>CACTHL010000049.1:0-268770 GCA_902712375.1 Dioscorea dumetorum
TTGTATTTATTAGTTATAGGTAATATCATTTTTTATGTTTTTTGCATTATCAAATGGGTTTTTGTTCTATTTTTATTTTGATATTTATAACATAATATATATATATATATATATTAAATATTTAATATTTCGGGACCCGGCGCGGCCGGGAATTGGGTTCCCCGTTGGGATCAGGGCTCATTGACATCCCTATCTAATGACATGTTGTTTTTTTATAAAATTAATTATATAGATATTAGCATCCAAATCAACAGATATTGAAATTAGATTAAATTTGCTCAAAGTTTTAAATACAAAGGTATTTAAAAAATATAAAATAAATAATTTTTTATATTATAATTTAATTATTTATTTATCTAAATACTTTAAATTAAAATTTTCAAAAATTTATATGTAGGGGTATTTGGGTAAATTTGATATATTACTGTCCTGTCATATAAAATTTTTTGATCTCATTACTACAGTAATATATCAACATAAACCAAATAGCCCCTAACTCACCTGTTGAAAGTTAAAAATTAAAGATTTTTAATAAAATGGTAAATTTGGCATACTATCGGACATAATAATAATAATATGAATTTAAAAAATTATAAAAGTTTATAATTATTTATGCCTGATCAAATGATCTTTCTTTGTAAGTTTTGAATTATGGGTCAAAGAAGAATCAATGTTTCTAAATGATTTAATCTTCCTAATTTTTTAGAGCTTTAGAAAATTTCCAAGATAAAGAGCGGTATTATTTGCTTGTGATTTGTTTGGAGACATGGCCATATTATGGTTCGACGAGTGGCATGATTCAAAGCATTCATTATCAAATATAAATAATCACTGCTTAAAAAAAAATACATATCTCATAAAATATGAATAAATAGAGTGTACAAATGTAAATACTTTTATATCAGCCTATAAATAAAAATAAAAATTTTTACAAGAAATTAAAATTTTAAAATTAATTTTTTTAGTTTTCTTACATTATGACTACAACTTCACCGTAGATTGATGGATTATATATATATAACCCATTATTTATGAATGTTTACAATAATCATTGGATATATATTCAATGATTATAATTTTTTTTAAGTACAGTGATAGTGTTAAATAATATTGAAAATTTATATAATATTTATCTAATATTTATATAAATAATAACCATTTAATCATAATTCGATATAGGTAGTGAAATGCTTTAATGATTTGACCACAATTGGTGTCCATCAATGCGCATCAACATGATGAATAGGCATCACAATATAACTACAAAGTTCCTTGGCAAGGATTTATTCTTGGAATAAAGTGGACCACACACTAAAAGCAATCAATGGTTTTCAAGCTTTTGGCCAAAGTTTGCAACCATGTTTGCCCAAGGCCTGATCAAAAGGTGGATGAGGAAAAGATAAAGGCAAGAGACAAAGAATAAGAAAGAGAAATAGATAAAGAGTCTTTTGATTCTTATTCTTCAATTCACTGGTAGTTTGTCTTGTGGTGGTGCTTGACATTGCTGTTCCAAGTTGTTAATAGTGTGGAAGTCCCTCAACAAGTGATGCAACCAAACAAACTACTTTTTATCAATACCAATTTTCTTTTTTTTTTTTTTTTTTTTTTTTTTTTGTAAAAGAAAATCTCCAGCCACATACATATGGTAGTTCTTCAGATGAAGGCACAGAGGAAAACCACACAAAAAATATTTAGCATGTCTCTTCACAATTACAATCTTATTTCTTGTTCACCTTGATTCTTTCTGTGCACTGAAGCCTTGAGATCCATGATTTTTTTTTTGTTTATAAATAATATTAAAGTAGTAAATTTAAAATTTTATGACTGTCCGTGTTTGTTATTCATTCAGCTTTTATTCTAGTTTACTCTAAAAAAATAACAATAACGTTATTTAAGATTATGTTGATAATCATTATTTTTCGGTTCTATGTATGGCGGGCGGTATTGCGGTCTTTTATTTTATACTTCAAACAAGACAATTTTTAAGTAGCTTTTTTCGTTATTGTCGTTTATTTACTATTTTATTTGCTTAGCAAACTAGCTGAAATAGCTTAGCTTATTTAAAGGAATAAAAAATAATAATGTTCTATTAGTTAAGTTCGTAAATATGAATTTTATACATCTTAGTTCTTCAATTTTGATTTAATTCCAAAAATTTTATTTTTTATCCCTCTACTCTACAATAAATTGTAACTTTTTAGTTTTTTTGCTATTTCAGTTGAACCATATTAATCATTTTTCTTTAGAATGTAGGGTTTATATTTTAAAGTTTTCAAAAATTATCATGACTTAATTAAAACAATAAATAACTAAAAAATTATAATTTAAAGTAAAAAGATCAAAGAAAACCCTCATTTTATTTTACAATATCGACAAACCATCGGAAACACACACATACTATTTATTATTACATTTTAACTAGACATTGAGAGAGAGTTGAAACCCTCAACCTTCAACATTAGAATCAAATATTTTAACCGTTTGACTATTAGTGTGGCGGTTTAATCCCTCATTCTACTTGGACCAAAGAGGATAATACGGTTAGTTTTTATTTTAATTAATGAACAAAATCAAGTAAAAAAAAAAAACTAAATAATAACAAATACATACATAAATAAATAAATAAATAAATAAATAAGATTCCCTAGAACTTTGCAGAAGTTGATAAACAATCCACCTAGGATCCGCCTGACATTTACCTGACAGCAAGTATTTGTGAGCAGGATACAAGCTCAAAGGAGAAACACTCAATATATGGACGTAAAGAAAACAATTAATGTCAGAGACGACAAAGCACAAAGCTGACAACATTGCTTTGCAATTAATGCCAAAGATGACAAAGCACAAAGTTCACAACATCACTTGCAATGTCAATCAAAAGGACCCAATGAAAAGAAGCTGCTCAACAGCAGAATTGAGCACATGATGATGAATGGAAGGACAACTTCAAGCCAGATATGCAACACCAGTCATATCTTGCTAAACCAAAGCCTTAATCAACATTATCTATGAGTTGGATTAGATTCCCACCAGAGAATTTTTATTGCATATGGCCTCCATTAGCTATGGATATGATAAATGGACTTCTGAGACCAACCTATCATTAGAAATTAGATCATATCATATGCCCCACAAGAAGTCAAATTTTCTTCCCCTGATTAAGCATATTAGCCGAAAGGAAAAAGGCACACATCACATTAATCAAACCAACTCAAGGCGAATTACCTTGTTTATAATATTTTCCTTCTTACTTTTCTGCAGTTTAGTGTTTTGACAACAAAGTATCAGCCTTCATCAGATGCGTGTTGTTCCTGAAAGAAAAGTTAAAGAATCCTTCTGCTTCAGAAGTTCATGATCCATTGGCTGTAATCTAGTCGTAAACAATATAATTAAAAGTAAATGCGTGATTAGAAGTTCATGATCCATTGGCTGTATCATCTTATTGGAAGCCTGGACTTGGCACAATACCTAGCAGTCCCAAAACCAAAAGCTCACATACATTTCAAGTAAATAGCATAAGATTCATTCGGAAATTAAATAATGACATAGGTATATCTTAGAGATAGAGCTCAGTATGGGGAAAAAATATCTTTATATCAGCGCCTTGCGAAACTCTGAGGAAAATAGCATGCATTCACCAATGTACAAATCAATGTGATCTGAAAATTATCAAATGTAAAGTGGGAATATTTGAAGAAGCATGATCCAATTACTTTATAGTTTATACACATGGTTATGAAGAGGTTCATAGTCGATGTAATACAGAAAAATGGTGACAAAGAACACCTTACTTGAAAACTGTAAATCGTAAACTGAACCATATCTCTATGCCGGAAATCTATTGAAGCCAATTCTGATCATTATTGGGTAGCAATGATCTTTCTCGTAATTGGGCCATGATGGATCATCGCCTTTCAAAAACTTTCGATGAAGACTTGAGACCTTGGCATCATAATTCTCAACCAACAAAAACTCAAATCCTGTTTCCTTGATCTTCTCTAGAAATCTGTCCAAGGAATTACCTCTTCTGGGGCTGAAGAAAATGGCCTCAGAATCCTCTGAATTTTTCAACAGCAATTTGATAGTATTTGCCAGGCTTTCATGGAAATCCTTGAAGAAAGTGCTATAAACATGAAGCGCTTGGGATTATCAGGTTAAAAGTTTGATAAATTAATCATTAGAACATGCTTGTGCTAAAAGTGGTCCATTCCAAATGAAAAAAATGTGTAGCAGATGAATAAGCAATTACGTTTTGTTAAGAAAGAAGATAAGCCGCCAAATAGTAGACGGATGAAAACATCAAGCATTACCAGTCACTTGCAATGATGATATCGAAGCTATTCAACATATTCGAAGCATGCTCCTGATTCCAGTGCAATGCCAATGGCTGTACTACCGTATCTCCATAAACTCCAGAATTGAGATAGATATTATGCTTAATATCTGAACAACTTTAAGAAATCACAATAAATAGTCCAAAGAAATACACTAGAATCACAAAATAGTAATGGCTACCCAAAAGGTATTGGACAAATAATTTCTATGAAAGCACATTACAACATCCGGGCACTCAATAACCCTAAAATGTTGAGAGCAAACCAGAATCAAAATTCATGGGCATAATTAGTACATGTTATTTGAATAACACTATCTGAAAAAGTTTCACATATAATGGGATTGAACTAAAAGATAATAGAAGTGGTGCATGCTAAATCTAATCCACCCAAGGAGGACCAACCATGGATGAGATTTACAACAAAAACAATACAAGTCATAATAACAGATGAGGATACAGTTGACAACTTCTGGATTACCATCAGATATTACAACTTCACAGGCATCGGTGGTTGCAGCGACTACCATACCAGCTAACCCAAATCCTGATCCAAGTTCAAGCACTCGTTTTGATCTATAAAAGATATATTTAAATCATCAATCACCTCATATTAGAAATAAATATCTTCTCAGTAATGCATAAAGAGTTTAGTCTCATTTCTTTGTTATATTATCCAAATTGTTACCCAGGGCTATCTTTAGAGTATTTCCTGCCTAGACCTGGCCCAAGTGTCCAACCGTCCAACTCACTGGATAAACACCAGATGGCAATCAGACTAGATGCATCTACGGCATCAATCTTAAATTTTATTGCTAGGTGGTGCATATCCATGGTTATGTCCACTGCACCCACATGTATGCATGATCTATACACATTGTACATAATTTCAGAATGCAATACAGTGGCATGGAGAAAGTCAATGATGTGAAAGAGAAAAGTCAGTTTTCAATAACAAACTTAACCTTTAATAAGAGAAGAAGCAAATTATCCTGACAGACCTAAAAATCCCACCATGGTTCATGCAAAAATATGCCAAGACTTCTTCTGAGGGCCAAGAACCTGATGCCAAACAAAAAAGTAAAGAAATCCAGCATAGAGATTAGCAGATTGAAAGAACACAAAGACCATGTCAATAATACAAAAGAACATGCTGGAAAAATTCATCTTAATTTCAATTACTTTACAGGTGCCTTAAAACCTCGAATATATGCAAACAGATGTTTGTTATCAACAAAATGCTATAAAACAACCATTCATGATACAAAGGTTGCTTTTACCAAGCACAAATTCTCTCCACCAGACTCTATGATCCTCAACACTCACCTCGTTACTAACAACCATGCTTCCCCAAAACACAAAGGGAACTTGACTTAATCCATGTTTCCTTATTGTGGCAAAATGTACCAAGAAGCTGGGAAATGCCGAGGAATTTTCCTTATCAAAAATTAATAATCACATAGAGTTCCAACCTACAGTTGAACAAAATCAGCACAAGCATTGATTTCTAGCTGAAGACTCACAAAGAGGAAAATAATTTCAGAAGATTAAAGCTTCCCAAAAAACGATAGTGGAATAAAGGAGAAAAGGATGAAATCATCATCCAAAGAGGAATCAAGATGGATGCAGAAATTATCGTCCAAAACAACATGAATAAATAGACTAAATCAAACTATTTAGATTTAAGAGGATTAAGAAACCCAGAGTAGCATATCAATACTTCATTTCATGAAGGTTTGCCGACTTACCTTACTATTTTATTCTATCCAATTCTCTATCTAGTATCAAGAATGAAGGTCATTAATCTTTTATTTAGGGTTTCAGTCTTTGGCTGAATTCTGTGTATGGCTGACTATTTTGTCCAGGCATTTGATTAGTCCCCAGCTTTGCACTGTTCACCTATCATGCTCCTGCCTTGAATCTACCATCCACTTCATTTTTTTTTTCTTTGGGTTCTTATCTTCTGTCCTAGTATCTTCACAGGAAAGCAAATTATGAATATGGAAGAACAATACTATTGAGGTTTCAGGAGCACTTACAAATAAGACCTGTGGTATCAATATCATATCTGGTAGAAATATCAAAATCGTGGAAGTCAATGCTGTCTTCTGCCCTGTGGCTGCAAGAGAAAAAATCTGACAGCATCAGAATCCAGTCCCACTCGAGATTAAGTTAATATAAGAAGGCTTTCCCAAGCTTTCTAATAAAACAAAAACCCCTTCTTTGTGCCATTGAATGCGAACTGCCAGTCATAAAGCCAAAGCTGGAACTCAATGAGATTTTATATAACAAACTGAATTTGAGAGATTCAACAGAAAAGTGGAAATAAGTTTCATCAAGCACAAGAACCTCCTAAGTAGTTGCTGGGTAAGAGTTAACAGCATGGCATTTCATCAGAAGCCCAAAATAGTGGAACGCATTTTATATGGTGATGTGGTTCTTAAGCCAAACAGCATTATTAAAAATAAGTACAAAACATCTTCATGTTCTAAGTTTCCACTAAAATAGGGCTTTTATAACATGAGCACTTTCATGTATCACATATCTTTCATCATCAAATAAGACTTACCTAACAATAAAATAAGGAATTAAAAATACTTTAAATTTAAGAAGTTCCTGAAGGAGATTGAGTTAAACTCCCCCAAAGTGACATGCTAATACCCCTCCTAGACATTGGGGTGGCATAATTAGCAAACAGAACTTAGTTTCAGTTAAGGACTTCGCGACAGCACCTATTGGTGAAAGACCTACTTAATTGACAAACTGTGAGACAAGGATTTAAATCATTTGAATTTTCGGAAACTAGAAATAACATTACTGATATCAATATTTACACAGGGAAGCATGAAGGGGAAAAAAAGTGACAAATATGAATAAATACATATGAAACTCTTGCTCCTACTTTCTATGGATATAAAATCATGGAAACACTTGATATTCCATTGCCTAGACTCTAGAGGTTGGCAAAGTATCAAATATCAACTCAGAGGTGAATGGATGAGGATGCTAGCAAGCTCATTTTTTATCCTATTTGCAATGAACACTTAGACTCCTATATCTGTATATATGTGGATGTATAAAGAATCAAGCCTCAGAAGCATTTAAGTTTTATTCATTAGGAAAAGCAAGGTTGACAGCAACAACATGACTTCTAACTTGCAGGCCTTATGAAATAACATAATATAGACATCTTTCTATGGTAACATCCTTTTAAATTTTCATTATTCCGATTTACGGACTTAAAAAAGTCAACCATTTTGTAATTACTTCAAGAGTGTACCAAGTGTAGAATATTTAAAATAAGAATGAAAATATAAACATTATCTATGCATAATATATACTGGATTTAAATCAATAAACACTAAAGTAGTCATACTTTGGATCATAACAACGAGCACAATACACCTTATGAATAAAACTTACACCAAAGTGAGTTTTGGATCTCCTTCAACAGGCAACTCATAGCAAACAAATGCATCTCTCTGGTTGCGTTGGTTTTCTTCCAGATGGCCATTCAGAGGAACGCATGGAATCAACTTAAAGCCACCAGCAACCTTCCTAGATATGTTTTTGGTGTTGGATCGTGACGGATCACCTGCAAGCACTCCAAAATTTAGTCGGGGAACAAAAAAAAAATCAAAAAATAAGAAAATTTTCCTTACATTCAAAAGATAAACTTTCCGCAAGATCAAATGAAAAACTAAGCATTTTCACGGATAAATCAAATAATTTGAAACAAATCCAAGAACAGCAGCCGGTGTTGATGAATTATTATAAAAAACATTTATAACCATGCCGAAGCTGCGATTACTAACACGGCACATGCGAGATGCACACAAAGAACATCTCCATGAACGAATGCATTGCTAATATCGATTATATATGAAATTCAATCAGAAAAGCTCGAAACAATGGCTTAGCATGCTAGGAAAGACATTCTAGGAAAGAGAAGATGAAAGAGAGTGGAGAGAGAGTACCATATAGCTCTGAAGGAGTAGGACTATGAGAGGTGCGAGAGAGCAGAGCACGGCGGAGGATCTGCCACCTTAGAGAGGCACGAGAAGGACGGAGGAAAGGAGGGGAGGATGGCTCTTCCGCCATTGGCAACGCAGTGGCCCTTATTTGTTTCGAATCTCCGATCAGTGGCTTTGAAGGCCGTCGACGTATACGTCGGTGAAAGTGACCGTGTGAATGGCTGTGGCCCGCTTATGAGACCCGGCCCAACGCATATGGGCCCACTATGTGGCTTGTGCCCAACTCAGCTCCAACTGCTTCCTATTTTGGTTAAAAAAAACAGGGATGTTCGGCTGGTTGTTTCAGGGGTGAATTAAGCTTTAGGGCTTGTTTGGATAACTAAATATTATGCCATAATTCATGCATTATGTCATAATATAATATTTTCATAGAATTATGCTATAATGGCTGTTTGGATAACCAACTTACACTACAAAATTATGCCATAATGTGAAAATTATGGCATAAAAAGATATTACACTCGGAGTGAAATATTTTTTTATTTTAAAATATGTGATTTTTCTCATTATAAAGCGAGTGAAATATTTATGTGATATTTTTTTATTTTATTATCAAACACTCATTCTGTAATAATAAAATATGTCACAATTTCTGTAATAATTACTTGCACTTCCTGCGCAATAGAATTATACAAGATTTTTTTATTTTATAACCAAACAGGGCCTTAAAATCCTCCTTGCCCTCAAAATTTTACCAAATATATTTTTTAGGTCTTAGTTCAACTTTTGAGAAATCTAAAGGGTTAATTTGAATTAAAAAGTACAGGAGATTTCTTTTGTGTGTGGATATATATATATATATATATATATAAGTGACAAGCATTTCCCATTCAAGGGAAATCAGGGGCGGGCACAAAGACAGGGGATTAATCATCTAGCCCATGTGCCTCACCTTGAAACCAAGGTTGTCAAAATCGCGATTTGAGTTTAACCATGAAAAGCGTGTTGAATTGGGTACAAACTCGCAAATATGTAAAATCAGGTAAACTCAGGTGTAAAATCGATAAAATCATTCTGATTCTACCAATCTTGAAAACTCACAAAAAATTCAAATTTTTATCTTAATTAATTTTATTACTATTAAGAAAATATATATTCTAAGGCTTTTGGATGGTCATGATTATGTTCATGATAAAAAAAAACCCTATCTAATGTTCAAAAAAGTCCAAATGCTTACCTTTCATTGAAAGTGTTATAGGAGCTCATCTTCCATTTCGAATATTTCTCTTCATCTCCAAGTCAATGTCATAACTTGCTAGTTAACCATCTCATTAACTATTTCTCATTCTCAGTGTCAAGCGAGCCCCACAAAATAGGCTTGGGTCATCCTCTCTCCCTTGGATCATCCCTGTCTTTGTGGAAACCATCCTCTCTCCCTTGGGTCATCCCTGTCTTCTGCGTGTTGCTATCTCTCTTCTCCCCCCTTGCCATGGCAAGTGGGGGCTCATCTCCCTCCTCCAATCCTCCTCAGCCGGTCCCGTGCCATTGAAAATTCTCCACTTCTCAACCCTCAACTCCTATCGAAAATTAAAAACTCTACTTCGCAGTTTGTTAAGCTGGACAATGAAACAATGTCCCGTGTTCATCTACGTTTCCAGTACTCACTATATGGCAAGTTTTTCGGCAAACCGCCGCCTTTTGATCAAGTTAAGAGTGCTCTGTTAGCGAAATGGGCTGATTTTGGTGATGTCCTCATATCCGACCTCCCCAATGGCTTTCTTTTAATTCGATGTCCTTCTCAACCAGTGATGCAATCTCTTCTGACCGAAGGCCCTTGGTCTATCAATGGGTTAATTCTCCAACTGTCCCCCTGGCAGCCGTTCTTTGAACCTTCATCTGCTAAACTTAGCACTGCTGCGATTTAGGTGCAATTGCATAATCTTCCGGTGGAGTTTTGGGACGGTGAGTCGCTAGAATCCATCATAACTCATTTGTGACGTTTATTGAAAGTGGATGCTCTAACTGAAACTCTCACACGTACAAAATTCGCTCGAGTTTGCATTGAAATAGATTTAGCTAAGCCTCTGAGTAAAGGTTTCTGGATTGGCGATGACAATCATCGATTGTTTGTCGTAGTTCTATATGAGAGGTTGCCCACCTTTCGTTATTCTTGCGGTCTGGTTGGTCATGGAACTAATTCTTCTTCTCGATCTACCACGTCAAGACTTGAGCATATCCCTCCACCCTCTCGGGTTTCCTGGGAGCCGGCGGTTGGAGATGTTCAGACAATGGACACAGTGGATGAGCCTATGGAATCTAGTTCTCATGATGTTGGACAGACGGATGATGAAATTAAAAAACTTAGTGATTCCATTAACGAGTTTGGACCTTTCATGCTGGTTGTCCGTCGACGAGGCCACGGCGGCGGACGAGAGACTGGCCTTCGCGCCAGTCACGTCCATGCCGACGTGGCAGCCACGGAAGCCAGAAGTCACACCATGGTTAATTTCGGTACACGTGGCGGTAAAGAAAATAGGGGAAGTAATGGGGTTCGTGCTTCCCGCGAGTCCCGAGCCAATGGCATTAATCATGACAAGACCTCTCTAGTATCCTCACGCTCTCCAAATCCGGCCGTTGCTATACTCACAGGAGAACCTCGAGATTTAATCTCAGCATCCAACGGTCAGCAGCAAAACGTTCCTCCCACGCAACCATCCTCTCTCCCTACCCTAGGGGGGGTAAATCGGTCTAGAGAAAAGGGAAAAGTTACCCTTGTTGATCGTTCGGTCTCTCCACCCCCTGTTCTCCGTACCTCATCCATCGTAACTCTCAATGCTCCTGATGATGAGGTTTCCAATTCTCACAAATCAACCGTTGAAAAAATCTCTGCTGCTCTTATCCCGATTCCTTCAATTGATGAAGATCTCTCCAACGCAGTTTCTACCGATAATAGCGACGGGGAGCAGTCTCAAGAAGAGGGTTTGGATGAAATGTTAGATGATGAAGTTGACGATTCGATGATTCTAGATCAATATCAAAAGGAGTCCCGTCATGAGGCGCTAATCCGAAAGGGATCCTTTACTCCACAGTCCTCCACTTCTTGCAAGAAGGGGAAGGTTGCGGCTGCACAGAGTGATGTCTGATCGTCTGGTCCCGTCGTTACTGTCACTCAGGAAGTGTTGTTCGTTATTCTTTGTTAGTGTTATCATGATTGAAGCTAATATAATTTGTTGGAATTGCAGAGGAATCTCATCGCGGGATACGTCCACTCGTATTTTGCACTTTATCAAAAAGTATAATCCAGCAATCATTTGCTTGGTGGAAACTAGAGCTAATAATCAAAGAGTGGATCGTTTTGAAGCTAAGCTTCCTCGTCGTTGGAGATGGCTGCAATCCTGGCTGAGGGTTTCTCCGGGGGAATTATCGTTCTTTGGCACGCTCGAATTGGTCAGGTCACTCCTCTTGTAGCGTCCCGTAGAGCTCTTCATCTTATTATCACTTCGCCTTGTATGCATGATTTTGTGATTTCCATTGTTTACAATTCTTATCGGATTTCGTCGCAAAGAGCTTTATGGAATGAACTTTCAAAAATTTCTGATTTTGAAATCCCTTGGCTCATTGCAGGTGACTTTCAACGCTATAGTCACTTGTGATGAGTTTAAAGGTGGTTCATTCTCTCATTATTCTCGTAAAGCTCGTTTGTTTAATAATTTTATTTCGGAAAATAATTTATTGGATTTACATTTTTCGGGCCCCCCTTTCACCTGGTGCAATAACCAGTCCGGCCGTTCTAGGCGGTGGGCTCGGCTTGATCGCTATATCGTTAATCTTAATTGGAACCATTTTTTCAAGTTTTATTCCCTGAAGCATCTTCCCAGAATTTTCTCAGATCACGCCCCTCTTCTTTTAAAAGTTCGTTCCCAGAATAGTTTCAACAAAAATATTTTCCAGTTTGAAAATTTTTGGTTGGAGTATTTGGACTGTCATACGGTTGTTCGTCATGCGTGGGATTTTAATCCTCATGGCAACTCTATGAATGCACTTTCTCATTTACTTTACCGAACTGGTTTTGCTCTTAAAAAGTGGAGTGTGTCTGGTTTAAATCCTCTTGAGATCAGTATTAACAATATTGAAAAGGACATCTCTTCTTTTGAATTTTCCGATTCCACTTTGAACGCTTTTGATTCTCGTTACTATGATTTATATTCCAAATTTACCGCCCTGCAGCATCAGGAATCCACTAAATGGAAGCAACGTGCGCACATGCACTGGATTTCTCATGGGGATCAAAATACGAGTTTCTTTTTTAACCAAGCCCGTGTTCAAAATCATACTAATTGGATTTCCCAGCTTTATGATTCCTCTAGTGCTTTGCTTTCTAGTCAAGAAGAAATTCAAAATGCTTTTGTAAATCATGTTTCTATTCTTTGGAGTAATAGCAATGATCCGGGCTTCGATTTTATTTTCAATGCTTTTCCCAGTGACCTTCCTCGTCTTAATGATTTTGATTGTAATCGTCTGATTGGTAATGTTTCCCGAGAAGAAGTTTACCTTGCTATCTTGGATTTACCCTTCGGCAAAAGTCCGGGCCCGGATGGTTTTAACGCGGAATTCTTTTGTTTTTTCTGACCTTTTATTGGTGATAAGGTTTTCTCGGCGATTCAATATTTTTTTCACAATTTTGTCCTGCCTATTGAATGGGGCAAAACCTACATTGTGCTTATTCCCAAAATTAAAAACCCAAAGTTAGTTTCTGACTTTCGGCCAATTTCATTGTGTAACACATGCTATAAAATTATATCGAAAATATTGGCTAATCGTCTTAAACTTGTTATTCCGCATGTTATTGGTGATGAGCAAGTTGGTTTTGTGTCGGGTCGTACTCCTGTTGATAATATCATTGCTGTTCAAGAAGTGGTCCATACTTTGGAAAATGATAAAGTTGGCCCCCCTAGGATGATTGTTAAAATAGATATCGAGAAAGCTTATGACTCGCTTAGTTTTAATGCAATTCTTGCCGTCCTTACCTCTATGAATTTCCCTCCAATTTGGATCTCTTGGATTAGGGCCTGCATTTCTTCTAACACCTTTTCTGTTATAGTCAATGGTTCTCCATCCCCTTGGTTTACCTCCTCAAGAGGGGTAAGGCAAGGGGATCCAATCTCTTCCTATTTGTTTATCTTAGTGTCCCAAATCCTCACTTCCATGCTTAATTATGGCATGAGGCTTAGTATGATTCCAGGATTTGATTGTCGGTTATCAAAGAATTTTAATCATTTGATGTATGCTGATGACTTAATCTTGATTTCACACGCCTTTCGCCATACTGCTAGAAATATTAAGCTTTGTCTTGCTATCTATGCCAATTTAACTGATCAGAAAGCAAACAATAACAAGTTTGCAATCTTTTTCCCTTCTTGGTTTAATAAGCATGTTGCCAATAGCATTTCGTCCATCCTTAGGTTCAAGAATGCCCCTTTCCCTTTTATTTATCTCGGGGTATTAATTTCCCCAAAAAAGCTTGCCAGTCCTGTCTTTAATTCAATGGTTGATAAAGTTCACAGTATGTGTGCCGTGTGGAAAAAGTTAATGCTCTCTCCTGCAGCTAAAACTCTTCTTATTAATTCTTCTATCTTATCTCTTCCTATATATTATTTATCTGTATACCCTATTCCTGACATTGTCTTTCTTGAGATCACTAAAATTGTGAGGTCATTCTTCTGGTTCAAGGGTGACAATAGAAAAGGTATTTATGCTGTAGCGTGGGAGAATTTAACAATTGCAAAATCTGAGGGGGGTCTCAACTTGAAAAACCTGATTGCTTCTAAGCATTCTTTGATGGCCAAGAATGTAATCAAGTATATTAATCGGGAGAGTAATATTTGGGTTGCTATACTTCAATTGAAGTATGGCAATTTAAATTTTTGGAGGGATAAAATTCCTTATCATTCTTCCAGTTTCTTTAGAGGTTTTTGCATCTCAGCTTTTAAAATTAAGAACTTTTTGCGTACTCATTCTGTTAATGTGAATGCTTCATCTTTTTTTGTTTGATGCTTGGTGCTCCGTGATTCCTCTTGCATTTTGGCCCACATATCTGAATACTACTTTAGATCTTGAATCTATCAATATTTCTGATATCAGTCACAATGGGAATTGGGATCTTAATTGTTTATATACCATTTTCGGACAACATACTGATCTGTTTATTGCTAATCTGAGTAGCATTAATAATAATATTAACAATCATTGGATTTGGTATCCAAAGACATCTTCTAATAGATTTTCCCAGACTGTTTATTCAGCTCTTAATCATAATGGTTTTAATGGTGATCATTGGGTTGGTTGGAAGTATATTTGGTCCTTAGGCATTGCACCTCGTGTCAAGCACTTTATTTGGATTGCGTTGCATGGTCGTCTTTCTTCTAGTGATTTTCTTCATTATATAAATCTGGGGCCAAGGAACAATTGCATTTTCTGTGATCTGGTCCCAGAAACTGCAAATCACCTTTTAGTGTTATGTCCCAAAGCAGCTCAGGTTTGGACTTGCATCGGTTCTAAGCTTAATAAGAGTATATCTTTCCCTAATGGTTTTACTTCTGGAGATTGGTTATTATCTCCCAGATATACAAATTTTGATAAGGCTGTCTTTGCAGCAGTGGCTTGGTACATCTGGAAATCTCGTTGTGATGTTATTTTTAGACAACAACCTCCAAACTGGAGTCAGATTGTTGTTAAAGCTTTTTTGCATGCAGTTGACTTTTCCAGGGTTCATGATCACCAATGGGGCAAGAAACTCTTGTTGAACAACTTTCAATCTGGTTCTTCATTCATGTTTGTCGCCAGCAAGATGAGTCTTGGAGCAGAGGTTAGTGGCACTGGTTTTTTTATCACCAATTCTAAATATTCGGTTTCTTTTGCAGGTTGTTCGGCTGTTGTTGAGAGCATTGATTCAATTGCTGAAGTTGTGGCAGTCTACAATGCATTGTGCATCGTTGCTAGTCATCAGTTGCAGATTCGCTATATATTCCTTGACAACATCAGTATTCACAACAATATCACTACTCAAGTTGATACGATGGATTGGAGACTTTTACCATGGATTTCTAGTATTAGGAATTTACTTTTGGAGTTGGGGGTCCCTCACATTCGTCTCATACCCAAGCTTTGGAATCAGCCGGCCACTAATCTTGGAAAGTATAGTTACTCTAACTTACATAGTATTAGTCTTTTTCATAGAGGCAAGGATCTCCCTCATTAGATTATGAAATCTTTTACTCAGTCTAGATTCTATTTTATGTAAGCTTCTTTCGTGGACTTTGTTTGGTACTTTGTTTCTTTGTTCCTTTCTGTATGCTTTGTTCTTTTTAATAAAATTAGTCTTTGGGTTCTTTTCTTCAAAAAAAAATGTAAATCTTCCAATTGCCTCTCTCTATCTTCATTTATCTTTTGAGTAACTTGAATCATTGTATTGCCATAATCTTTATAGGAAGTTATTAATATCTTTTAATAATCTAATTGTGTTTGTTTATAAATGTATTGATTTCTTATCATGGATTGACAACCTTACACACAAGATGTTCAACAAAATTTCTCAAAGATAAATAAAACTATTGGTAAGTTTTATTTAATGTTTTGATTGAAATTAAGCATGTATTGAATTTATTAACAAAATTCAGATGTGCTCATTTTAATTGTGAAGATCATTTCCAAACCAGTTGTTTTTAAGTTTTATTTTAATATGTGTAATTTTAGTTCATAAGTATTTGTGTGTGTATATATATATTAATACCAATTTTTATTAATTAGTTAGATCTTATAATTTTACGATTCGATCTTACGATACGATTTTATGAACCTCTTATCGATCCTAATTAAAAAAGCTATTTTGACAACCTTGCTTGAAACATGGGGGATCAGGTGGCAAGCCCAAACCCACACTGATGACCCGTTTTCACCATTACTTTCAGATCTCTTAAATGTCTCCCACTTGTTTTTCACAATACGATCTTAACATTAGGCTATGAACCTTTTTGTTTTTATGTACCCTTTTTACATCATCCAGGGGTGGAACCAAAGGGGCCTAGGGGGCTCCTCTCCGAGTGCTGGTGAGGTTGTCCCTAGGCAATTATAAAATTTTTAATATTTATGAAAATTTTCTAATTTTTAAATTAATGTAGTAATAGTTTGTTTGGTTTTTAAAAGCACTAAATATGTTGTGCATGAATGGTTAGCAGGTAAAACAGCTCATGGGACGGTGGTTATCATAGGTTCGAATGAATGGTTAGTAGGTAAAACAGCTAGGGATTATCATAGGTTCAAATCTTGCAATTTGTATTTTTGTCTTAAAATTCTATTTAAAAAAAGAGTTTGAAAATTTTAATAAAAAATTATAAGAAACTAAAAGTATGCTATTATCCTTTTGTAAATAAAATTAAAAAAAAAATAAGTTGATGATATCCCATAATAAATGTGGTTATTATAATATAATAATAAAATTTATGTTAGAATAGATTAACATAATTTTGCTATTTATATATAAAGAGAGATTGATTTTATCATTTTTTCAAAAAAATGTAAAATTGTGCAAAAGGTTAACTTCTCTTAGGGCCCGTTTGGTTAGAGAGAATAGGAATATGAGAAAAGGGATGGGGATGGGGATGGGGATGGGGATGGGGATAGGAATAGAAAAGGGGGATTAAGGATGTGAATAAAAATAATGTTTGGTTGTAGGGAATGGGGATATGAATATGCAAAGGTATAGAGGAGAATTGTAGTAAAATTACTTTTATACCCTTGAACATTTTAATTAAATAATGTATCTTAATTGTGAAACAAATAATTATTAAATGACTCCAATTTATAAAATACTATTTAAAAGAATTAATGATGCATTTATTTTTTAAATAAAATTTAAATTTATATATTTTAATTAACAAATACAATTTAATTATGTTTAATTAAAATAAACAAATGTCCAAATTTAATTATTTTTAAATTACCAAAGTTTTAAAAAATCTAATGTTTCAAAAATTAATACAAACCAAGATTTTTAATTTCCATCAAAAATATTATTCAAAAATAAAAAAAAAATCAACATAATTTTGCTCTCATTTCTCACTTATAGAGGGCAAATATGTAATTTACATGGGAAGGCATACTCAATCCCCCCAAAATGAGGAGGATGAGTATGAAAGGGTTGAGGGATATACAATCCCTTCCTATATCCCTAGGTGCATGCCCAAACATGGGCATGAACATGCCATAAGGATTGATCCCCAATCCTTGGGGATCAATCCTTGCATCCAAATGCACCATTAGTCGTATATCTCGCACGCCGAGCACCATTGATAGGGTAGTTAAAAATTATGATTTATGTTTTTATGATTTTCTATGTGTATTCAAATTGTGGTTATATTATATTACTGTTTTTTTTATTCGAGATAATAGTTTTGTTGAAGGAAGAGTTTTTTTATTATTTTTATTCTTTATCTACAGCCCTCTTACTAGTGAGTTCGGGTTCCAATATATCATCTTCCATTGTTTTTTTTTTTTTTTATGTTTTTGTTATTGAAAATAGTAATGACAAATATCATGATTAGCAATATAAAAGAAGAACTAGTGATGCAAGACATGGTGATCTACATGGTAGAAATATCATTAATCAACTATATATCAACTATAGTTGGATGTACTCCCTCCATCCTAATTTATCTATCTATTTCAATCGAGGATTAATAAAAAACAGTTATAAATAAATAATTTAATGCATATTTACTTTAATTTTCCTATTTTACCATTTTATCACTTTATCCACTAATTATCTCTCCTTTTCCCTCTCCATCTACTAACTTTCTTATTTGTTGAAATTAGTTTAGTTAAAAGTTGCATTTAATATAGGCGGTAGGATTATGGAGTTTAATTTGAAAAATTATCTTTTTAAGTGGTTAAGTAGACAAATAATTTGGGATAAGAAAACCTTCTACAAGTAAATAGATAAATTGGGACAGAGGGAGTATATGAATAGTTAATGTGCAATATATATGTATATTTGTATATATGCAATTTAGGTTTTAAAATAATAAAAAAAAATTATAATAATTAAAATAATAACGGCCTATTAAGAGTAATAATAAAAATATTAAAGGTAATATATTAATTTATCTTAATATGAATATAATGATAGTTATAATAATAATTATGATTATTTTTTGTTTCAATGTAGATTATCCGCATATGGTATAAAGGGTAAAAATGTTAGATTTGAAGAAAAAAAAAAGGAGAAAACTTCTTAATAGTCCTCCTTCACGCTCTTCTTTTAAACATTATTCTTTGTTGCTTCTTGTTTGTTCTTTCCGTATAAAACATCAAATGAAATAAATGAAAGGATAAAAGCCTTTTGGTGTCTTAATCCTCTATTTCCAAACACCTCCTTGAATTTGGTTTTTTTTCTTTTAACTTCGCAAAAAAAAAAATATCTATTTTAGTTTATAAATTAGATAATTTTATTTATTTTGACTCCTTTAATTAACTTTATAGTTATGCTTATACGATTGTCACAAGTAAACGCTAATTACGTGGACCAAGATAAAGAGATTGACTAATTCAAAGGTCAAATAGATATATTTTTATTTGAGCATCAAAATTAATAATTATCCCACTTCTAGAGTCTATACCATTTGAATTTTGAATGTCTATAATAACACTAAAATATTGATGTGCCATATAGTTATATTGAACTTATTAAAAATATAATCATGAGATTTTTACTAAATATATACTTAGAGAGGATGCTAATAACCATTTTTCTCTAAAACTTGGTGACTAATTATATGAGGATGAGAATTATTCTTATAAACTATACAAATTTTATTTTTAGAAAATGAAAATAGAGAATTAACATTTGTGTAATCTAAGCTGATTTGTGTTCAGTTTGAACTTTCACGTATTAGAAAGGAGTTAAGCTCGACTTTGAAATGAATACAAAAATTAATTTAAAAATTAATTTTAAAAACATTAAATTAAACAATTATTTATTTGTTTATTTATTAATTATATGAACAACAAAACCCATGCTTAGGTCTCAAACAAACATTGCAAACACTGGAAATTCAAAATTAAGATTTTATAGCTCATTCAAGTTGATTTAGAATTATAATTAAAATTTCAAATAAAGTCATGCCATAACAAAAAGGAGAACGAAATGAGGGTTTTTCAAATCTTGGAGAATAAATAGGAGATACACACCTACCGTTTTCAATGTGATTAGAGTTGCACATAGACATTCAAATGTAATTTTATTTTTAAATTTTATTACTATTTTGATTGCATGTTAAAATGCTGCTAATCTATGATCACTAGTTTAGTTGTAATTTTTTTGATGAATGTGATGCATAAACCACATATTAAGCGCGAGCATATAAGTGGATTTTAACTAAAACTCAACAATATTTGTGTCATCGTCTTGTATAAATTAAAGCTTAAATCTATATTTTAAACGAGACACTAATATTTATTCATGAAATTTAATGTCAATAAATCAAATGATGGTTGTGTTGGTTATAAAAATTTAAGCCAAATTTGTTATGATGATTTTATTTTAACATTTTTGGAATTGAGTAAGCCCTTTGACATGGCCTTTGTAAATCCATGACAAATACTTTCGTTTTATTTGTGTTTATATAGTATTAATTTTTGGTTGTATTCTTCTACTTTGGCTTTATTTTTTCTAAAAGTCTATGCCTCACACAACTTACTTAAATAAATCTCAATAGCCCATCACATGAATTTCACTTAAATATAAATCTCGATTTTGAATGCATCCGCCTACCATCCTTATTTTAATTAAAGATTTAAGTTCACGGGCCGCTTGAGTTGGTTTAGTGTTAGTTTTTCACGGATCAAGAAAAAAATATTTATTTTAGTGCTCAAAGAAAATAGATTTTTTTATTCAAGTTTTTTAGAGCGATATCAAGAAAAAAAGGTATCGTAACAAGTGTTCCATCAACTAAAAAAATCAAGATAAAAAAATTATATAAACAAAATTTATTCAAAGATTTAATTTTTTTCAGATAAAAAAAATAAGTTCCAAATTAATTAAGAGATTCATGCACTGTAAATAGTTTGAGTATTGCTATATCATGCGAAGTGGTCGCACGAACCCGCCACACGACTGATGTGGCTGGTGACGTGGCGACCACTCTCTCTCTCTCCTCTTTATTTTTTTTTAAATAAAAAAAATTAAAAAACCCTCTCAACCGGTTCCTCCCTTCTCTCTCAAACCCGATATCTCGGCCGCCTCCCTCCTCTTCGTGACTTCTCCACCGGCCTCCCTCCTCCTCGTGACTTCTCCACCGGCCAGCCACCTCCTCTGTCCTGCACCGGATCCCGGCCGCCGAGAGCTCCTCCTGTGCCACCTATCTTGACGCCATCTCCCTCTCTCTCCTGTGCCCTAGTTTCTCGGTTCGCAGCTCATGACGCCGCTCCCGGCCCGTCATGGCTCCCCTCTCTCCTGCGGCATGACCATCTAGTCCATGTTCTTCTTCGATCTGTTTCTCCCGACCGCCGCTCCCCTCGGCTCTCGGCTCTCCTTGAAGTCAGGTACAGAGGCAATGATGACGCCCTAGAAAATTCTCTCGTGCTCCCGTCTCTCTATAATGACAGCGTAGTAGCTTGGATGGCCTAGCAGGCAACCGCTACTCCTATTGTTGTAGAGGGAAAGGGAAAGGTGGGAGGAAATTACCACTCTGAGCCTCTTTTCTCATTTTGTTGCTTGTTTGTGTATTTCTTTCTGTCAATGTGGCTGGTTTGTGTATTTGGTTCGCTCTATAAAGCATTACTCTTTTAGATGTTCTTTTGGCCATGATGATTTGCCTTATAAAAGAGTATGGAGATTGGGTGGTGTGGCAACTATAGTTGCAGCCCTTGATTTAGGTTTTTCCATGTGAAAGATTAGAGGGGCAAGATCTGAGCCTCTGATGAAACATGAATTCATTCTATGAAATTTTCTTGAAACCATGGTTCAAATGGTGATTGTTCTTTATTGAAGTTTAAGCTCGTCGTTTACTTGTTTATGTTGATAGGGAATTGAAAGCTAATTTTTGTGAAGACATTTACCTTGTTTTTCTCTACATCTTTGTGGTTCTGTTGTGTGGAGTTGGTTGCTTAGTAATACCCATATCTTTGTGTGGGATTAATTGTTCTTATTGTAATCTATATAAAAGGGCATTGACCAACTTAGTTTTGTTTTCTTAGCAATTGAACACCATGAAGTTCTACGCTGATTATAACAATGTGAATTTTGGTAGGCCAATTTGCTTAATCTAGTCTTTTTTGTTTTAATTTTCTCTGTTCTCTCTTTACTATTAGGCTTTTGGTTTGGTGAGAAGGATTTTTTTTCCTTCGCTTTTAAAACCTCACAATGCCTAATAGCATGCTAGATTTCTGGTTATGATCTAAAGTTTTCTTCAAATACTAATCAAAGGTTGCTTGCTCCTCTTTACATCTTTGTGGTTCTGTTGTGTGGAGTTGGTTGCTTATTAATAACCATATCTTTGTGTGTGATTAAGTGTTCTTATTGTAATCTATATAAAAGGGCATTGACCAACTTAGTTTTGTTTTCTTAGCAATTAAACACCATGAAGTTCTACGCTGATTATAACAATGTGAATTTTGGTAGGCCAATTTGCTTAATTTAGTCTTTTTTATTTTAATTTTCTCTGTTCTCTCTTTACTATTAGGCTTTTGGTTCGGTGAGAAGGATTTTTTCCTTCGATTTTAAAACCTCACAATGCCTAATAGCATGCTAGCTCTCTCGTTATGATCTAAAGTTTCTTCAAATACTAATCAAAGGTTGCTTGCTCCGTGGGAAAATGTTCTACTGTTTAGCTATGTCTATCAATTCTGCCTGCGTACTGAAAACATGGAATGGACTGTTCAAAGCAAGTAAATAGGACCGATTTCATAGGCCCTTCTGGAATTTATTCAGAACAATGTGCGGAGATCTGTCTCCAGTTAATTTTTTTTCCTATTCTATAAAGGTAGCCCATCACATGCTCTTTTATATTCATTCATTATATCATTACTTTTATGTGCAGAGAATACTACAGTCACTGCCCAAGCATTCTTTCTTTTTGATAGTTTGGAATCAAAATTTTCTTTGGTAATTGATATGCTCCCTTTCCTAAACACAATTGTTATGGAGAGCCTGAAGGAAGAAAAAATGGTGCATTTCTAGTTTTGTTTTGTTCATTAACTAGCATGTATTTCTGTTTTTTGTTACAATTTGAAAACAAAGGGATGTTTCTTTTTGTTAGAATTTGAAGAAAAAATGGCTGCGCTTATAAAATTGGAATCATCTATTAGCATGAATATGACCTTCTTTTACACCAAAGCCCCAGGGACTTCTCTTAATACATTGTGCTGCTTGTTGGAGCTCAAATTTAAGCTTTTATTGTTTATTTATTTTTATCAATATGTCTTGTTTTAAGCCTACAGAGCACCTTTGGGAATTGGCTTGCCTTGGGAACATAGATAGAGATATCTGGTGCACTTATCATTTGTCCAGTTGTTTCTTTTTTATGATATATATATAACAAAAACTGTTGAATTTGAACTCCTTACCAGACTGTTGAATTTAATTCTTGTGCGCATGCAGGTCGAATACCTACCTCTATGATCCATAGAGAAATCCTGGCAAATTATGGAAGAATTCATGCAGCCGTTTTAAGGCTGCATCGAATCAAAGAAACATTCCTGACTGAAGATGAATTGAGTGGCCTTCTGTGATTAATTTCTGTTGGAGCAACAGGAATGAAGATCTTGTATAATATATATATATATATATGTATTTCAAACTTCTCTAGTTTTTCAGGTTAATGCAGAATGGATATGTGTATGCGGATTGCTTTTGAATGGAAAATAATTCATTCTGGGGGAGAAGTGTTTCTCATGTTAACAGCAGCTTTGTTTCATCTGATATATCCATGATATGGCCTATGTTTCAATGTGAGATTTGATGATATATTTTAGCAGTTTTGTTTGAAAACCTTTTGAATTTGGCACAATACTGTATTTTAGCATTTTTGAACTCCTTACCATACTGTAAAGTTGTAGTTTCTGCAACGAACCAGCAGCTTTCTTTGTAGTTTGGTGTTTTTTGGTAATAAAGTTAAGAGAAACTGATTAGTAAGAGCATGATTTTGGGGACCAACAACATCAAATGGGACCATGGAATTGAATAGATATATCTGTCACAGATGAGGATCTATTGAAACTCACTATCCCATTCTCTCATACAAAATTTATATGTCAAACCCTTTGGTGACCACCATGAAAATTTAGGACCACATTTGATCATTGCCATTCATTGTAAATGCTCCAATGTGGTAACCATTGCCCAATTGGCCTTCTCCTCACCTGTCACCCACATTAGATTAAAAGAGAAATATATCCTTGAAAAGGATGGATCACTTAAGGCCAAATTTAGTGTTTTCTTAATGATAATATTATGGGATAATTTAATCCGTATGTACCAAACAGTGAACCATCTCTTTTTTAAACCTAAAAAAGTTACATTCCACAAGGAGATTTATAAACAAAATGATCAAATGAAATCAAATGAAAGCCATGCTCCTTCCACAGCTCCATCTTCCTAAAAAAAATAAGAAATGAAACAAAATGATCAGACACCATAACAAGCAATTTAAATGAGTAATTTTGCTGAGATGCACTACCATTGGTGCTTGATGCGTCCATAGGCTCAACTTCACCTGCATCACCCCTCTTGCCTACAAAATGAGAGCAAAAGCTTAAAGACAAGTCACATTACCATCAAAGTTGATTCATGAGAATGAGAAGTAAAATCATGACCCTTATTATTCAGTAACAAAATAAAATATGGTCACCCAACAATCTTAATCACTAAGTATTGACTACAAAAATAAATGCATACGTCTTGCAACTCACCTTAACCAGAGATCATTGCATTAGCTTGTAAAACCTAGAGAAGAACTATAGAGCACATCCAGATTGATCGATATAGAATTTGAATTCACCTAATCAAAGAGATTATAATCAAACAAATCATTACAAATAATTAAATGATTGAAATAGTTAATTTTGACATTAATGACAATTATGAGAGAATTACCACGCTCTCTTATGTGCAATGATCATCTTGTGTAAATTTTTGAGCTGCTACATCTTTCTTTGTTTGTGCCTTCTGCCAATCATAACATGGATATTATATACCAAAAAAGAAAAAGGATTGCCTAAAAAAAAATCTAAAGAATATGAAACTACATCTACATACCTTTTTTCTTATTTCTAATTATTATTTCTTCAACTTTTGACTTCTTTCTTTTTTATGGTGGGCGCCCCTTACTCCGCACATTCAAAGGAGTCAGAAATGTTTGGTGTTGCACATCATTCGCCTCCAACGACATAGGTGTAAATTTTTCCTTGCATGTTGTGTTGCCCATCAACTTCTCAATTGCCTCATCCACATATTTCAGCAAGAATAAGTATTTGTCATTTGACTCTGCTCCAAGTTCTGCGGCTTTAGTAAAATGAGAGCACAATTTATTATACCGTTGTTTTCCTCACTGGTTTCAGGGTCATCATAACAGTTTAGTACATACGTATGCATGCGTTTGATGTCCATCCTCCATCGTGGTAAAATATACCTAGAAGGGATCTCTTTCACATTCTTCTCAATAAGCACTTTGCAAATGTGCCTACAAATAATCCCTTTGAACTCGAACAACTTACAAGAGCATTTAATGTCAAATTCATCCTCATTAGTGTAAACATTATATATCACTGGCTTTCTAAATGCACATTCTTTCTCTTTGACAATATCAGACACTTGAAATGAGCGGATTGCCCCATGTGAACCATTGAGAGTAAGATTACAATATATCATTGCTCGCAACTCATCTTGAAACAATTTAAAAATTTCATTTGTGTATGCTTCTTGTAGTTGTTTCTCAAAATAGCAATCAGTGATAAATGGAAAACAGGAGTTAAATGAAGCAAAATCAGCTTTGTTCTCCTTCTCAATCTTGCTTTTCAAGGCATTATCATATTGCTCAACAAACTGCTTTAGTGAAGTCGTCGGACCAACATAACCATCAAAAAATGCATTTATGCTTTCACTTCTTTGAGTGGTAGACATTCCAGCCCAAAATACGCCTTTAACGTATATAGGAGCTCAACGATCATGAATTTTGAATAGAGAATTCAACCATTCATTTTTCTCGATATTGTAGTCTGCCATCATCTTCAAGTATGTGTCTTTAAACTCTTGAATATCTAATGCTTCATATGTGATGCGTTTCAGAATCTTCTTGATTGCTTTGTACTCATTTAAACCTCCAAGCTTCTCAGGAACCTTCTTCATGATATGCCAAAGGCAAAGGCGGTGATGGGAATTTGGAAACACCAATCTAACTACACCCTGAATAGCCATACACTGGTCTGTAATAATTGCTTTAGGAGCTCTGCCTGACATACACTCCAGCCAAGTTTTAAAGAGCCAGACATATGTTTCTGTATCTTCCTTCGACAATAAGCCACACCCAAACAATACCGTCTGTCCATGATGATTTACACCGACAAACAGAGCAAATGGCATGTCATACTTATTCGTCAAGTATATTGTATCAAAGGAAATTACATCTCCAAAAGCTTCATATGCAGCTATAGACCTCGCATCCACCCAAAAGACATTCCTCAAATGACCTTCCTCATCCATGCCAATCAAATGGAAAAAGTTTGTGTTTCTTTGTTGCATGCGAGAGAAATATTTTCCAAGTGCCGCGGCATCTCCAACGCCAAGTCTTAACTGCCTTGCTTTCGCAATATAATTTCTACAATCTTTCTCAGTGTATGTTAAATTTTCATAACCGCCACTTTCAACAGCTAGGGAATGAAAATTTTTGCTTAGGCTTATCCCTGCTTGGTCATTTAATTCTAGCCTTCTTTTCACATGCGCATCAATTTTTTTGTTGCACTTTTGAAAACGAGCTTTTTGTGGGCTAAGTGCATGATTATGCTCCAAATTAACACTAGAAATGGTAATCGCCCATCATTGCCGACAATGACATTAATCTTTGCCGGGCAATTTACTTTAGTGGATAGCCTTGGGTTGAAGGAGTTTTTTGAAGTAGATATTCGTTTTCCACTTCTTGCACATGCTAGCGTGTAATATTTCAATTTTCTATCATCACCTAATCTCGTGCTTTTTTTGTTGATACCAAACCCTTCACGCCGCGCATACTGGACATACAATTTATAAACTTCTTCTTTAGAATCAAGCATCATACCGGCCTTTGGCACAACATTTTCAATTAAATCCAACTCTACCGGTTTCTCATTGGAATGAATTTCATGACTTGAACATCCAACTTCGACATTATCTTTTGCTTGCTCAAAATACCCAAGTACCACTTCTTCCATATTTTTGGTTTAGGTATATGCCTAAACACAAATTAGACAAACAATAAATTCATAAATAATTTTCATTCTCAAAGATATTAAAAATGGATTCACAAGCAAGATCAAAGAACAATATAAAAACAATTTAATAACTTGGGATTTGTAAAACCTTAAGATTTTCACATAATATTTTTTAGAGAAAATTATAAAGCTTAAAATATGATTTGTAAAAATTATGACCCTTAATGCCAACTATATTCTAGCGGACTGAGCCATGAAGAGTCAATGAAAATTTATTGTACATATTTCTCTTTGATGTTGTCATTGAGATTGCTTAAATTTCTTTGATTAATGAGGCAACTATACCCTTTTAAGGATTAATTTTCTACTTTTCACCTTAAAGCCTCTGTACCTGACTTCAAGGAGAGCCGAGAGCCGAGGGGAGCGGCGGTCGGGAGAAACAGATCGAAGAAGAACGGGGACTAGATGGTCATGCCGCAGGAGAGAGGGAAGCCGTGACGGGCCGGGAGCGGCGCCATGAGCTGCGAACCGAGAAACTAGGGCACAGGAGAGAGGGAGATGGCGTCAAGATAGGGGGCACAGGAGGAGCTCTCGGCGGCCTGTATCCGGTGCAGGACAGAGGAGGTGGCTGGCCGGTGGAGAAGTCACGAGGAGGAGGGAGGCCGGTGGAGAAGTCACGAAGAGGAGGGAGGCGACCGAGATATCGGGTTTGAGAGAGAATGGAGGAACCGGTTGAGAGGGTTTTTTAATTTTTTTTTTATTTAAAAAAAATAAAGAGGAGAGAGAGAGAGTGGTCGCCACGTCACTAGCCACATCAGTCGTGTGGCTGGTTCGTGCGACCACTTCGCATGATATAGCAATACTCAAATAGTTTATGCATCCTCACTTTAGGTTATTAATATCAGTATAAAAAGAGTCAAAATATTCACAGAGTTAATATCTTTACTTAGGTTTCAAAATATTCTAAATAATCACATTGTATTTAAAAGTTTAAAAAGAAGCGTCGTCCCAATTACCAGGGACTTTATTCCATTAAATGAATAAATAATCATTTTAATGAATAAATCTTATCCAAAGCTCTCTATGGAATGGAGTAGTAAATAATTCTTCTGTTTAAATTAATTAGTGTGCCTTGCTATTCCAAAAGGACCATTAAAACACTTAAACAAAGTCATGCCGCCCCAACCCAATCCCTTCCTTTCATTCCCCTAATTGGAATCACAAATCTCTCAAGAAAACTACGCTGCTACTCAACGTTAAATTCCCAACTGATCCCACCTAACCAACTTTCTCACTCATCCCTTACGGTGACTAGTCTCCATCTTCACTCCTGGCACCTTGGTGATGGGTATTGGGTACCACCATCCTCTTTTTGCCATTCATTTTTCATTTATTTTTTTTATCAAACTTCACCGTATTATTTATTAATTTTATCAAATAAACTTAAATTTTTTTTTTTTTCATGTCTATTTATTGAAAACTCTTTTTATTTTCAAATCCATATACTATCACCTAGAAATCGAATGACAAACTCGTATTACTAGTGTTTTCAGACAGATTTGAACTTGAAACTATTTAAATATCTTACGTTTATTTTTTATAATAAAACTTTACTTTTAAACTATAAGTTTTTTTGGTTAATAAAAATTTTTAAATTTAACTTTTTGGATAATATATTATTGTATATTTATATGCATTTTGCTAAAAATGTATGTGAAAGCTCCGTTTTTTTTTATAAAATAAATAAATCATAAAAAATAGATTAAAAAATAAAAAAGTAAAAAAAAATTATTATGGTAGACATAAAAAAAACTACAATTAACAATAAAAAAAATAGACAGATCAGTTAGTTACAACAGTAAAAACCCAATTTCATGATAATAGTTAATTTTTCTTCTAAACGAAAAGTTGAAAACTCAACTCAATTACATTTTCTTTCATAGACAAACAAATAATAAAATATTTTTTTTTTTTTATTTTTTTTTAAAAAATTTTGCAAACTTTTTTGGACTCGTCCTTTGCAACTCGTAATTACAGAAGTGGCAAGAGCTGACGTGTCAATTGAAAAAACTCTTCAGCCGTCGGATTGAGCTTTCACAATCCCATGGTGCCTCAGGCACAGGATAACGAGTGATAAAGTTCCCCATTTTTCCTAATCCCACGGCCCAGATTTTATCCTCAATAACAAAATCAATTAGTACAAACTATAAACTTTAGTCTGAGAATCACCATACCAGGGAGCCTCTCTGTACCTCGGTTCCACTCACCCGCGGAGTAAGAATACCACCTACGTGTCATCCATCAGTTTAGGTACACGCGGATATTGGGTGGAGAGTGCGGCATAATCCAAACAGCCTTTTGGCGCTCTCTAATCCCACCTTCGTCCTGAGTTCCGAGTTGAGAGAGAGAGAGAGAGGGAGAGAGAGAGAGAGAGAGAGAGGATGGAATTCTTTGGAGATTTCCTTCTATGCGCGGTGGTCTCCATCGCGGTAGCTGTCCTCATCGTGGTCATCTTCGCTGTCGGTGAGCTTGAGCACCGAGCTGACGATAAGCGAGCTGCCGTCGTTGGTGATCGCTGCGTTGATGAGAAGTTGAAGGGATCTGGAAGGGAATCTCAGGGAGAAGATGAGATTATTGGTGAAGTTGCTGTGGATTTGTTTAGTTCTTGCGTAGGAGATGCTGAGGTTCTTGAATTCAATCCGGAGAAAGAAATTGAGGGTTTGAATTGTGCAAGAGCTGGTGAAGTTGATCTAGGGGAGAAGAATTTCGAAGTAGTTGAAGGAGGTCAGATGAAGTTGGAAGAGGAGAAGAAGAAGGGGTTGATGATCGGTGTGGAGGATGAGTGGGAAGGGATAGAGAGGAGCGAGGTGGTGAAGCGCTTCGGCGTGGCGTGTAAGTATTCTGGGAGTGCGGATGGTGGTGTGGCATTGTCAAAGCTTGGCGGTGACGTGCGGTTGCGGTTGTATGGGCTTCGGAAAGTTGCCATTGAGGGGCCGTGCTATCAGCCTCAGCCAATGGCTTTGAAGATCTCTGCTCGTGCTAAATGGTATATTGATTTCTCTGATGTTGTGTTGATATTGGTTCCTTTGCGTTGATCCAACTAATTGTTGTTTTGATTCTAATGCATCTTTTGGTATTCAATGGAAATTTGAAATCTTTTTAGGGCATACTCATTGATTAACAATTTTGGAATACTTCTGATTGATTGGCAAATCCCTTTCTTTTACTTCAATTTATTGAACTCAGGGACATGTCCTTTTGCTTGGCTGGTGTGCCATCAGTTCTTATTTATTATCTTTGGTAGCTTCTGTTTATGATGACAATGAATTTGTTTGTTTAATATTTGAATGTTGTCATGTCTTGGCTTGATTACATAATTTATAGTATAATTAATGTAAGTGCATTGGTTCCTTTATTGGAAAATGTGGTGGTTTTTGGACAAGTTTGCATTGTATGATTGGTTCTATCTGGCACTTGAGATGATGCTGTTCTTGTTCTTGAGAGGCACATATATCCTAGCTAGAATGATTGCACTGAAATGTATTTTGTCAGTGTGACGAAGCGTGATGGTTATGTTATGCAGGCAAGCTTGGAAACAGCTGGGAAATATGAATCCTGAAGTTGCTATGGAACAATATATTAATCTTCTTTCTGAAAGTATTCCTGGATGGATGGAGCAAACAACGAGAGTAAGTCACTCTCTAGGAAGAAGGAAGTTTACTGTCTTATTCAATATTTATTTCAAGAAAATCTTGTTTGAAGTGTTATACTCTGTTATGCTGTGATGTTTGATAGGGGACTGCTAACAAACAAGATAGCGGTAATTCTTCAAAGCCGTGGCAATCCATAACAGAGATGCTTGACGTTGCCTCACCTTTGCATGGTAAACTGACTTCTGGAACTGACAGGTATTTTTTAGATATTGAGTTTTTATGCTTCCTAACGAAAGACAGGTATGAATCTTTTTGCTCAAATGCTCTTGCTCATCAGGAATCCAGAGGATTGTGTTAGGGAATATGAAGCAACTGTTGGTACAGAATACTTTGGGCATGGTATGCCTCTCTTTATTATTTTCTTGTGGTTTAGAAAAACCTAAAGTATGCGGAAATTTTTTTGGTACATGAACTGCATGGTCCATGCATTAATTTCATTACATGGAGCTGTAGATTATCTCGGATGGCATATATGACTTCTATTTGTACAACCGTACGGTTAGCTACAGCAGTGATCACTCTATCTCTTTATATATATATATTTTGTATCCTTTTCTTAAAAGCAAGTCATCAAAGAATACTTTATATTAAACTAACTAAAAGAATGTTTCATACCTCCAATAGGGAATGTCTGCACCTTTCAAGAATTTGAAGAAATCATTCATCTAATGCAGTGTTTGTTCTAAGAAATGTATTTTACCAATCATTTGCTTGTTTCTCACAATATGTATACTTGAAGTGGCCATAAATTTTTAAAAATTAAAATGTGTGATTATATTTCAGTCCAGAATTAACAAGCCTTAGCCTTTGCTTTTCTTCCTCCATGCATGCTTATGAAGAGCACAAGAGTGATGAACAATTCTATTACTGATATATCGAGAACTCTCAGTTCACATTTCATTGTATCCTTGTAATAGACTGGTCTTGTGGTAACCATGCCTTACTGCATAATATTGACCACTGAGAATCAGTGAATCAGCACCCTGCGTCAGTATGCCATCTGCTTAGAATTCGCAATATATTTCATGGGATGGTCATATTCTTTTCAGGATAAAGTAGGATGTTGGCAAATGCTATTTTTTTTTTTATTCTTCTTCTCCCTATCGTTTATCACTAATATTATGATCTGAACTAATTGATAACTTCCTGTTGTGATCTGTCTGAGATTTGTATACATCTTCTGTTATTTCGAGAGCAAAGAATAAATGTTGTCTTATCTTTCATCATCCAGGACTTCCAAAGACAGTTCTTTTCAATCTTCTCTCCCCAAGCCCAGTGAGATTCTTGAATTTGTTATGGTAAACTAGCTGATACCACTTCTTGGACCAGAAATTAACATTGCCTTTGCAACTGACGGAGAAGATGTGGTTTTGGTACGTATTCGTTGATAAAATAATGATGCCTAGAGGCAGCTAAGTATGTCAGCTCACTGTATGTAAGATTGTATATATTATGTTAAAGTTCTTATCAGCACACGCCCTATACAGGTTGCACGTATATGATTGGTTTATTCTTATTTTGTGTATGAATATTATGTCTCAATAGAATGCAAATACTTATGTGTGGTTTACATATACTTGAATTTGTGAAGATGCGATTGTGTATTTTCTTTACTCTCCTTGAAAGTGTTAAGTATTGATTTTTTGAATTCAATATGTCTTATGGATGATGACTATGATACTCATACGGTTAGACAAACAATCTGGCTATTAATAATGTTAATTGGTACGTTTATATATTTGAATATGACGTTATTATGGGCGTTATTTGGGGAAAATAATGCATCCTTTGAATTCAATATGTCTTATGGATGATGACTATGATACTCTTACGGTTAGACAAACAATCTGGTTATTAATAATGTTAATTGGTACGTTTATATATTTGAATATGACGTTATTATGGGCGTTATTTGGGGAAAAGAATGCATCCCTGCGGTAGACAAATCTAAGAAATAATAATCAATTTAAAATTCAACTAAAGTTGATTTAAATTGAACATTTTCTCAAAAAAGCGAGCCAAACTTCACTCGAATATCAGATATTTTTAAAACCAACTCTTTTTGTCATATTCTTTTGGTCATAAGATGTGCCATGGCCGGGATATTCAACAACTTTAATTCAATATGTTAATCATGGCCATATAGAACAAAGATACGAATTAATATTATATTTTAAGGAAATTTGTTAAATTATTTTTCCAAATAATTGACTCAAGATTACTTAATAAACCCCAAATTTATTAAGGAGAATTAGGGGTTTATAAACCCCAATTATATACCTATCCACTTGTGAGCAAGCGAGTTGGTGCTCGTTTACCGGTAAGTATATATAGTTATAGATTCTTTTGTTCTTTATAGGCTCATTTATGGGAATATTTTAAAATTGTAACTTTTGTTTGGAGAGGAGGCATAAAAAAAAAAAATATCTTATATGGCTGCTCATTTACAAGAGCAGCCATTGGCATGCAGTCCAAAAGCATAAAAAAAAAAAAAAAAATACAAAACAATCACACAAACATATGGCAATCTTATATGTGGAAAGCTCAGCAAAGTAAAATATAAAAACCATGGGAGGCTCCACTATAAGTCAATCTTTTTACAACAACCACACACATTCACGAGTGCATCACACCAAATATAAATAGCCATAGCTAAAAATGTCAGAAGAGAAGCACAAGACTACATAAAGAGACAGAGAGGCTAGAGTTGTAGCAACAAAAGATGACCTTCTTAGTCTCAAAATCTGATCCCCACTATTGAGAATACATATCCAAATGCCTTCTAAAATGCAGAGTAAAAATCAACCCAATCAAACTCGTCAATGCAGAGCACAACTTAAAAACTGCTTCTGTCCAAAGGATTCTAACAAAAAATTCAGCTATTGAAAACATATCTTTACAGTTAAAGAATGAAGGGCAATCAGACCTGAATATTATTAGAAATAGTAGATCTAAAAAGAAGAAAATAAAAAAGAAGAAAGAAGGAAGAACGATAGTAATAGCTTTAAGAAGGTTAACCTTCTTAGAGGCTATTATGCTTCTAGGATATAACAAAGCCTTTACGATAATCTCTCAAAACTAAAAGTGGTGAAAATGGTTAACAAAAAAAGTTCAATTTATAAGCATTTCTCCTCAACCAATAAATGTCTTATTTAACTAATGCTTGTTTTTAATTAGCGAACAAACACATCCCTTTTTATTTTGAACGTAATTTAGATGTGTGTGATATTGTTTGACAACATTCTCCAAAACTACTAACAATCCCCCGTTAGTTTGAAAATGTTAGTGTTTTGTCCCATCCTTTCACACAAACAAGTATCGCGAATAAAAGAAGTACCTCTTAATTTAAACCTTCAATTAGGGGTCTTTACTTCGATGCAAGTGGAATTGACTTCCTCCACTTCTGATGTTCTTTTCCTCTGAAGTAGGTTTTAGTTAAAATCCACTTTAGTATTTTTTACACCGAAGTGGGAGAAGTGAGTTTCTTATAAAACTCACTTTTCCCCACTTCTAAGGACCTTTTAGAAGTGATGCCACTTACACCAAAATGAACGTCAGAAGTGGAAAAATGAGCACTTTTAAAGCTCACTTCTCCCCATTTCTAAAGACCTTTTGGAAGTGACGTCATTTACAACAAAATGAAAATCGGAAGTGGAAAAATGAGCATTTTATGGAAGAGACACTTTATGCAAAATGAACACAGGAAGTGGTGGAAGTCATATCACTTCCACCACTTTCTACCACTACCACTTCAGGGAAGTGGCACTTCCCCCACTTTCTGACTTCTTCCCCCTTATACCGAAATGAACCCCCCTCCCCCCGTCTATATAGCTTGGAGTTCTAACAAAGATGTGGGTGTTTACAAATTAAAACCATATAGTCCTTTTGTTAGAGTTGGAGATGTACTGCACACAACACTTGTTGAATCAATTAAAGGGTTGTCATCACTTTTAGCACTTTTATGACCATGTGCTTTATCCATTTATAAACATTTACGAGAAAGAGTTCCCAAATCTTTATTGTTCAAGCAACACCACTTCTATGTCTGTAGAGGTGGAATGCTTCTTATAATATGTCTCCATTGCTATAGACAGTTCAACATATTCCATTAAGGGGCCGTTTAGTTTCCGATAATATGAAAACATTACCGGGAATCTGGCGGTATTATATTCAGATTATCATGTTTAGTTACTGTAGCAATGATAATGTTAATGGTAATGTGAGATTGCCAATAGTGAAATATTACCAAATAATGTGATAATCTGATTACTATCAAAATATTACCAAGTTGGTGGTAATCCGTAATGTTTTTTTTTTGCAATTATACCTTATTTATTTAATCTAATTCCTTATTATACTCATTATCAAAACCCTAGTTTTTATTCTTTTGTTAGCCGACACCATCCAAACCGTCACCATCCTTGCGCAGGTCCGCCGTGCCTATATATATATAGGGGCCGAGGAATATCCTCCCCGGCCCGGCCCCGAAATATTATATATATATATATAACCTACGGAAAAATTCCCTACCCCAGCCTCGACTGGCCGGGGACATGGGTGGAGGGACAAAGGGGGCAAGGTGTGCGGCCGCCCCCCTTCCCCGACGGCTGACGTTCTTTTTCTCATGCAACTCCTCTCTTCTGTCAGGCTGTCTGGCCATCCTCCTTTCCTCCCCCGGTTTGCGGCGCCGAAAAAATGAGGCTAAGTGGCCGCGGAGAAAAAGAACGTCAAAGCGGTCATTTTCTAAACTCTTTTCCGATGTTTTTTTTGAAATAACTATTTTACCCATGATTTGCATATGATATTACCAAAATGCCATCATACTTTTGTTTTGAAAATTTGAATTTTAGTATTATTTTGATAAAGGGGAATGACTTTTTGATTAAAATAATGTCTTTTATTAAATTAATTACCAAAATACATATTTCCGTAATTAGTTACCGAAATGCGCATTTTTTATTTTTTTAATAGTTTTTTTAAAGTTAAAGGCCTACTTTTTTAATATTTAAATTTTTTTTTTAATAAACCAAGGGCCCCAATAGTTTTTTAATATTAATTTTCTTTTAAAATGCGGGTCTGGGAGTTTTTTAAATTAAAAAAAATTTACATTCAAGCCTTTATCATTTCCATTAATTTTTCTTATAACTTATTTAGTGTGGGATTGTTGGGATGAATTATTGGTGGCATGTGGCACCTACCCCTTTCATGAGAGCCATTGGATGAAATTGATCTTAATTATTCATGTGTTAGGTGGAGGCCTATATAAACCCTCCAAGTTCCTTTTGTAAAACCACATAAGTATTTCTGTAAGAAAAAAAATAAATATCAGATTCTGTTTGGATAACTAAATATTATGGCGTAATCCGTACATTATGGCATAATATAATATTTTCACATAATTATGCCATAATGGTTGTTTGGGTATCTAATTTATACTACAAAATTATGCCATAATGTTGGAATTATGGCATAAAAAAATATTATATTCCACTCGGAGTGGAATATTTTTTTATTTTGAAATGTGTGATTTTTTCTCATTATAAAGTGGGTGAAATATTTATGTGATATTTTTTTATTTTGTTAAGCAAACACTCATTCTGTAATAATAAAATATGCCACAATTTTTGTAATAATTACTTGCACTTCCTACGTAATAAAATTATGCCAGATTTTTTATTTTGTAACCAAACATGGCCTCAATATAGAGAGAAGTTTCTTCTTTAAATTTTTTGTCATTCTATTTATTACTTTCTTGCAAAGTTATTTTATTTCTTTTACATTTAAGCTAGCAAAAATCATATTATTGTTATACTGAACGAAGGAGTTGACCTTGGTCGAGAGAAACACCAACCAAGGGCCGCACAGACTCTTGACGAAAGAACAAGCTTCCACTACGATTGCTAATTACTCAATCTTGATCAATGGACTCAGGTATATTTTTTTCTCCTTGTTAACAAGTTGACTTCCATATAAACTTCCTCTGTTTTTTTAGTATACATATTTACTCTCACTAAACTCAAATTTTTTTTCATTTTGTACAACGGCAGAAAAATCTCTTGCTTTGGTTCACTATAATGGTTCAATCACTACAAGTGAGGAGACAACAATATTTTCATCGGATGATCATTTTTGTTTTTATATTGAAAATGATATCTCTTTAGCCAATTTAAAGAGAACCATTAAAAAAAATATAGAAATTACAGGTGATCGAATAATTACACATATCAAATACCGTATGCCTATTTCCTCAAGTCAAGGTAAGATCTACAATCGGTCTTTCAAATTACATAATGACCGAGATGTTCAAATGATGTTCAGTTGCCACCAAGCATTTCATGATGTTCAAGTTATAGAATTACATGTGGAGCTTAGTGTTGTGACTTCTACTCGTGGTTTTTCTCAACACCAAATTAATGGATATAACAACATTCCACCAGAAAGGCTTTCAACAGAATGGAGGTTGTAGGATAATCTACAACATAATTTCAATTTCAATTTCACTGCTTCATAACAACCACCAAGCACATCAACACACCATAGAACCGAGGACATTGGCAGACATGAAAATGAATTTGGTGAATATGGGAGTTCAAGTGGAGATGACCAAGATGAGGATAATTATATAGAAAATAGCGAAGCAAGCTTAGAAGATTATAATGCTGAAGACGCTAGCAAACAAAGACAAGGTGTAGAAATGACGATGTCGTCATATGAGCCGCTAGCACATGTGAGGGCACTTTATTTGAAAGCGATATCTGCACTAGAATTTCCTAAATACCCTCATTGTACGTCAACACATTAAGAGGGGCAATGACAGATGGAGAATTGCATGTAGGTATGCAGTTTCAAAACAAAGATGATGTTGTAACAACAATTAAAAATTATTGCTTGCAGAAGTCCATGGAATATAAAATAATCAAGTCGGATCCAACTCGGTATTTTGGAGCATGCAAGTCATATGGAGATGAATGCAATTGGAGAGTTCGTGCATCCTATAGCAAGAGAAAGCAGATTTGGGAGATTACAAAATACAATGGCCCACACACTTGTACAACAACAATGGTCTCGCAAGATCATTCAAAGCTAGATCCAAACATGATTTCCCACTGTATACAGGCACTGGTCAGAGAGAAGCCATCTATCAATATCTCTATTTTGATAGTGGAGATCAGGAACCGATATGGGTACACACCAACATATAGAAAGGTATGGATTGCTAAACAGAAAGCGATTGAATCTGCATTTGGTAATTGTGAGAAGTCATATAATGAGTTACCAAAATGGCTAGCAGCATTACAACAATTTCTCCCTGGGACAATAATCGATCTCCATGCTCAATAAGCATATGATGGAAATTACCAGGTACGTGATACTAATGTTTTTCATAGGCTATTTTGGAGTTTCCCTTCATGTGTGGAGGTTTTCAAATATTGTATGTAAGCTGGTAGTGCAGATAGATGGTACACATCTTTATGAAAAATATAAAGGGACTTTGTTGATGGCAATTGCACAAGATGACAATAAAAATATTCTTCTAATTAATTTTCCATTGTAGAAGGAGAGACGTTAGATGCATGACGTTTCTTCTTAGAGCATCTATGAGCAGACGTGATACCACAAGAATGCATATGTTTTATTTCTGACCGTCACCAATCTATCAAAGGAGCATTTAGAGCAATTGGCCGTCAAATGAATCCTCCTCACGCCTATCGTGTTTATTGTATAAGGCATATATCTGAGAACTTCATGCGTCGTTTCAAAAATAAAGAAATGCAACGAATAGTTGTTAATATTAGTAAGTCATAAATCTAAATTTTGATAATTTCAATCTCTCATTATTATTATTATTCTTTTTTAAGAATTTCTTTTTGCTATTAATGTAGGTTACTTGAAAACATCTCATGATTTTAACTATTGGTATGGCGTACTTCGAGACTTTGACATAGTGGCAATGAGGTGGTTAGATAACATACCGCTGGAGAAGTGGGCTCAATCAATTGACAACGAAGGTCGACGGTATGGTCATATGACCACCAATCTAGCTGAATGTATTAACTCAGTGTTAAAAGAGACAAGGAACCTTCCTATAACAGCTTTAGTTTAGTCAACTTACTTTCGACTTGCTGAGTTATTTGTAAGGAAATGTGTACATGCTCAAGCTCAAATTGCATCAGGTCAAATATTCTTGGAAGCGCTAATGAAGACAATTTAGGAAAATCAACAAACAACATGTAGCATTTATGTTCGTCAGTTTGATCGTGAAGAAAATTCTTTTATGGTAGATGAAATGGCACCTCCTCAATGCGGTGGTATAGCTGGCAGTTACCGTATTGATTTGAGAAGACGATGGTGTGATTGCGGTGAGTTTCAAACGTTTCATTTTCCCTGTTGCCATGTTCTTGCAACATGCACATACATTCATCTACATTAGCAGGCATATGTAGGTAATGTTTATAGGCTTGAGACAATTTTCAATGTATATCATAAAAAGTTTCAGCTAATGTCAAATGAGAGATACTGGAACCCCTATAATAGTCCACGTCTATGTCCTGATCTTACAATGCGAAGATCACCTTCAGGACATCCAAAATCCACTAGAATTCGCAATGAGATGGACATAAGGGAAGACGGTCAACCAAAGCGTTGTGGTTTATGTCGCAACGAAGGTCACAGTCGTCAAAATTGTTCAAATGTCGCTGGTCCAAGTCATATGCCATAATGTAACCTAAATATTGTACTTGTTGAATTATTTTATAACATATATAATTGTTTTAGTTCATTTAAAATATTAAGTGAGTTTGGTTTAGTTGTGGGAGTAATTTTTACATGTTAAAACTTTTAATGTTGAATATTTTGTTATTATAATTAATGAAAGTAGAAATAGCAGAGTAAAAGTGTAAAAAAAAAAATTAACGGAAATGATAAGGGCTTGAATGTAATTTTTTTTAATTAAAAAACCCTTGGGACCCACAGTTTTAAAAAAAATAAATTTTTAATATTAAAAAACTAATGGGGCGTCCGTTTATTAAAAAACTAAAATTTAAATATTAAAAAAGTAGTGAGACTTTAACTTAAAAAAAAACTATTAAAAAAATAAAAAATGTGCATCTCGGTAAATAATTACGGAAATACGTATTTTAGTAATTAATTTTAAAAAAACATTATTTTAATAAAAAACCAGGGGAGTATTTTTTTGTTTATATTTAATTTGCTCTAAATTAATTAGTTTGAAAAAAATAATAATAACAAATAGATAGAATTTTTTTAATTAGTTTGTGGAATATGGAAAAAAATAAACTAGATAAACTTTTCTTTAAGTTGGATAAACCAGATAAACTTGTTAATAAGATTCTAATGTTATTTATCTTAATTTTTTGTGTATATATTATTTATCTTAATGTATTATTTTGAATTTTTATTTATATAAATTTTATTATTTGATTTTTTTAATTTGTAGCTCGCCCCCCGTCACTGCAATTTCTGGCTCCGCCCCTGGCTGGGGAATCGAGTTTCCCGTCGGGGCTGAGGCTTATTTATATCTCTATCTAACGTTTTCTTTTTGTAGTTTATAATGATATGTTGTTCTTTATGAAATATATTATATAGAGATTAGCATCTAAACCAAAAGAATGTTGAAATTAAATTAAATTTGCTCAAAATTTTAAATACAAAGGTATTTTGAAAAAAATGTGAAATAAATAATTTTTTATATTATAATTTAATTATTTATTTATCTAAATATTTTAAATTAAAATTTTCAAAATTTAATATTTGTATTTGGATAAATTTAACATATTACTAAAGTAATTACCATGACTAACCAAACATAGTAATGAAAATTTACCAGTAATATAAGTTTTCAAACAAACATAGTAATTTCATATTACCACAATATTCCCGGGCATATAATATTTCTGATCTCATTATCACAGTATTTTCATTACTGTGGTAATATATATCATTACTGCGAACCAAACAGCCCTTAAGAGTCTTGCACACCCTCTACCATTGCAAAGAATAACACTAGTTCTAATATTTAAGAATGTGTTAATTATTACAAACAAATAGATAACAATAACTTGTTTTAACCACATTAAACTTTGTAATTAGAAATTTACTAATTCAAAGCCGTGTTATGATTTTTCGTATTTATTAAGGATTTCAAACCCATTCCACTTGTTTCTTGCCAAATTTTTAGGTAGCTCCTTGGTAAGAAGACCCGCCAAATTATTTATAGTTTTCACATTTGTCATTATGATTGTCTAATTAGTTATCAACTGTCGACGTAGTCATGCCTCATACTAATTGTTTAGTTTTATACTTCTACCAAATAGAGTATTATAATCCTTTATATTGAGATAGTTAAATTTATCGAGTATTTTCTCAATATAATGACTTTGATTTAATGCAAAACCCTTGTCACGTCTCTTGACTTTAATTCCTAAAATAGCATCAATGTCGTTTAAATCTTTCATCATAAAAATAGAAGTTAAATAATTTTTATTTTCGTTTATGACAATCATATTCGAACCAAAAATTAGCATATCAACTACATAGAGACATATTATTACTCCATAATCTTTAGTAAATTTGGAGCATTTGCAATTATCAGCCATATTGTGCTTCAATCCATTTGATAATGTAGTTTATCAATTTTTCATACCATTGCTTAGGAGCTTGCTTTAGCCCTTATTTAGTGACTTAACTAAATTACAAACTTTGTGTTGATTTCTAAGAGATATAAACTTTTAGGTTGTTCCATATTTCCCCTTTTAAATCATCATTTAAAAATGCAACCTTAACATCCATTTGATGTACATACAAGTTGTGTATAGAAACTATTGCTATCAAAACTCTAATCGAAGTTATTCTTGCTACAACAACTAAGTTTCTATTTTATCTTTCGGCCAAACCATTTTGATGGGTGTATATGAGAGGCTATCTTTTGATGTACTTGAATGAAGAAAATGATTCCCCTCATCTATCACTTCGAAGGATCTTAATTTTCTTATTGTTATGATTTTCAACAATGGATTTGTATTGTTTGAATTTCCCAAAATCGTAATCTTTTGTTATTATTAGTTAGATGCACAAAAGTATATTGAGAATATACATCAATAAATGTTATGTAGTACCTTTTTTCCTTCTCAGTTAATGCACCACTTAATTCACAAATATTAGAATGCACAACTTCTAATTTTTTTTTTTACTTTGGGGAAAGATTTCGTAGTCATTTTTTATTGAACATATTTCACATTTATTATTTTGATTTTTCTGATATGTAATATAACCATTTTTAGCCATGGATGTATTGATAGTTAATTGTCCTAGCCTAGCATGCCAAAATCATAAGAATACTCAATAGCATAAATAACATATTTCTTTGTTTCATTTATGCTTAATTTGAACATTGCTTTGTAGGAGTATCTTTTTCTTACGAAAATACCATTCTTGGACACAATTACTTTATCAAGTTCAACCTTAAAACCTTTCTTACATAAGAGATTGATAGACACATATGATTCTTTCCAATAGCGGTAACATGAAAGATATTGAGCAGTGTTAATTTATGGAGTGAAAATAATTTCCGCTGAGTCTTTTCCCATTACTTGAGTAGCATTACTATTTCCCATAAGAATGCTCTCTAATTGTTTTCATGCCTTATATGACTTGAATTGCTCTTTATTGTTGCAAACATCAATCATTGCACCTAAATCATGCCACAAATCCGATTTCTTATTCGTAGCAGCTATATAAACTTCGGTGATAATGTCAATGTCCATTATTGTTACCATAGCCACAAGTTCTTTGAGATCTTGTTATATTATATTTGCCTTTTCTCTTTAGAATTAACATACATGTTAGTTCTTTCTTTCTTGAATCTACAATCCTTAATAAAATGGCCACTTTTCCCACAATGATAGCACATTTTTATTTCCATTAGAGGATTTTTAAAAATTTTATTCTTTTGCAGTTTAAAGCCTTTTCTATACCAAGATTATGAGACTTTTTCTTACTTGTAAATTTAATTTTAGTGTCTCCCAAGAAGTGCATCACAAGCACAATTTTTTGCTTCTATTTTGTAGTGAAGTGAAAATTAAGAATATCTTCTAAATGGAGTCTTTTCTTTCTATAGTTATTCTAGGAAAGTGGGAGTTTACTTTCTAACTCACTCTTCTTAGAAGCCACAAAACATTGATCTACTATTGGTTTTTATGTAGTCATTGAAAATTCAAATACTTTTAAAGATAAAACCTTATATGATCCAATATTATCTAAATGATATTAATTCTCAAGTGCATTCAAAATACCCATTGCATATTAGATTTCTGAGCATTTCATAAAGTTGATTAGATAGTGTGTTCATAATATATCCATGACATATGAGATTGTCTCTTTATATTTGTTCCTTGCAAATTTTTTATTTCATTAGTTTCCTCTAATTGTGGAAATTGCCCACTACTCCTAAGGTGAAAAAATTCTTATGGAGAGTTTTTCATGGTAGACTTCCTACATTTGAATTTCTCTACAATATTACAATATTGACATTGGCCCTCAAACTTTATGTCTCCTACGTGGGTTGAATTGGAAAACTCTAGATCATATTGTGAATAATTGTCGTGTGATTAGAAGATGTTGGAAATTACTCTTTGATTACACTAGGATCAATTGTGACATTTTGGAAAATTTTCTAGAAGGTAGTTGGCTTACCTTTGAAGAGGGAGAGGACAGAAATAGACACCAATTCTTCAAGGCTCTGGAAATAACCTGTGTTTTGAGTGTATGGAAGGCGAGGTGTGACTTGGTTTTCAGGAACAGGAGGTTACATCCGCACCAGATATTCTTACAAGCTCTACGATCAACACAGGAGTATGCTAGGATAGTACGAGGTAAAGTCAGATAGTACCTTCAAAACTCAGTTTTTGTTAATTCAATTAATGCATTTTATGATGCTTCATGGATTCCTAACACATGCAATGGCGGTGCAAGTTTTGTACTAACAAGAGGAAGGAATTCAATCATCTTGGTAGAAGCAAGTCGAGTGGTAGCAAATTCAAGCAAACATGCTGAACTCATAGCGATCGGGATAGCCTTAGAGCAAAGCAAGATTCAAGGGCTGAAATTGGATAGAATATCCATAGATTGCATTACAGCTTTGAAGCTGATCGAAGGGAATTATACAAGCCACGGTGATGCTATCTTGAGGGAAATTCAAAGCATTAGGAGGATGCTTCAACAAGGCAATGTGATCGACATCAACTACTGTTCAGGGAAATGAACTTGGTTGCCGATTTGTTGACTGATTTTGGACGAAGGAACGCGGACTATCCTTATTTCATGGAGGAATTGACTGACCAAGATGGTTGGAAGAAGCTGCAGATTTAGCTAGTTTAATCTTTTGATTCGGTTTTTTGTTTGTTTCTCTTTCCTTTGCTGTATTAGCTCCTTTGAGCTCCTCCCAACAAAGAAAAAATCTTCAAAGTAGTTAGCATAAAAACCATCTTATTTTTCTATCTGATATAATTTATTCCATTGAAACGAGCAAGTCTGATAGCTTTTTGATTTCATGGAGGAATTGACTGACCAAGATGGTTGGAAGAAACTGCAGATTTAGCTAGTTTAATCTTTTGATTCGGGTTTTTGTTTGTTTCTCTTTCCTTTGCTGTATTAGCTCCTTTGAGCTCCTCCCAACAAAGAAAAAATCTTCAAAGTAGTTAGCATAAAAACCATCTTATTTTTCTATCTGATATAATTTATTCCATTGAAACGAGCAAGTCTGATAGCTTTTTGATTTTGGAAGTGCAACTTCATACTAGTGAGGGGGATCAATATTAGGCCGCACTAATTGAAGTAGATGCCATCATAATTGCCATTAAATTGTTAGAAATACTAAATTTAAATAGAGAAAAAATAAGAAAGAAGAAAGGAGGAAGTAATGACTTTTAGGTGGTTAAAACGTTTTTGAAGGTTATTTTGCCTCTTCTTGGATACAACAAAATTTTTAAGGTAATCTCTCAAAGCTAAAAACAGTGACAATAATTAACACCACGTTCAATTTATAAGCATTGAATAGACACATTTCTTGAGGGTGTGCACGCGTGCGATATTGTTTAACAACATTCTCAAAACTGACCAACAAACATGCCCGATCAAAAATTAGCTTGATTGACAACAAATGACTTTGCAATTACTAGGTTACTTAAGGAAACCAGCTATAAATTAAGTTCTCTCAAAATCTCTTCTATTTTTTTTTTTTTTGTCGCCTAAATACCTACAATAACAGGTGACTTACAAATAGATTGCAAAAAACAACCTTATCAAAACCCTAATGGATTAAAAAAACATGGGCCTCCCAAACTTTCTGCTTTCTCCATGTAAGAAGGGAACCCAAGCCCAACATTTTCACCTGTAGAAAATTTTAAATTTTGATTTAATCATTATTAATATACATGCAAACATATAAATCTTTAAGCACTCGCCATCATATATGTTGTTATATATAATTGTGTATATGTAAAAGCATGTAATATTAGTTGATAACCTTCCCTTCTTTGCCAGATCTATCCAGGAAAAATAAAAACAAAAAATATGTACTCAGTTAATGATTTTAAAGTTCATACTACAATGCAGCAAAATGATTTGCTAAAAAATGAAATCATTTAAATGATATTGGCATACAATACAGCAAAAATAATAACCATATGCTACACTTTTGCTAGAGGATCAGAGTTGGACTCAGCAATTGACAGGCTGCTGCAAACCCTTCTTGGACTTGTTTGACTGAATCCTCCTGTAGAGCTTCTTGGTTCGGAAAACAAGAACCAAATCAAGACCAAACCCAATCACACATGCAATGGCCATGATCACAAACACAAGACGATAGCAATGAGCGCCAATGCAAGTAGCTGCTCCGGACGCACTCTTGGTTGCATGAGCATCGTATAAGTACCCGGCCAAGAGGCCAGAGAAGAGGAAGGAGCCGAGAGGGAGGTTGAGGATGATCACGTTGTAGATTAGACCATAGGATTTGAGGCCAAATAGTTCAGAGGCCATGGGAACAGTGATGGAGAGCCGGACACCGTAGCAGAAGCCGATGACAATGGAGCCGATGTAGAGGGATCCGGGTAGGGCTATGGCCATTACTATGTATCCCACTGTCATCAAGATTTGCGAGGCCGCGTTCCATATTGCTCGTGGTGTCGCGCTTTTCCTTCAAATGGATATCACATAGTTAGGTTGAATGCAAAAGCTATCGTATTAGATAATAGTATATAACATTTTCACAATATTTACTTAAGAAAAGGTGGGAATATGAAGAATCAACATGAGAAGATTCGGATTTTTAGCAAGTACATAGCATTTGGTCCAGCAAGAATCAAAATCCCAAATTCTACAAAAAGTCTTCTACCAAACACCTGAATAATATATAAAAAAAAAAACTAATTTGATAAGACAACGAATAAACTTTACTCTAATGGGTCCATATGCCTATGGAAAAAATGAGATTCATTATATGATTATAAAAAGAAAATGAAGTCATGCTAGAAGAAAAATTCCAAGTACTACACCCATCATAACAGCCCGAATAGGGGCCAAAACAATTTCTAATTATGACCATCATAGCAGCATGAATAAGAGTCGAAACAAATTTTAACTATGACCGTCATAACAGCATGAATAAGAACTGAAAAAATTCTAACAATGGCCATCATAACAACATGAATAAGAGCCGAAATGGAATAGGTTTTTCCATAGCATCACGTAACTACCAACAACTGGATGAGAACTTAAACTACAGTTGCGTACCCAATTGGTTCTCACTTTTCAATTTAGAGTTTTGCTCTCCGGAAACAAACAAACTACCAACAACCACAATTGCTCAAATTTAAGACCATAACCAATCAACCTAGAAATCAACTAAAAAGAGAACATCTTGCTAGTTCTTGCTCCTTTCCAATTTAGAGGCTTATATTTTTATTAAAAAAAAAAGGTCTCTAGAATCATTAAATCTACTTAACATTACTAACTTTATTACCTTACACGGATGGATGTATTCAAGATAACCTGCAAACCAAATCCAATAACAACCAAAACAATAAAAAAAAGACTAAATTTACATCTCAAGCAAATGTAAATAAAACTAACCAAATGTTAGATTTAATATAATATTTAAATCTACTACCCAACTTTACCATATTTACGAAGTTTTCAAACAACATTTTATAATCAAACTATTCCACCAAATTCTCCTTGACAAATTGGGACACGCAAACTAATCCCAAGCACCAAGCGCTGTGAAGCAATAACAAATGTCACTATTAATACCAGTTGGGGACCAAAATTCCCCAAGAACAGCAGGCACTTGTAGCATGATTCTTCCATACATAAAAAATCTATGCCCTTTTTTTTAATGAAAAAAAAAGAACTCTGTCCTTTCGGAATCTACAAAGCCAAAAGCATCACTTGAAAACAGAGACAGCCCTACCAAACACAGTGAGAGAAGAAAGGCCTACTGCTATCTCTTTTTGTTTGCCAATGAATTCCTCGTTAATCAACCAACCCAAAACTATGCAAAATTTAATTCGGAAACGTTCACTTCATGCAAGAATGTGTGTGCGTATATATAATACGAATTTAAATATATCTAATTGAAACCGTTGGTTAAAATCTTTTTAAAAAATTCATTAAAAAAATAAAGAAAGAGAGAGAGAACGCACTCGAGGAAGTACTCGGAGATGGAGCCGGAGGCGATGCGACCGAAGAAGCCCCAGATCGAAGTCAGAGAGACGAAGATGGACACGTCAGCGTAGCCCATGGCAAGGCCCATATGGGCCATATTGTTCATCACCGCCAAACCAGTACCCACCCCGCTCAAGAACGACACAAAGAGGATCCAGAAATCGACGGTCCTCAATGCCTCGAAAATCGTGTGCTCCTCACCGATGGACGGTTGTCTTTTCTCTCGGCCTTCCGAAATGGTCACCGCCGCCTCCTTTACCTTGCCGTTCTCCTTATCGATTAGCAATGGCTCTTCGATCCGCACCTCGAGATCGAGCTCCGGCGCGCGGTTTGCTATGGATCTCGCTTCCTTGAACCAGATATGGATCGGGATCGCCACGGGAAGCGCGAGAAGGATTATCAGCCCGATGGTGAAGGCCGTGGAAAGGAGCTGCCCGTGCTCGCCAGTGACGCCGAAGGAGAGGAGGTAGACGGCGACCACCACCGCCAAGGCGTTGATGATGTTGAAGTACTTGGTCTCGGTCTCCTCGTCCTCTCTCGCGGCCGGCGAGACAGAAGGCGGGGACTCGCGGAGAAAGAGCATGGCGGTACAGCAGACGGCGAAGGGGATGATGGCCAGCATAAGAAGAAACTTCGCCGGCTCGTTAGCAAAGAGAGCCGAACAGAGATCGGTGAAGATGGCGGTGCTGAGACCGACGAAACCCTTGAGAAGTCCTGACACCGGGCCTCGGTTTCGCCGGAAGTTGCGAATGCACGTAACCAGCACCGCCGTGTTCATCCACGTTGTGCTATTCCCACCCAAGCACAGGTACACACACATCTACACCCCCATTCTCTCATGAATCAACAACCCATTCATTCCATAAAATGCGTCAAAGAGGAGAGAAGTTACAAATTACCTGCCAGTATGGCGGAGGGGCAATAGTCTGGTGGACAACGAGCCATTGTGCGCCGTAACCGATGAGGCCTTCGACGGAACCGATTAAGAGGAGAATCGAGGTAGGGACGCGGTCGGAGGCAAGGCCAGCGAGAAGGCCGAATGCCTTTCCGACGTCTTTGGCGACGGAGAGGTTGTTGAGCTGGAGCTGGCTAAGGCCCATGAGGTTCTTGATGGCGTCGGAGTAGTTAGAGAAGGTGTAGTTGTTTCCGGCGATGCACTGCACCCACACCGCTGTGACCAACCCCAGCCACCTCCCAGCCGTCGTTCCCGGCCATACGCAAGCCTCCATATCTTCTCCTCTTTTTCTCCTCTTGATTTCAAGAGATCTTAGAAAACCATCATCCACTTGGAGGGAAGTGAGGTATGGTTTTACGGAGATTTTTGTGCTTTATTTTATATTTTGTTTTTTATATAATAAAAATAGGAATTTAATATTTTTAATGCAATTGAATTTGTCTTTTGAAATTTTGGGCAGAAGTCAGAGAATTTCCAGCCGATTTAGGGACCTGCAATTTTCAGACACACCTTTTTTTAAATTAATTGTTTATCATCATTTATCACTGGTGGCGTGGGTTGTGCCTCCCTTGGTGAGAATAGTCACTCCTTATTTACGTAATTTCATATTAAATAATATATAAAAATTGTACATACCAAATCTCTATTAAGTACAAATACATCCAAGTCAAATTTATTGTTTATTATCATTTATTTTTATATTGGTAACTGGAATGCCGTATGAAAGATGTGTTTGGTTGGTAAGGTATGAGAGGGTAATTCTTTGGGAATGGAAAAAGTAAAAAAAAAAAAATGAAGTAACTTGACTTTTATACCCTTGAAACAAGTAAATAATATTTTATATAAAATAAAATGTTAAGTTAAATAACGACTATTTTTAATTATAAAATATTTTGAATATCATTATTTTTAATTTTATAATTAAATATTTGAATTAAATATTTTCACTTTTAATTATTATTTATTATTAAAAATATCTATTTAATTATTATTTGATTTATATTATTATTTTAATTATTATTTATTATTAATTGAATAAAATTATTATTTTAAATGTCAGTTGTTATTATTTTACTTTAATTATTATTTATTATTAAAATTACCGATTTAATTATTATTTGATTTATATTATTATTTTAATTATTATTTATTATTATTTGAATAAAATTATTATTTTAATTGTTATTTATTATTAAAATTATCTATTTAATTATTATTTGAATAAAATTATTATTTTAATTGTTAGTTGTTATTATTTTACTTTAATTATTATTTATTATTAAAATTATCGATTTAATTATTATTTTAATTATTAATTATTATTATTTGAATAAAATTATTATTTTAACTGTTAGTTGTTATTATTTTATTTTAATTATTATTTATTATTAAAATTATCGATTTAATTATTATTTGATATATATTATTATTTTAATTATTATTTATTAATATTTGAATAAATTTGTTATTTTAATTGTTAATTATTATTATCTATTTAATTATTATTTAGTATTAAAATTATATATTTAATTATTATGTTAATTAATTATAGTTTACTTATTAAATAAGGGGCAAATTTGTAATTCACCCTCAAGGAGTGGAGAAGGAATGAGCAATCCTCCCAATTTTGGGAGGATTGCCACTCCCCACTCAATCCCCCCTCATCCCCCTCCCAAACCTCTCTCACTCCATTGATGACTATCCAAACAAAGGAGTGGAATGGGAGAGTAATGACTCCCATTCCACTCCTTACAAACAAACACCCCCATAGATATATAGAATAGCAAAATTTAACTATTCCTTTGGGAGGATGTAAATGGTTTTTCTTTTTGGACGAAACCATTAGTGAGTGATGTGCTCTCTCAGCCGGAGGTAAAGGTCTTGAATTATAAGCCCGCATCTATACCCTGTGATTAGTTACTACTATTGCTTTCATCCAGTTTTAAATTTATAACATTTGATAGTCACAGCTTGTTGTTTACAATTGGGCCAAGTACCATTGAGCTATGAGCTCTTTAGTTATAAATAGTTTTTTAATAATTATCACAAACTTGGAACATTTTTTTTTTTTAACCTCTGGTTTTACTTGAAACAAGATCTGAACAAGATACATAATAAAACATTGAATTAATGGCAGTTTGGTTGAGAGTAATATCATATTAACGCGGGAATATATACTAGGTAATTTTGCATTACTTTGTTTAGTTAGTTAGAGTGGGAATATCAATATTTTCAGAATATGATAACTTGGTCAATATTATGGAAATGTGATTTCGGTTGGAATGTAAATTTTTTCTACGATTTTTTTTAAAATCTATGCCTTTAATTATATTTATAATGTCTTAGCAGCTTGTTGTGAAATAATACATATATTTTATATAAAAATATATTTATCTAAATATTTAGATGAAAATAAATATATGTAAGATTAATTTTGTTCAGATATAAAATTAGAGGGGAAAGTTTATATCTGTGTAAACTAAGTAGATTCGTCTTAATTAATATTAATAAAATTAATTATATTAATATTAAAATTTTATTTTTAAATAATAATAAATCTTTATTATTTAATAGTTTTAATAATTATTTTAAAATAATATGAAGTTTGATATATTTAACACGTATTAAATAAGGATATTTTAAATAAAAAATAATTTGCAATGAAAGATTCCAGCTAATCAAATCCAATAATGTTACATTCCAGTCATATTCATGTCTTGTTAACCAAAGAAAAATTGTATATATCCCCATCAATATTTGGAAGTATATTTTTGATAATTCTATTTTTGACGATAAAGTAAGATTCACTGAACCAAACGGCCACGGAAGAATTTTGCACAAAAACCTTTTAAATACACAATTGCACAACCCATATACATACATCCATAAATATTTTACCATATCACATATATATATATATATATATATATATATATATATATATATATATATATAATGCTATAAGCTTAAATATATATTTTGTAGACGGTTTTTTTTTTTACTATGGTCCGTTTTGTCTCAATTTACAACAAAAATGAGAACTGGAGAGTGAGGATGCATACTTATCATTGATATTTAACGTATTGGTACATTTAATCATGTGACGTATTTCAGATAGACCAAACAAATGTTATTTATATATTTATTTATTTTGAGATTGATTTTGTGATATATTTGAAAGTCTAGTTATGATTTCTTTATTTATTATTTTTGTTACAGTGGTAGTATTGGTTATTGTTTTTTTAGAGGTTCAAAAATCAATACGTTTCATTCTACATTACGCTTTGTCATGAAAGAAGAAAATTAGCATGCGTTCTTTCTCATATTCTTTATAAATAATTTCTTTCAGTGTTTTGGATTTCAACATGGCACCTTATATTCTCTTTCATAATCAGCCTTTTTTTTATCATTTGCTGTGAAAGAAACGATAGTCTTCTCGGCTGAAATTTTTGCAGGTTGTGCCATTGCCGACCTTGGCCTCTGACTCCATCATCAAGGTCGCGGTTGACGCGTCCCTCCAGACCGATGACTAGAAGCAGTGCCGCCGAGCTTTGCAAGTCCCCGACAAGCAACCCCCGACAGAGCTCAACCCCCTAAGGTTGGTGGAGTTTGGCAACTTCCAAACGAGCAGGATTTCCATACCGGTCCTCACTATCATCTACTTCGGTCTGATCACCATCTTCCTCATTGCCATTGGAGTCCATATCTATACTCGCTAAATATAAAAACCCTTCTTTTCTCTAAATCTTTCTTTTCATGATGCTGATGCTCTTTTTTTATGTGAATCTTTCTTGTATTAGTTGTTTTTAATGATGGTGAAGTTTGATCTTTGAATGTTGCTCTCTTGTTTGATTCATGGTGTGCATTATTATTCTAGAGCAATTCAATTTTAAGTGATGTGAATAAATATTTAAACCAAAACAATGATAAATGGTGCGGGAAATAAGGAGAAATAATTGATTAATATTGTATTTGAGGGTGGAGGTGTTGAAACAGAGATATTTATACATGTGAGAGAGGCCGCAGCCTTCAGGAGTTGAGCTCCGTCAGGGGTTGCTCATCAGAGACTTGCAAAGTTCAGCGGTGCTACTACTGGTCATCGGTATGGATAGACACGTCAGCCGCAGCCTTGATGACGGAGTTAGAGGCCAAGATTGGCAACGGTGCAGTCGGCAAAAATATCAGCCGGAGAGACGGTTCTCTCTTTCGCAGCAAACGATAAGAAAGAAAAGGAAGGGCTAACTAGGAGAGAGACTATAAGGTCCCACGTTGGTCGTGGGGAGTATTCGTGAAAACGTTTGGTGTTGTATAGCATTGCCCTTTCAATGGATCTTCCTAAATTATTTAAAAAAGATATTGAGAGGAAGATAAGATAGATATGATAATTCACTGTGACTCATCTTTTGACCTTGGCATGTCTCCATAATCATGGAGACCATCAAAGCTGTGCAAAGATACATGGCTATCGTCTTCCCCTTCGTATTGTGGCATGGCGCTCTCTCTCTCTCTCTCTCTCTCTCTCTCTCTAGCTAGTGGACCTTATCTTTGAATGATTAAGATGTTTGAGCTGAAATATGCTCCATTATGAGCTTGTAGTAGAAAGCGAAAGAGGCATTAGTTGTGGTGATTAAGACTTCATTGATTCTTTTATGCAAAAGTTTGGATTTGGGAGTGAATTGTACTCAATTACAAGATGTTTTTGTGATGGTAAGAAATTTACTTAGAATCAGCTGAAATTTTATCATTTTAGAATGGCATTGTACTTTTCTAAGCATCTAAAACTTGAATTGTGGACCCTCGGGAGCCGACGGTAAGCTCTGATCATATTATGGAAGCTACTGACGAAGGCACGGAGCCTAGAACCCAAAGTCCAAAAATTCTGACCTTTGAAAAGCTTCCATCCGATACCTCTGAAAATGACTTCGGTTCGTTTATGTTAGTCTCCTGTCGACGGGATTGCGGCCGTGGTTGCGGGTCTGGTGCTCATGCTAGTCACTTGACTGCTGACGCAACAGCCACTGAACCTAAGATCCACGCAATAGTTAACTGTAGCATACATGGTGAGATGGGAAAATGCGGTCGCGGGGGGCTTCGTGCTCCTCGAGAGTCTCGGGTCGATTTCATTAATTCTGATATGACCTAGCCCCTTCTATTGATGCTCCAAATTCAACTGTTGATAGTCACTTGATTGACCCCCCCTCACGCCATCTTAGATCCAACGGCCATAAACGAAACATCCCATTTACGCAATCTGTTAGCCCCATTCCCAAGTGATTGCCCATACCCCTTCTGGAAAAAGGAAAATCCCCAATTATCGACCATTCAAGGTCTCCATGCTCCCCCCCGGGGCGCGATTCGCACAGATTGGCGGTCAACAAATTTTCTGTAGTCCTGTATGGAGAGCATTCGGCTGTGAGCGACGATGTTCTAGATGATGTTTCCTCGGAAGGCTATGAAGATGACATGTCACAGGAGGATGCAATTGATGATCTGATGACCCTTGATCAATTCCAAGAAGAGGCCCGTCGCAAAGCCCTTGTACGGAAGGGTTCTGTTTCTCATCAGGTACCCATATCTCTTTAGAAGGGAAGAGTGGACTCTGCACCGTGTAACGGTTGGCTGCCTTGTTGCTTGTCCCCTACTCATATCTATTGACCCTATTCAGGAAGTCCCTCTCTGTTTCTTCTCTCTCCTTTTAGTTCTCATGATTCAGGCTAATATCATTTGTTGGAACGGTAGGGGTATCTCGTCACGGGATACATCCTCTCGAGTTCTCCATCTCATCAAAAAAATACAATTCTGCAATTATTTGTCCTGTTGAAACCAGAGCTAATAGTGATCGAGTTGATCATTTATGCGCTACGATTCCCCGTCCCTGGAAGTGGGCAGCGATTTTAGCTAATGGCTTTTCCAGCGGCATCCTAGTCATTTGGTATGCTCGTATTAGTCAGGTCACTCCTTTAACTGCTTCTCGTAGAGCTTTACATATTCTTATTACTCCAGATTCTTCGAGTAATTGGATGGTTTTTATTGTCTATAACTCTTCCCACCTTTCTTCTCAACTTGCTTTATGGTGTGAACTTTCAAAAATTACAGTTTTGAATCTCCCTTGGCAAATTACGGGCGACTTTAACGCCATTGTCACCCGGGATGAATGAATGGGCAATTCCTATAGATATTATTCCCACAAAGCTTGTTTTTTTCATAATTTCATTAACGAGAATAATTTGCTTGATTTGCATTTCTCGGGACCCCATTTTACCTAGTGTAATAATCAGTCCAACCGAGCTAAACGCTAGGCCCGTCTTGATAGCTGTCTTTCAATTACTACTCTTTTAAGCACCTCTCTCATCTTTTCTCGGATCACGCTCCTCTTTTTCTTGCTGTTCGCGCTTACTCCTATTTGAAAAATAATGCTTTCCGTTTTGAAAATTATTGGCTTGATTATTTGGATTGTCAGAATGCTGTTCGGAAAGCTTTGGATTTTAACCCACATGGCAATGCCATGAATGTTGTCACCCATTTGTTTTCTCATTCTCGTTTCTACCTCCAAAATTGGCGTGCATCTGGCCTAAATTCTATTGAAGCTAATCTTATTTCCACTGAAAATGATATTCCTTCTTTAGAGATTGCAAAATGCATTTCAACTGATTCTCATTCTCAGCGTTTTGATTTATATGCTAAATCTTCAGCTCTTCAACGCCAGAATACTACTAAGTGGGCTCAGCGTGCCCATTTTCAGTGGATTTCAAAGGGCGATTAGAAAACTAATGTTTTTCACAATTATGCTGGTATTCGTAATCACTCCAATTCTATTTCGTAGATCACTGATTTAAATGGTAACACTTATTGTGATCCGGATGGAATTCAGCAAGCTTTTGTTGATTATTATTCAAATTTGTGGAGTAGGCGTTCTATTTGTGATTTTGAGTATATTTTGAATGCCATTCCGAATGATTTACCTAGTTTGAATGGTTCTGACGGGGAGGTTTTTATTCGCGAAGTTTCTCGTGAGGAAGTTTACCTTACTATCCTGGACCTCCCTTCTGGGAAAAGCCCTTGACCAGGTGGTTTTAATGTAGAGTTTTTTCTATTTTTTGGCATGTTATTGGTGATTAAATTTTCTAAGCTATTTCGTTTTCCTTCCAATATTTTATTCTTCCAAAAGAGTGGGGTAATACTTTCGTTGCACTTATCCCTAAAAACAAAAACCCTAAATTAGTTTCTAACTTTCACCCCATCTCCTTGAGCAATGTTTGTTTTAAAATTATTTCCAAACTCTTAGCTAATCGCCTCAAAATAGTTCTTCCTCGGTAGGGAATCCCCGCGGGGACGGATCCCCGTGGGGACGGGGACGGGGAGATAACTCCCCCACACCCGTCGGGGAGTCGGGGACGAGGACGGGGAGACCCTTCCCCGTCCCTGCACGCCCCGTTACCACCCCTATTCCTCGGCTTATTGGTGTTGAACAAGCTGGTTTTATTTCTGGTCGGTGTTCCTTTAATAACATTATTGGCATTCAAGAAGTAGTTCACACCCTAGAAAATGATCTTAATGACCCCTCTAGGATGCTTATAAAAATCGACATTGAGAAGGCTTACGACTCTCTTAGCTGGAGTGCAATTCTTGCCACTCTATCCAAAATGAACTTCCTAGTTCCTTGGATCTCCTGGATTAAGACTTGTATTTCTTCCAATTCTTTCTCTATACTTATTAATGGTCATCCCTTTCCTTGGCTCCTTTCTTCTAGAGGTGTTAGGCATGATGTCCCGATTTCCTCTTATCTCTTTATTCTTGTTTCTCAGATTCTTACTTCTATGCTTAACTTTGGTATCCGTCATAACATGATTCCTGGCTTTGACAATCGCCTTCTCCACAACTTTAATCACTTCATGTATGCCGATGATCTTATCTTAATCTCTCATGCATCTCCTTGCATTGCTAGGAACATTAAGCTATGCCTAAATATCTATGCTATGCTAATCGGCCAAAATCCGAACAATTCCAAATCTGCTATCTATTTTCCTTCCCCAGTTCAATAAACGGGTTGCTAACAGCATTTCCTCCATTCTCAACTTCAAGATTGCTACTTTTCTTTTTACGTACCTTGGGATTTTAATTACCCCTAAGAAGCTAGCTCAGCCTGCCTTCAATTCCATGACTAATAAGATTTGTGCCATCACTACAAGAAAAGATCAATTTACCCACAAAAAATTACCCACGGACACACTTGCTGGGTAAATACACAGAAAATCCCACGAATTAGCCTACAAATAGCAAAATCGAGTTATATTATTTTTACCCAGGAAATACACACAGATTTACCCATGATTTACCTAGGAAGATATAATGCATAGTAAGTTATGGGTAAAATAACGCGGGTGGTTCCCGCCTTATAAATACCCACGAATTACCTAGAAAAAATGTGTGTGGGTAAATATTCTATGGATAATCTATGAGTAATTTATATGCACCATGTTTGCCCACGGATTGCCCACAAATTTGGTTTGTGGATAATGTTGTTGTGGGTAATTTCTGGGTAATTTAACTCTGAATTTTGGCTTTATGGTATTTATTCTTGGGTAAGGGCTGGTAATTCCTGGGTAATGCATGCTATTTAAAATTTAATCAAAAAAATAAATTTTTGTCAATAAATTTATACATATTAGTATTTATACTTTTAAAGATTATAATTTTACAAAAAAAGTATTTATAAAATTTTATTCTTCTATTCTCGGCGTTAAAATAACTTTTAGGCGTTATAAAAATTTTTGTGAATTTAAGTACCACTTTGGTTTATTCCAAAACTATTTTTTTAGCTCTTTTAAAATCTAATATTTATTATATTAATAACTATCCATCCTGAAAAATCTAATTTTTATTAAATTAAATAACCATTAGTATCAAATAATTCACTACATTTTTGCATAAATTACTTTTTTTTTTATAAAATACATACTTTAATTTATTTTTTACAAATAACATGAAATAAATAATCTGTTAAAAGGATACATTACAGAAATGTCTCTAATGTTTAATTATATTCTTCCCAAACTCTATCAAATAAGAAACAAGAATTTTGGTTAATTCTGGGGGGTGATTTGTAAATAGCTAGCTATATGGCCATCATCGAGATAGGAAAAGCGAGAGAAAGAAAGGGGGGAAGCCCCCGTGACCTCGCGAAGGTGAGATTTTTTTCTTTAATTCTTCCCCAATTCCTCCAACAAGTTTTGCATCTTCTTTGCTACCATTGATGTGTAGATGTTTGCGAGTAATCAATTTAAGGGTTTCAAATCGATCCTTATTTTTTGTTTTAGGGTTTCGATAGGAAAATTGGAGTGGGAGAGACAGGGAGAAGCCCGCGTGGTCCCGCGTTCCAATCAAAGATGTGATCTTCGCTATCCATTGTTGTACATGTTCATTAGTTGGTATTTGGATATTGCTGGAAATTAATGAGGCTGAATTGATGATGCTAAAAATCCCATTGATACAAATGAATAACATTACAGTTGTTGATGCGACAAATGAACATTGAAGATTAGGAACCAAGCATTGATAGAAGTGCAAAAGAAGAATGAGAAGAGATGGATATTTTAAATACTTCTATTTTAGATACAACAAAAATAATTTTACTGATATCACTATATAAAAAATTAAAATTTATAGGATATGCATAGTGGGTTAGGGTTCGGTCATTCACATGCACTTCATGTCCATCATTTTCTCAACAATGAGAAAGGTTATTTATTTATTTATTTATATCAATTGGTTTTCAAATGAAAAACGACCTCTTTAGTCAAGTATGCTTAAATGTTATGAATATAGGACCTATCACCACACTATGGAGGGGGCCATTCCAAAATGTAGCCTTTGAAAACTTGAATTCATGGTTTTATTCAGGTAATTGATACAATTAATTTTGGTTATTTATATCATGTGTGGTGGTAATCTGAACATCTTATAAGTTATGTGAGACTTTTTCTATGTAAAGCTATTAGTTAGTATCATTTTAGACTTTTGATAATAATGAAATAATATTTATTTTAATATCTTACTTTTCATGGTAATGTGGGTTCAACTATATATTTTTTAGAAAACAAGAAAAAAAAATAGAGGTATTGTACATTTCCTTTTTCTTTTCTATTTGGTCCCTCAAGGTTTGTTAAACAGAAATCATGCCTTTATTAAGGTACATATAATCTACTTTGTATATGTCAAATTATTTCTGTTATATTTGCATGAATATAAATTTCATGTAAAGTTAATTAACGACATGCGGCTGTAAATTAACATTTTAAAATAATAATTCGGTGAAGTTAACCTTCTAAGAATGGGTGATGTTTTAAAATTACTTCTGCTTATTTAATAGATTTTTATGATAGTTAAATTGCTTCTACTTATTAGTTGTTAACATGAATAAAGATTTTATTTTGTTCATTTTATAGACATCTTCATTGGGTCGAGTACCTACGCCGCATGAGTTATTTATTTTTACTCACACAAAAAGCATGATGGGGAAACCTTTATTGATGAAAGGTCTAAATCATTCAATATAAGTTGTAAAGTCCTATAAATCAATATACTTCATTTCTTTTAACTTTTAATGCTTCGTTGGTGGTCATCTATTTATTTGTATATTTTTGTTGTATCTATAGGATAAAGTGGTGAGATTGAGATAGGCATCCCAAGCAAATAATGGATTAGGAAATGATGCATTTCGCCCAATTGATGAAGTAGCACTTTATTATGAGGCAGCTGGTGGTGAAAAGAAAAAAAGGGTGTATGGCCTTGGATCACAATCATCTTCTTATTATTGTAGAGGCAACATAGATGGAAACAAGAAAAGCCCAAGCTCTTTTGAATTCCACCCTTGTCTTAGTTAAATATTTACATTTCAGTTTTTAATTTGTTTAGCTTTTTAAAGGTAGTTGTGTACTCTTACTTTAAGTTTATTGCAATGGACTTATATTGTGTTACTTTAAGTTCTATAAAGAAATACTTGTATTGTGTTATTGTTTTTGGTTTTAATTGTTGAAATTGTTATCTCTATATAATATTTGAATTGTGATTGAGTTGGCAGGTTCAATATAAAATGCACATTAATGTTTTATTTGTAATATTAAAATTACCCAGAGAATAACCAGGGTTAGCATTTTTAATATGATATTTACCCAGGGAAATACTCATGAATGATATATTTTTAACAGCAGTTTCACCCAGGTATTACCCAGGAAATATCTAGAAAACATAAGAATCTATACCTAGGAATTACCCACGCCCTAGTTCATGGGTAAGTTTAAACCAAATACCCAGGTATTTCCTGGGTTTTTATCAATCCCACAAAATTTATCCAGGAATATAAATTATTTACCCATGGTTGTATTCTTAGGTAATTTATCCAGGAATGGGAAATTCTATGTGTAATGTTTTACTTACAAGGCTATTAGCAAGGAAATTGGATTTGTGGGTAATCCCTGCGTAACGTTGTTTACCCAGGAATTTGTGTTGTTTTACACACGACACGAAATCGTCCATGGGTAAAATGTTATTTTCTTGTAGTACATGTGCTCTGCCTGGCAGAATTCTCATCTATCTCCTGCAGCCAAAACCATTTTGATTAATTCATTTTTTCTTTCCTAGCCGGTTTACAACTTATCTATTTATCTTATTCCGGATTCAGTTTTATCTAAGATCTCTAAGATTGTTAGGGCATTCTTTTGGAGTAAGGGTGGTAATGGAAAGGGTATCCACGCTTTGGCCTGGGATAATATTATGATTTCTAAGTTTGAGGGGGGCCTTGGCATAAAAAATCTCTTTGTCACCAAACATTCTCTTATGGCTTAAAACGTTTTTAAATATATTAACAGAGAAGCTGTTGTTTGGGTAGACATTTTGCATTTAAAATATGGTCATCTGAATTTCTGGTGTGATAAGGTTCTTTCTTGTTTTCTAGCTTTTTTCGAGGTCTTTGTGTTTCTATTTAAGCTTAAGAAAATTTTTTGAATTCAGTCTGTTAATGCTCGTACCTCCTCAATTCTTTTTGATTTTTGGTGTTATGAGATTTCCTTAGTTTTTTGGCCTAGTTAACATGATGATGGATTTAAACTATATTACTATGTGTGACCTTTGTTCTGATGGCAATTAGAGCATTCCTTGTCTTTCGATTCTTTTGGGAATCATTTTGATATGTTTGCTGCTAAGCTGAGCATCATTGATAATAATGTTCCTAGTCATTGGATTTGGTACCCTAAGCCTGCTGGTAATAGAATTTCCTCTGCTATGTACGATCAGCTTAATCAAAATGGATCATGCACTGATAATTGGATTGGTTAGAAGAATTTGTGGTCACTCTGTATTGCTCCTCGGGCTAAGCATTTCATTTGGCTCGTGCTTCATGGTCTAATCCTTACTAGTGACTATCTCCAATATATCAGTCTGGCCCCAGAAATACTTGTATTTTCTGTGGTATAGAGTTTGAGATTGCTAATCATCTCCTCTACCTTGGTCTAAAACTAATCAAGTTTAGAGCATTATTAGTGCCAAGCTTAATAGAGAGGTTACATTTCCGAATGGCATTACTTCTGGCGAGTGGCTTCTAAGTTCTAATTTTTCAACATTTACAAAAGCTGTCATTGCTACTTCAATCTGGCAGATTTGGAAGGCTTGGTGCGACCTCATCTTCAGACATATCCCTCCAAATTGCAAACCATAGCTTGTAGGGCCTTTGCTCATGCGTTAGACTTCTCTCGGGCACAAGGAGAACAATGCGACAAGCGACTTATCCTAAACAACTTTCAACCTGGTCCTCATTTCATATTCGTGTCTACAGTGTGGAGCTCGAACACAGAGGTAAGCGGCATTGGCTTTTTCATTACAAAGTCTAATTATGTCATATCTATTGCAGGGTGTGCTCCCTCTTATGCGGACACTATTTTGGTTGCTGAAGCTATGGCTGTCACCATCGCATTGCAAGTTGCTGCTAATAGATTCTTCCGGATTCAACACATCATCTTGGATAATGCTAACCTTCATGAAATACTTAACTCATAGCAGTACAATTGGGATTGGCACCTTCGTCCGTGGATACCAAGCATTGAGAACCTGCACTCTGATATTGGGAGTCCTCAGCTACACATCATCCCTAGATCATGGAAGATACCCACATCCAAGCTGGCAACATATAACCTGAATTTACATGATATCAATCTTTTTTACCCTGGCAAGTGTCACGGCCTCAACCGATCACCTTCGGCCGTGCGGCACCTGACACGCACTAAGCGACAGGTCAGCCTTCCTTACAAAAATAACAGTAGTCAACTCCTGTTTACATCACAAGCACAGTATATGAAAACAAGCGAGAAAAGGCGGAAAACATTCACAGTAAGAGAAACACGACACAAGACTCCCATTTTAGAGAGAGAAAAACATAAACTCTCTTAGATTGAGAAAAGTTTACAACCATGGCCAAAAACCAACACCAAGAGGCCTTGTCTCCTCCCAAAGACACAATAGACCCTAATACAAGAGCTACCCTAATTCCCCAAGGTTAATTGAGCCCCATATCCAATACAAGTCTGGCATGAAGTCTCGGACTTCCACTTAGCTTGCAGTGTCCTCCAACGTTACTGTAGCTTTAACCAGCCACCCTTGGTCGCAGCGCGCAGCAGTACCGGTCACGCGTGGTAATACCGAGTGCCATCCTCGCCCCTGGCTCAACCACGCTCCTGCCCGCGTGCCTACTTGCGTATGGCTGCGTAAAACCCTCGGCAAATCCGGAATTAGATCTCGGTATGATCAAGTGTTCTGCCCCGCCTAGACTTGCTAGAGATCTACACTCTAAATAATCTATGTCTTGCAACACTTGACTCTTGGTATGGGCCCTCCTGCCCCACGCGCTCATCGATCACGCGCACGCCCACGGTCCAGCGTGCGCCTCACGGTCTCAGCACATGATCGTGCGGGACATTCCACCCGCTCTGGGTCACGACACAACACATGCTTCGCGCTCCCCGTGCACTACCCAATCCATACGGCTGTGCGCCCTCGTGGCTTGGCTTATGTTGAAATGTTCACCCAGTGACCAAGTGTAAAGTCATCAACCCTTACAAACCACCCCCACTAGTTGAACCCGACGTCCTCGTCGGTCATGAACTCAAGAAGTCTTGCACCAACTCCTTGAACTACCAAAGAGTAATATCACACTCCCAGCTTGCCTCCGACATAGGTAAGTCCTTCCAATTGACAAGAAAGAACACCCTGTGATTCTTCTTACTTTGGCTTTCTACTCTTCGTTCTAGGATCTGCTCAGCCACCCTGCTGAACTCTTTGCGAATAGTCAGCGGGGCCCGACTCTTCTTCACCCTCAATAAATCCAAGGGTTCCTCGTGGTATAGGTTCAAGAAACTCACATGAAAAGTTGGATGGGGTTTCAGCAGATCGGGTAGATCCAAATGATATGCCACGTTGCCCATCCACTAGACAATAGTTAAAGGCCCATCATAACTCGATTTTAAGCCTTTGTGTACATCCTTCCGATGTAACTTTTTCCACACCTGTGAAGTGAACTTCAACCAAACCTTGTTCCTTACTTGGAACTCCAAAAGATGTCTCCCTTGATATGCATACTTCTTCATTCGGCGAGCCGCCTTGGCGAGGGTATCCCGAGGACTCTCAATCAATGGCAAAGTGATACGCGGCAGGATATTTCGCTCATGTCCTCCTCTTTGCCTCCTTTGAAGAAGTAATAGGTTGGTATCCGTATGCAAGCTCAAACGGACTCTTCTTTGTTGATGAAGACCAATGAAGATTGTAGCTAAACTGTGCCACATCAAGCAAACTTAGCTAATTCTTCTGCGAAGCCGAAATATAGTGCCGGAGAAAATCTTCCAACAAACCATTGATCTTCTCCATTTGCCCATCCGTCTGCGGATGGGCCGCAGTTGAAAACTTCAATTCTGTGCTCAACAACCCCAACAACACCGTCCAAAACCGTCTAGTAAAGTGAGCATCTCGATCGCTTATGATGTCTTCTGGTACCCCAAAGTGCTTCACCACATGCTTCAGAAACAGCTCAGCAGCTACCGGTGCGAGTATGAATACCGCAAACTTCGTCAATCTGTCCACGACCCCCATCACTGTCGATATCCCTTCCACCTTAGGAAACCCCGTGATAAAGTCCATGGAAATTGACGCCCATGGTTTTTTCGGAATACTCAACGGCTGGAGAAGACCGGCCTCCCGTCTCCTTTCCAACTTGTCTTGTTGCCACACGAAACAAGTTTTCACATATGCTTCTATGTCTTCGCCTATATCCGGCCAGTAATAATGTCTTGTGAGCAAGGCCTTCATTCGCTCATGACCGGGATATCCCGCCCATGGAAGATCATGATGCTCCTTAAGGAGCTCTTGCCGAATCTTCTCTCATTTCGGCACATAGACTCAGTTGCCTTTGGCGTAAAGAAGCCCATCCTCCACTGAATACTTGCGCACGGCTCCGTCTTAGATATCTTTCATCAGCTTCCCATACTCACTGTCCGTCTTTGCTATCTCATCAATACGACTTTGCAAGTCATTCTCCACTTGCGTCAGCGCAGCCACATACTCAACCATCTGTTTGCGACTCAACGTATCAGCCACCTGGTTGTGTCTCAATGGTTTGTGTTGCCATTCAAAGTCATATTCGTGCAAGAACTCTTGCCAACGAGCTTGTCTAGCCGACAGCTTCTTTTGAGTAGCAAAGAGTGTATTGGCAATATTATCTGTTTTGACAAGAAACTTGGTGCCCAAAAGGTACACTCTCCATACCTGTAAGTAATGAACAATGGCGAGCATCTCCGCTCATGCGCCGAATAGCGCTACTCCGCGTTTTTCAGCTTCTAACTCTCGAATACCACCGGATGCCCATTTTGAACAAGAACACCGCCAACTGCCTTATCTGACGCATCGGTGTGCACCTCAAAAGGTTCTTCAAAGTTGGGCAATGCTAATACTGGTTTACTTGCAATGGCATTTTTAATCTTGTCAAAAGCAGCTTGTTGCTTCTCAGTCCAACCCCATGGTTGGTCCTTCTTTAGCAAATCGGTGAGCGATACGACATTTCTTGAATATCCCTTGATAAATCCGAGATAGTAGTTGGCTAATAAGAGAAAATATCATAACTCCGATACCTTGAACCGTGCAGGCCAGTCCAAAATCGCGGCCACCTTAGCCCGATCCATTTGGACTTCACATCGGGAAATGATGTGCACAAGGAACTTGATCTCCTGTTGAGCAAAATGACATTTTCGAGCTTCACATACTGTTGATGCTCCCTCAATCTTGATAGTACCTGCTTTAAGTGAACAAGATGGTCCTCTAAGGATTCACTATAAACCACAACATCATCCAAGTATACCACCACAAACTCATCAATGTAGTCCGAAAAGACTTGATTCATTAGGTGGCAAAATGTCGTCGGAGCATTGGTAAAGCCAAAAGGCATTACAAGGAACACAAACGACCCATAACGTGTCACACACGCCATCTTGGACTCGTCTCCTTCAGCAATCCTCACTTGCCAATACCCCAAACGACGATCCCACTTAGAAAAGTATGTTGCTTTGGCCAACCGATCAAACAAGTCTTGAATGAAGGAATTGGATACTTGTTCTTAACCGTGATCTTATTCAACGCCCGGTAGACCACGCACAGTCGAAGAGAGCCATCCTGCTTCTTCTGGAATAACACCGACGCACCATATGGAGCCTTTGATGGCTGAATAAAGCCACTATCAAGAAGCTCTGTGAGTTGTCTCCTCAGCTCAGCTAACTCCAACGGAGATATAAGGTAGGGAGCCCGGGCAGGGGGATTACAGCCCGGCATCAACTCGATTTGGTGATCTATCGCCGGCCAGGGTGGGAGTTCGCGGTGTAGTTCCGGCGGCATCACATCTTAAAACTCCTTCAAAACTCCAGCAACAGCTTGGGGTAGATCACCCACCAAATTGCCCTGCACTTCCAACAAAACAGCTACATAAGTGGGTTCTCCATGTTTCAACCCTTGCATCCCCTTCTACTTTCTCTCGTTCACAGCTACTCCAGCTATGAAGCATGTGTTTTTCTCATCTATTATGAGTAGATCACTCAGATGTGGAACGACGACGGCTTTGACGGGCTTCAGGGACTCCATCCCTACTATCAACTCAAAATCATCCATCGCGACAGCCAGCAAGTCAATCTTCCCCTGTCATTCACCCATGTGATCGGGCACGCCAGAGATCTTCCCAGTCACGGCCTGTGCCTGAGATCAATCCCAACTGAGTAGCTATGTCCTTCCTGATGAACGTATGAGTTGCGTCTGTATCCACCATTCCTTGCATGACCTTTATATCCAAGGTCAGCTCCACATAGATAAGGGAATTTGCGGCACCATCACCCTTGACGGCCTTCAAAGCAGCCAACAATTGTAAATGACTCACTCTTGCTCAGTCCTCAGAATCACTTTCTGCTTCGTTCCAAAACGCAGCCAACTTCTCGCGTTTCGAACAATCTTTGCCAAATGTGGTCCGGTAAAAATAAAGCGTCCTCCTGTCCTACGACATGAACCACTTCTTGCTTTCCCATCAGCTTTCGGTCTATTCCATTTGGCCTGGCCATTGTTAGGTTTCCTCCTCTAGAACCCATCTCCGGCTTTTCTCTCCACCGACTTCTTGTCCTTGGTTCTGGACTTCGACTTTTCACCTTCTCCTTCAGGTAAGGACCGCAAGTCCACCAGTGCTTCTGCTGCGATGATCGCGGAGGCGAGATCCTTCACACCTTGCCTCCTTATCTCCATCTGGGCCCAACTCTATAGTCCCGTGAGGAAGTTGAACAGCTTATCCTCCTCGGACAGGTCCCTAATATCCAGCATCAGGGATGAAAACTTCTTCACGTACTCTTGGACCGTGCCTATTTGTCGTAGCTTCTTTAGGTTTGAACATGTTACCCAAGTAGTGTTCCCAAGAGAGAATTGCTTCCGTAACTCCTTCAACTCTACCCATGAGTTCGAAGTGGTCCGACCCGTTCGAGCATCATCTTGTTGGCGAGTGCGCCACCATAGCTTCGCATCACCAGTAAGATATATGCCCACCAACGGAACTTGCTCATGGCCTGGTGCTCTTACAGCTTTGAAGTACTGATCCATATCCTAAAGAACGTTCTTCAGTGTCTTGGTACTCCGTGCGCCATCAAATGGGGAAGGTTCAGGGACCTTCCTTGACTCCAGTAACTCTAGCTTCGTCTTCAAGACTTCAACCATCAACTGGCTTTCTCTCCATCCTCCAGCGAGGTCTTCCACCATCTTCAACAACTTCTTGAGCAAATCTTCAACACTCCTGATGGCGTTCTCCATCCGCTCGGCTATCTCCTCAAGACGATCCAAACGATCCTTCTTACTTGTCGCCATCTTCACCGTCTTCACTTGTATTTCTTCTCGTGCTGCGCTTCAAGCCACAAACTCGGGCTCTGATACTAGCTGTCACGGCCTCAACCGATCACCTTCGGCAGTGCGGCACCTGACACGCAGCAAGCGACAGGTCAGTCTTCCTTGCAAGAACAACAGTAGTCAACTCCTATTTACATCACAAGCACAGTATACAAAAACAAGCGAGCAAAACAGAAAAACATTCACGGTACAAGATTCAAGACACAAGAGTCCCATTTTAGAGAGAGAAAAACATAAACTCTCTGAGATTGAGAAACTTTTACAACCATGGTAAAAAACCAACACCAAGAGGCCTTGCCTCCTCCCAAAGATACTATAGACCCTAATACAAGAGCTACCCCAATTCCCAGGGGTTAATTGAGCCCCATGCCCAATACAGATCTGGTATGAAGTTCCGGACTTCCACTTAGCTTGTAGTGTCCTCCGACGTTCCTGTAGCTTTAACCACCCTTGGTCACAGCGTGCAGCAGTACCGGTTATGATCCGTAATACCGCGTGCCATCCTCGCCCCTGGCTCGACCACTCTCCCGCCCATGTGCTCACTTGTATACGCCTATGTAAAACCCTCGGCAAATACGGAATCAGCTCTCAGTATGATCAAGTGTTATGCCCTGCCTAGACTTGCTAGAGATCCACACTCTAAATAATCTAAGTCTTGCAACACTTGACTCTTGGTATGGGCACGCCTGCCCCACGCGCTCATCGATCACGCGCACATCTTACGGTCTCAGCACATGATTGTGCGGGATATTCCTACCGCTCTTGGTCACGACACAACACATGCCTCGCGCTCCCCTTGCTCTACCCAAGCCACGCGGCTGTGTGCCCTCGTGGCTTGGCCTATATTGAAATGTTTGCGCAGTGACCAAGTATAAGGTCATCAACCCTTACAAACCACCGCCACTAGTTGAACCTGACATCCTCGTCGGTCTTGAACTCAAGAAGTCTTGCACCAACTTCTCGAACTGCCAAAGAGTAGTATCACTCTCCCAACTTGCCTGTGATTTGCATGGCCGCAACACTCCGTTGCTTAGGCATAAACTTCTCCAGTGTACTGTTTTCCCATCCATTAAAATGCAAAATTCCCAAGTAGCATGAAAATAAAGAAACTCATGCTAGAAAACATGCTAAATGCATATAAATATTATATAAAAAATGTGTATGTTAGCACTCATCAAATATTATTTGTTAGATGTTAGGTGCACCACTATGATCATTTTCATAGATCTTTATTGAAGGATGTGATATCACCTAGAAGCATATAGTGGAAGGACACTGACAAATACAACAGAACTGTTCATTTTTAGGCATTTAATGATGTGCTCCTAGAATGTTTAATATGCATATTAATTTTGTTCTTGCTTGTAGCATCGCCCACAACTACATTGTAGGCGTGGACCCAAATGACAAGATTTTGCATGAGAGAAGCTCAAACTAAAAAAATAGTTTGTCTCATCATAGCCCAGATCATAAGGAGAGAAATGGAAAAAAAACAGGTAATAGATGAGTTGAGAGACAAGATAGCCAATGATATGCGGAATGGCTATAGTGGTTTCAAGCGACCGTAACGAATGCCATGTCACGGCATTTAGTCAAAAGATTTGATACATGTTTTCTATCTTTGTTTTCATTACTAATGAATGCATATGTTGTTTTTTCCTTCATTTTGAATTTCATGTTTGACATGATTTTCTTTTTTAGTCGAATTTCAATCATCATCATGAGGACTTCCAATTGTGTTATAGACAAAGTGTCTTCAAAGTCCTTTTCAAGCAAGCGTGGAGTCCCAAACAGGAGATGGAAGATTGAGCACGATAATTTCTTGATTCCATTACTTGTGGACCATGCAAGAAAGGGCCTTAAGTAGAATTAATCATTCTAATGAGCCGCATTTGCATATGCTACCATCGCTGTCAATGTGAGGTTCTAAACTAAATTCAATGCTAAAAACATGGAGAACCACTATAGGACTTTGAAAGTGCAGTATGTTGAGATAAAGAAAGTCAAAGATCTGAGTGGTGCAGGGTGGGATGATACCACCAAAACCATCACAATTGACTCCATTTTGGCATACACATACATCAAGGTAAGTTGTTACATTTTACTTAATAATTACAGTTGAATTCACAGTTTCATATATGTATATGTGACGTGGCAATGAGTCAGGCAAATGCGGTGACGAGAGACAGACAACAATATACATATATATTTTATGACAGCAACGAAACATGCAATGCGGTGACGAGGGACAGGCAGCAATATATATATAAGTGATATAATAAATATAAATATACATATATATGTATATATATATGAAATAAAAAATAATAAATAAATAAATAAATAATTTGTTTTACAATTTGCATTATGTGTATGAAATATTTTGCCTTTACTTGTACTCAAAGCTCTTAATCGGAGGTTCCTAAGATTTTAATCTGGGGTAATTAATAATAGAGGCAAGCCTCTATTAGGAATGGAAGAGTCCACAACTTAAAAAATAAAAATAATAAAATATATATATATATATTAAAAATATAATAATAATAATAATAATAATAATAATAATAATAATAATAATAATAATAATAATAATAAAATAAATCATTTGTGATTCGATATATGTCCTGGTGTTTCCTCACCGACACGACGCCAGGTCGCGTATTTGCGATCCCAAAAATTCTGGCACGCCCGGTGGGACACCTATAATTCCTCCTCCCATCTTTGCGGCAAGAGTACAAGTAAAAGGCATTTATAACTCCTATGTAAGAAAATTAATATTGTTATTATTTTTTTTTATAGAAGGTACAATGACATTTAAGAATTCAAGTGCACTTGGAAGTCCAAAGCTCACAATTTTTCTTGGGGAAGGATCGGAAGTCCAACTACCCAACTGCGTGTTCAACACTGGAGCTGTTGGAGCTGAGATGAGGTTCGGCACAATCTCTGAGTCAGTAGAGTTTGTGAAGAGGCTTCAGTATCTGAAGAAAACCTAACGGTTCCACATCTTCCATCCAAGGGCCGTCGCCCAAATGTCATTATTCCTGCATTTGAAAAGAATATTCATGAGAAATCAAGAACATCCGTCTTTCAAAGGTTGTCGTATCCTAAAAGGATTGTGTCTGCAAACAATGAAGATGATGAACCTACTTTCATTGTTACTGTCAAGGGTAGGGAAAGTGGGATTTTTCAATCAAAAGAAGTGGTGCCTAGAAAAACTGTGTTTTCAAGGTTGACACCAAGGAAGGTGAAAACCCCAAGTCACAAATTAAATTTTGTGTCATTTCAAAACCATAAGAATAATCAAATGGGCTCTTTTAAGAACTCATTTGAACCACTTAACATGGTGAAGAAGAACGCAACAACTGCGGAGTTGCGTTCGCAAACATACGAAAAGAAAGGGGCAGACTGCCAAAATCTCATAAAAATTCCTTCGGCAAAAATCTTTATAAAATATATACAGCATCAAAGAAACTGCAGTCCACCAAAATGGAGCCGAGAGAGTTTTATCAGAAAAAGAAGCAGTTAGTGTTGAATGCACGAAAAAACGGTTTTTGACCGGATTGCTTCTCCAAAACAAATCTCACAGGGTCAAGCTTCGGCTTCTCGTTCGAAGTTTGACCGAAAGAGGAGAACAAAAGATGAAGACATGTTTGATGTCAAAATACATACTGTGCGTATGATCACTGAAGCTCGAGAAGACCCAGTAGCTGAACAGGAGCAACCAGGGCCAGTCACAAGAGCTCGTAGACGAGCAATGGATTCTCAAAGCATAGCGGGAGGGGAAGGTTCAAGCCATATCCCACATAAAGAGCCAGATCCCCTACATGAAGATGATGAACTTGTTTTTATTCTAGACCAAAACAACATAAAAAAGAAACTCCAACAAATAGAAACCCAAGAAACATAATATAAGAAAATGAATGAAAACATGATGATGTTAATGGATACAGTATTAAAAATGCAAAAACAGATGGCAGCCTTGATGGCAAATCGTCCTGAGCAGGTGCAAAGGTCAAACACTCCCATTCCTCAACCAAAAGAAACTCCTCAAGAACTTGGTGGCACATCGAGTATTCCACCCCTGGAGCAATCAGTTGTAATGACTCGGGAAGAGATACAACAGATGGTGGCTGCTGAACTTAAACATGCAAAAGATGGTGAGATAAGAGTTGATGGTGATAAGCCTTATCCCAGCCATCATTATTTGGTACCTTATCCTAAGGTATACAATGTACCTAAATTTAAACAATTCAATGGAATTGGCAACCCTGATCAACACCTGGCTCATTTTGTAACAGCCTGTGGAGATACAAGTGCAAAACCATCACTTCACCTTAGACAATTTTCTGCTAGTCTCACGGGAGTTGCGTTTGAGTGGTACGCTAGCTTGCAACCAGAATCATTTCAAAATTGGTAGCAGTTGAAGGATGCATTTCGAGTGCGGTTCGGAGGTGTGAGTGATAAAATCACAATAGCTGATCTTGCGGCTACCCGCCAAAACAAAGATGAGAAGGTGGTCGATTATATTATGAGGTGGCGAAACCTGAGTATCAAGTGCGAACAACCTTTGGACCAGCCACAAGCAGTGGGTCTTTTGCTTGGAAATATTGACAGCTGGATGGCCCCTTTCTTAAGCACGTCTGGCATCACTACATTCCAAGAGTTAATTTCTCAAGCCAAAAAATTGGAAAGAACGAGCCCAAGGGTGTTGTCTAACTTCCAAACATCTAAAAATGATAAGCCTAAAAAGACAGATGGTGTCAAGTACATTTCTACAACCTTCAATGTTGATAAAGGGAAAAGCACTATGGAGTCACAAAAGCCAGAACAAACTAAGCCACTTAGCTTAGGTGCTTCTGGAAATGAATTAAGGCCTATTCCATCCTTGAAAGAAAGAATGAACAAAAAGTATTCTTTTCGAAAAGATAAAGTGCTAAAAAGTTTTAAAGATGCTATGAAAGGAGGTCTGCAATTGCCGAAATGTAAGAGACCTGAAGAACAGAATAAGAAAGATCATCCTAATTATTGCCCGTACCATAGAGTGTTAGGGCATACAATTGAAGATTATTATGTTTTTAAAGATTGGCTTGAGCGTCAATATCAAGAAGGCAATATTACACTCTCCAAGAATGTTCTCTTGGAACAACCTGCTGAACACATTCGCTATGTGACTACTGTAGACTATGAGGGATCATCCCAAGGAGAAGTTACAGTAGTGGGCAATAAAATAATGCTCCCACCGATTTTTGATGGTAAACCACCTTCTGTTCCAGATGAATTGTGGGAGATATTTATATCTAAAAAGTCAAAGAAGATGTTGAAGAAATTGGCTGAGCTTCCAGGGATCAAGTGGAGAAGTTCTTAGATACCCCCTGATGGACTCCCGATATAGCAAACCAAGAAGAAAAATAAGATGAAAAAGCAAAAACGTGAACAATCAAAACATAAGAAGTCAATTATAGAAAAATACATCGAATCACTTGAAGAATATGAACAAAAGGAAAGAGTGTTGATCACTCTTAAAGACTATTTTCCCGATGAGGTTAATGAATTGCTTGAGGAATTAGTTGAAAAAGATGATAAAATGATGCAAGTGGAAACTTGCAGGGCTATTTCTGGAAACGAATTTTCTATATATGACCAAGATGATGATGAGGATAGTTTTTCTGAACCAGAAGAACTATATAATTGTCATGGTCGACCTTACATTAGAAAGAAGCAAAAGAAAAAGATGGCATTCAGAGAGAAAGTGAAGAAAGTGAATACCAAGCTTTTGGAATCACACTCGCTTGAAAAGACCAAAGAACCATATTATACTCCAAAGGCCCCAAAGTATAAAATTTTGAGAAAAGTGATGCCTGCTGAAGATATTCCTTCATTTATTCAAAGGGTGACTGAAGAATCAGCTAATAGACTGATGCAATTACATGTTGTCGATAATGAATGGGATGAATATGGAATATATCCTCCAGAATCAATAGGCGAAAATGTTGACCCAAAAACAGTGAAGCCTATAGCTTTAGTGAGAAATGTCAAAGACAAATCCAGTCCTTTAGACATTGAAATCAGGAAGGACAGGAAAAGGGAGCTTTTTAATCGAGCTATGGAAGAAGGGTTAGAACTACCTAGACCCAAGAGACCACGCTTGATGCATTTAGACAGTCATCCAAATTATTGTCCATATCGCAGACTTGTGGGACATCCTTTAGAAGACTGTCGAAATTTTCAAAAGTGGCTACAAAAACAAGTTTCCATGGGAAATTTGCAGTTGACTGATGATGATTTTGAAATGGAAGGTGCATGTTATGCCATAGCATGTTTAGATGATTCTGATGATTAGTTGAATTTTCCAAATGAAGATGAGGAAGTATCTTGCCATGTACATGAAATGCAGCTTAGAACTGGTAAATTACTTCAATCATGATAGGCTTCTGGCTCTAATGACAAAAATAAAGGGAAGATGATAGAAGAAGAAAATGTCTTGCCAAAGAAACCATTGAAGAAACCAGATTATAATATCTTGGCACACTTAAAGAAAGTCCTGGCTCTGCTTAGCATGTATGATGCACTGATGATGTCGACAGAAGTCAGGGAATCTTTAATACACGCCTTACAAAACCCTGAGGAATACCAAGCTTATTTTGCTGAGGTTAATATGACAGAAGCTTTGTACGCGATGCATACACCTTCGATATCATTCACTGATGAAGATTTATTGCTTGGAACTGCAGAGCATAATAGACCATTATATGTGACAGGGTTTTATGATGGGATGAAGATTAATCGAATCCTAGTAGACATAGAGTCTTCCTTAAATTTAATGACCCTTAATACTCTTCGGGGATTAGCTTTGGAAGTATATCATTTATCTTCAGAAAGGATTATTATTCAAGGCTTTAACCAGCATAGTCAAAAAGCGTTGGGTTCCATCACTCTCCCAATCAAATTTGGGAAAATCATATTGATGTGAAATTCTATGTGATTGATGCTGATACATCTTACAAAGCCTTGTTGGGTAGGCCATGGATCCATGAAAATCGGATGGTACCCTCTACTCTTCACCAATGCATGAAATATATGGTGGATGGAAAAGAATGCAGAATTGATGGTGAAATTCAACCTTTTGGCGTCCATGAAATACGTTATGAGGATGCCAAATATTATCTCAATGTTTCAAAAGAAAGCAAAATGTCGAACAAAATGGAAAGATCTTCCTCAAAACTATCTAAGGCTATTTCAGAAAGCACCTTGCATATCACAAGAGTCCCAGATGGTTTGTACAAATCAATAAATGATTTAAATATTAATACAGTTGAGCATTGCAGACATTTTATGTGCCAGATCGATGAAAAAGGGAAAGAGGTATCCTCTTCTACAAAGCTAAGAACAATGAAATTCGAAATGATGATATTATACACATTGAACATGAAGAAGATAATGAGATTCAACTTATAAATTTCCCAAGCCAGTACCCTAATAAACTCAAGAAGATGGTTGAAGAGTTTGGGGGCAAAATAAACTGGTCAAAAAAGTCATATCAAATTTTTCACCAATTATGGAACCATACTCATCTAGACAAACGAGGGATGGGTTACTCTGAATGTTACATGATGGAATCTAAGGAAGAAGAAGAGGTGAGGATAAAAAATGCACCAACTGAATTAGAAGATGGGGGTCAAGCAACAGTTGATGAGTTAGTTGAAATTAACTTGGGAAGTGAGGAAGATCCAAGGCCAACTTTCTTAAGTTCACAACTGACAGAAGAACAAAAAGAGTCTTTTAAAGCTCTTTTAAAAGAATATGTTGATTGTTTTGCCTGGAATTATAATGAAATGCCAGGGTTAGACAATGAACTAGCTGTTCACAGATTGGCTATTGATTCCAATTTTACTCCAGTCAAGCAAGCTCCAAGAAAGATGAAATTTGATTTAGAAGAGAAAGTGATAGAAGAAACAAAAAAGTTGATAGAAGCAAATTTTATCAAGGAAGAAAAATACCCAGATTGGGTTGCCAGTATAGTACATGTAAAGAAAAAGAATGGTCAGATACGGATATGCGTTGGTTTCAGAGATTTAAACAAGGCATGTCCCAAAGATGATTTTCCTTTACCAGTTATGGAAATCATGATCGATAGTACCTCAGGGTATGAGATGTTTTCTTTTATGGATGGATATTCACGGTATAATCAAATTAAGATGCACCAAGATGATGAGAAACATACCGCCTTTCGAACACCCATGGGCATATATTGCTACAGAGTAATGCCGTTTGGCTTGAAGAATGCGGGGGCAACATCTCAAAGAGCTATGACAAGGATATTTGATGATCTGATTCATAAAGTTGTCGAATGTTATGTGGATGATTTGGTTGTGAAAACAATTTCAAAAGACAAACATCTTGAAGATCTGAGAAATGTTTTCATACGTCTCAGAAAATATAAATTGAAAATGAACCCAATGAAATGTGCTTTTGGAGTCTTATCAGGGAAATTTCTAGGCTTTATCGTGAGACATCGCGGGATAGAAATAGACCCTTCTAAGATCAAGGCAATCTTGGAAATGCCTCCTCCGCAGACATTAAAACAGTTGAGGTCTTTTCAAGGACGTTTGGCTTATATTAGAAGATTCATTTCCAACTTATCAGGAAGATGCAAACCTTTTTCCAAATTGGTTAAGAAAAATACACCCTTTAAGTGGGATGCCGAATGTCAAAAAGCTTTTGAAGATATTAAGTAGTATTTACTGAGTCGACCAGTGTTGGCGGCTCCAATCTCGGGAAAACCACTAATTCTATATACTACTGCTTTGGAAGGTTCATTGGGAGCTATGTTAGCTCAAAACAATGAAGAGGGTAAAGAAAATGCATTATATTACCTTAGCCGAATGTTGGTAGGAGCTGAGAGTAAATATACACCCATTGAGAAACATTGCTTGGGATTGGTGTTTGCGGTAAAGAAATTGAGACACTACCTTCTTGCACATAAAATTATTCTTATATCAAAAATTGACCCCCTCAAATATCTCATGACAAGACCGTTACTCACGGGAAGACTCGCAAAGTGGGCGTTGATCTTAATGGAGTTTGATATAACCTACACTCCACAAAAAGCTATCAAGGGGCAAGCACTAGCCGATTTCTTGGCTGCACATCCACTCCCCGAAGATTCACCCCTTAACTATGATCTTCCTGATGAAGAAACACTTGAAATAAAAGAAGCAAAATGACAACTATACTTTGATGGAGCGTCATCCATAAAGCCGGCATTTCAGTATGAGCTTCCTCAAATCAAAGCTGGGATAGGACTTGTGTTCGTTACACCAGAAGGAGGAATCCTTAGATATGCACTTTCTCTTACGGAGCCATGCACAACCAATGAAGCAGAGTATGAAGCTCTTATAGCTGGTTTGGAATTGGCAATCAAGATGAAAATTCAATATATCCATATATTTGGTGACTCACAACTCATCATCAAGCAAGTCGAAGGAGAATACAAAATATACAAAGCTGAACTTCTTAAATACCATAAGAAGGTCAAAATGTTAATGAAGAAAATTCCCCAAGTGCAGTTGAGCAGAGTTTCATGAGCAGAAAATGGAGAAGCTGATTCTTTGGTAAGAATAGCAAAGGAGTTGGAAAATCAAAATCATGATGAAATTCAAATCACTATAAAGAGTAGAAGGCCCATAAGTACAAGTATCAACAATGTTGAAAAAGAATATACTGAAGACAACATGGAGGTCTTTACTCCCGAGATGCCAGAGGAAGATTGGAGGCAACCATTCATGGATTATTTAAAATATGATAAATTACCTGAGGACAAATCAGAAAGCCTTCAAATAAAACGAAGAGCTTTAAGATTTACCTTTATCAATGATACGCTATATCGTAGGTCATATGATCAACTACTCCTGCGATGTGTTTCATATGAAGAAGCAAAAGAAGTCATGCACGATGTACACTCTAGGATATGTGGTGCACACCAGTCTGGACCCAAAATGCGATTTAAGATTAAATGCATGGGATATTATTGGCCAACCATGGTCAGAGATTGCATTGAATATGCTAAAAAATGCCATCTATGTCAAATTCATGGGGATTTTATTCATCAGCATCCAAATCCCTTGCATCCCATAGTCTCTTCATGGCCTTTTGAGATATAGGGAACAGATGTGATTGGTCCCATTAAACCTCCATCATCTTTGGGACACCGATTTATATTAGCTGCCACAGACTATTTTTCTAGATGGGCAGAGGCTATCCCATTAAGAGAAGTAAAAACCGAAAATATCATCAAATTCTTCATGGAAAATATCTTATATAGGTTTGGAACTCCAAGAAGAATTATATCAGATAATGGTCCTGATTTTAGAAGCTTTAAAATTGGGAGATTCGCACAACATCACAAGATAGATTGGAGATATACTTCCATCTATAATGCAAGAGCAAATGGGTTGGCAGAAGCATTCAATAAAACCCTTTCAAAATTATTAAAGAAAGCTGTGTCCAAAACTAAAAGAGATTGGCATGATAGACTTCCCGAGATGTTATGGGCATATCGTACAACATACAGAACTCCAACACAGTGCACACCATACTCTTTAGTATTTGGAACTGAAGCAGTCTTGCCCCTTGAGATTCAAATACCTTCATTAAGAGTGGCCTTACAGAATAAAATATCAAATGAAGATAATGTTTGACTTCGCCTAGATGAGTTAGACTCTTTGGATGAGAAAAGAATAGAAGTACAACAAAATCTTGAGGTTTATAAAGCAAAGATGTCACAAGCTTATAATAAGTTGGCAAGATTTCTAACATTTACAAAAGGAGAGATGGTTCTTGTCCTTAAAAGGCCTATTATCACCAACAAGAAGACAGGGGGCAAGTTTAAAGCAAATTGGGAAGGCCCTTATGTTGTGGAAATTGTCTACGAAGGAGGCGCATACCAACTCATCGATACTAATGGAGAAAGACCTATGCCACCTATCAATGGTCGCTTTCTAAAAAAATATTATGCATAATTTAAAATGTTTGTCTATGACGGAACGTCTAGTCCCTTGTAAAAAGGTAGACCTGTCATGTACAATTGTGTACTTCCCGAGGCAAAACGTTAAATTTTGTGTACTTATTTATAATAATATGTGTGGCATGTTATCTCAGACTTTCATTTTCATTCAACAATAAAAAAAAGGGGAGAGAGAAGTGATATAATCACATTGCTATTGACAAACGAATAATTTTTCAAACCAATCATCAAAGTATATATGAATAAGAAATTGAGCAAAAACAAGTCATATTAAAGAAAACTCCCAAATTCATAACAAATGTCTGAAAATTAATCATTAAAAAAAATATATACTCAAAATTAACTAGCAGAGTATATAAATAAAACTAGCTAAACAAATAAAAACAAATAATAAATGGGTAGATTTTTTCAGTACTTCAATATTTGAGCGCAAGACTCCTTTGATCTTTCGAGTTCATCAAGCATTGTTGTGTAGAAGGCGATACGTGCATCATTAGAATTGTCTTCCCCAACTTTAATAGGTCGTGCTTTGTTCCTATCTAGTGCAGTTTGCAAGTTGGCTTGCGTAATGGTAGAGAGCTCTAAGGAATTTGTTGAAGCTGTTATTTCTTCGCGCAAAATCTTTATCTCACTTGAAATTTCAATAACTCTATTTTGAAGTTGATTTTGTTCTGCCTCAAGCTTCTGAAGTTTATCTGTCTTCATATCTATGTCGTTGATCAGATCTACCCTATCCTTGTTAAGATTTTCAAGTGCTAATGTTGTATTTAGCACACAATCTTTTTCTCGCTGCCTTTGTATATGAGTTTGAACCACAGGATCTTCCGAAACCTCTTTAAGATAGGATGCACACTGGTGTACTTGGTTTAGAACATGCTCAAGATTAGTCAAGTTAATGCCAAAAAGTCTAATAATCTTATTTTTGGCTTTAACATCATCAACAACGATTTGATAGTTGTGTTGATTGAGAGACTTAATACTTGCGACCAGCCTATCCCGTAGAAAAAATAGAGGATTCTCCAAACCTATAAAGATAAAAAGAAATATATTATCATTTTATTATAAAAATAATAATACAAAATTTTTTTATTACCTTGTGGAGGTAACGGAGAAAGACTTGCGCCAGTGTCAATATTGGTATTGGTATGCTCTGATTCTTATAAAAATTGTGTTGAAGCGGAAGTATTGTTGTTTTCTTTAGAGACTAGTTTTCAAAATTTTTAAGCCAATAAAAGTATATGACAATAAAATAAAATAAAAAAATAATAATAGTAATAAAATAAAATTACTTTCATTTGGCTTTAGTGACGATGTAATTTCGACATTTGAATCACTATCTTCCAACTTTTCTGTAGTAGTTGGGCTGGTTCTAATGAATTCTTCAGAAGGAGTATGTCCTAAGGATGGCGTACTTTCATCATCATGGATGTCTAAATTCCAGGAAAAAGAGACATATCAATTTCATATGTTATGTTGGATGAATAAAGAAATAAATAAATAAGTAATACCTTTTTTGATTAATGGGGAAAAATCTTGGGGTTCATCCTCTAAAATAATTGGCATGTCGTCTGAAATATGTAAAATGCAGATAAAGACAACATATATAAAGATAATGCATGACAATAAGTCGATACCTCGTGGAGGATCTGGATTAACGTCTTCAGTCACCATAGCAGCATCTCGCGGGCTTGGCGGACCTATAAAAGAAACTTGATGAACAACATGTATATATATATAATAACATACCAGTCAGAAGATTTTGGGTTGGTGTGACACTTTCTAATGGAGCATCGTCAATCCATATTTCTGAAAATAAAAAATATATATATATAAATGAAATATATATATATTTTTGGGAAAATTATTTATAAATCCCTCGATAGTTTCCATTTTCCTCTGCAGTCCCTCTGACTTTTGCACTTCCTCTGCAGTCCCTGCTTTCACACGCAATACTTATTACTCCCTACCGTGACAGCCGTGAGTGTACTTTTTTTAAAATGGCAAAAGTGCCATTGCTTTTCATTCCCGCCCAATCACATCAAGAATTCTCCCGAGGCTCCTCTCCATCATGTTCACTATACTTCATCTTCATCTCCATCTTCATTCTATTTCTCCTCTTGTTCTTCTCTGCTCTCGCAGTGATCTTGTCGTCGTGCTCACAGATTAATCCACACGTAAGCACTGTCTGCATTTGGGCTCCATCATGTTGTTTTTTTTGTTTTTTTACCCAGAAACCGACGTCTACGCAGGTGTTAGCCACGATGGAGACATTTTGTGCCGTTGCTCGCTTCAAAGGCGAAGGACGGCTACTACAATTCACGGTCCTGACAGCCTGGGAGGTTGTTGTCGCAGAGATCTGCGAGCGATGGGCTTTGGATCCATCTCGAGTCGTTGTGAAGTTTGTCACGCCCGACGCGTACAGCACGGTTTGCCCAATTGAGTCAGATGTGGATTTCCAACGCATGTGCCAAATACATCATACTTCAAGAAGAATGTGGTGGACATCATCGTTGATGAAGTCAGTGGGCCAACGGAAATAGTCAATAATATCTCCTTACCACCCACGTAATCTAGCAACAAAGATAGCTCTTACTATGTTCGTGTGTATAGTGTATTACTGCTGATTTCCCGCGGGAATACATTTCATGTGTAACATATTGTTTTTCTGTGTACTCTAGAGTATTTTATGAATTTACTATGTATTACATTGATTATCTGTGTAACTTACATATTTTCTATGTAATATATATCTTTTCTGTGTAATATATGTTCTTTCTGTGTAATATATAGCTTCCCTGTGTAATATACTGCTTTCTTATGTATTTCACTACTTTTGTGTGTATTATACCGCTCTGTGAGATATTCGTCATATACCTAACGCGTCGCCATCCGCAGGGAGTCAATATCAGAAAGCATGAATGCGGACAAGGAGTCGTTCATGTCCCAACATCACCCCGCAGGTGCGCTCAGTATTACTCCATGTTCACAAACATTTGATGGCTCCACATTGGAAGTAGGGCACCGGTTTGATGGTGTTGATAAGTTCAAGGATGTCTTGCGCAACCATGCAATAAGGAACAATTTCGACTTTATATTCATAAAGAACGACAGACTTCGCACGACTGTGAGGTGTGCTTCTCCGGATTGCCAGTGGCGTGTCCACGCGTCCAAAGGGAAGAACGATGAATCTTTCCGAGTGAAAACAATGGAAGGGACGCACACTTGCGCGGGGGGGGCATCGGGACGCAGTCCACCCGAAAGCTAGCAAGAAGTGGGTCGGGGACCGTATTATGCGGAGACTAAAAGAACGGCCATTGTATCGAGCCATCGACATACAGAAGGACATCCTTCGTAAGCACGGAGTGCGATTACCATACAAACGTGCATGGATGGGTAATCAAGTCGCTCGGTCCGCCATTCATGGCAGTGAGATGAGCAGCTACGATTTGTTGTTGTGGTACGCAGACAAAGTGGCTGCGACGAATCCCGGTAGCGTTGTCACAGTTGACAAGGGAGAGCGATTTAAACGTGCCTTCTTCTCTTTTCGGGCTTCTTTAGTCGGTTTCAAAAAGGCGTGCAGACCATTGTTATTTGTTGATGGAACACACTTGCTCGGCAAGTACGGCGGGATACTACTGGGGGCAGCCGGCAAAGATGGGAATGAAGGCTTCTTCCATGTAGCATTTGCGATTGTTGACAACGAAACAGAAGACAATTGGACTTGGTTTCTTGCCACACTCAGTGAGGCAATATACGGTGAATGCGATTACTCCGAAATTATTACATTTGTATCGGATCGGTTTAAAGGTCTTATAAACTTGATTGCGAGAGTGTTCCCGTCGTCACCACATGGGTATTGCCTACGACATTTGGAGGCAAACTTCATGAAAGCGAATGCTAAAGTTGGCAAAACGATGCGAGAGCATTGTTGGGCTATAATTGTCAAAATTGCGTACGCTTACACATCGAAAGAGTTTAACGATGCCGTTTAAGAGCTGGCAATGACATCGCCAAAGGCCCATGATTGGTTACTGCATAGGTCGGACATAGATCACTGGTCTAATTATTTATTTAAGGGTATGCGGTGGTGTGAGATGTACTCCAATGTTGCGGAGTCAATTAACGCCTGGATCAAAGAGGCCCGCCATCTCCCCGTTACAAGCATGGTTGACTCGATAAGGTGAGCTTTTGCATGTGGCATTCTTCAGTTCCCGTTTTCCATTCTGTAATGTTTGTGTAATATTTGACATTATGGTGTAATATATTACGTTTCGGTGTAACATACGACGTTCTTGTGCAATATCGTATGTTTCGATGTAATATACGACGTTTCTGTGTAATGTATTATGTTCCAGTGTAGTATATTTCACGCTTGCGGAATGGTTTACGTTTGTGAGTGATATTTGTTTTTGTTGCTGTGTTATACTTATGTGTGTAATTGTTTGACACACAAGACTAAGTGCGTGTACGTGTATTCCCACTGGTTCAAACTTATGAATATGATTGCCGACATATGCGCACAATCAAAGGAGTGGGATACGGCATTATGTCCAGAGATACACAAAAAACTCGAACAGATTATTGAAGATAGCAGGTTCTTAAGGGTCGGACATTCAACACCTGACATTTACTAAATTGTTGACGACGACAACAATTCAGTCAGCCTTCAACAGCGGAAGTGTTCTTGCAGAAAATTAGAAACCCATGGGCTCCCATGCAAGCATGCATGTGCGGCGATCATGCAAACAGACACGAACGTGCACAGATACATTGCAGATTACTTCACAGTGGAATACTACCGCCGTGCGTATTCTGAACCTATATATCTAATCCCCGACACAGACAAACCATCTGACGAGCATCGAGAACTGCGAATCCGGCCGCCAATCTCCAGAAAACGGCCCGGCCGTCCACGAAGGAAACGAATTGAGTCACAGGGATTCCAAGTCCGCGATTTACATTGTAGTCGGTGCCACGAACATGGCCATAATCGTCGTTCGTGTAACGCTGTCATAGCGGACTGAGCTGTTGAAGACATGCGTTTTTGTTGTCGAAAGTTTTTTTAAAATGTTTTTTCACCGCCGCGTAATTATGAATGCAACGGACGGATAAAACTATTGTGTGGATTGTGCTACTTGCTGTTTATTGCACTTACCTAATTGTGTAAACCTGGTACGTGATACATTCCTGTGTAATATACTTTACTGTCTGTGTAATAGATAGCTTGTTTGTGTACGATACACCTTATCTGTGTAATATACATTTTATCTGTGTAATATATACTTTACTGTCTGTGTAATATACATTTTATCTGTGTAATATACTGACTTTCGGTGTAATGTACATTTTATCTGTCTAATATACTTTACTGTCTGTGTGATATATCCTAGCATCTGTGAAGTGTACATCGTTTACTGTATAATATAATCATTACCTGCGTAATATACATCATTATACGCAGGGTCAAGATGCATGCATATGTGAAGGCTGATGATATTAATTAGTACATTACATGTCCACAGATGTTACCACATAACTACCCAGTCATTGTATTACATGTAATGTTTGACATGAATTGATAAATTGTTCAGTTTGGGGGGGTTACTTCGTCCTGTGTGCCTTGTACTTGTTCACTTCCGGGGGCAACGGCCACTTGTGACCTTGTGGGTTCGTTGTCAACCCCAGTTTGCCCGTCGTCGTTTGTGCCTTGTCCTTGTGCCGCTTGTCCCTTATCCGTTGTACTGGCTTTCTGGCGAACACCGTCATACAATATCCGCGCGACGTATTGAAGACGTAGGAATGGGACGTCCGGCTGGGAGATATCGAGCGTTTCGTTATCAACGATCTGCTCCATGTAACGAATCAGGAAGACCGAGCAATCCACACTACCATATTCTTGTTGCGGGCAAGACCGGACCTGCCTCATTGGTAGTGCCTTGAAGGGATTCCCGCCAGTGTTTACCTCGATGACGAACTCGAATAGCTCCCACTAAAAACCGAGAAAGATTAGTGCGTCAGTGTATTGTCTGTGTATAACTAACATTTGTTATAAAGATTTAACTTACCATTTCTATAGTGTCGTCATCATACGTCTTAGATTGAAGGGAAGAGTAATGCATATATGTCTGCCTCGTAATGTCGAGGACAAGGAGATGGTAATGGCCATGTAGGATGATGGGCATAAGAATCAATTCCGCGGTCTTATGACCGTAGATGACGTCCTCCATCATGCATAACGCCTGGTCGACTACGTATTCCGACTTCCGCATCGCAAGGGCCAGAGGTAACGTGATAATCGCACGCCACTTATGCGCGTTGGGATTTGTCAACAACTCCTCACGCAACATTAGGACGAGCACGGTGACCACGTCGTCGGGTACTTCTTCCTTTCCTTCAAGCAAGATAAAGAGGTTGTGACGGGTTGTGTACTCATAGTCATCCCTCCAGACGACCGAACTGCAACAAAAACAGATAGAATATTATCTTACATAGGATTTACTATTATTACACAGGAATCCGCTATATTACACAGAAACGACCGGTACTACACAGAAACGCTAACTAATACACAGAAATGGTAAATTAACTATGTATCTTACACTGAAAATGCAAACATTACACATTACATGTAACATTACCTGTTCAAAAAGAGATCAATGGCAGCCTTTTTGAGTTGGTTGAGCCTTGCGAAGCCAGGGTATGTCTTCTTTTTCGGCATGAAATCACACCTTGGTGGGATTTGTAACTCGGTATAAGGCCGAGTTGTCGGCTTGGGATCGTACGGTACGATCACAAGATGTGCTTCTCCGTCCTTCGTAGCTCTTTTCCTCCTCCCAGCGGAAAATGTTTCAAGAAGAATGTCAACAGCCTGCATCGCCGCCGGGAATAAATCGTCCGATGACTCGGATGACTGCGCCAATGGGGATGGACGCTTTCTCCCGCTGGTCGTCGGCGTCCGACCTCTGGCCATTTTCCTTGCCTGTGGCATTCCTGCGTCTCGTCCGACACGTCGGACAACTGTATGTGTGTGGGCGCTTGCTTCTGGGACCGAGCTCTCCTTAGAGGCATCTCCCTTGGCGGGGGCTTCGCTCGTGGTAGCCCTTTAGGGAAAGGCCCTCTTCGCTGGGGCCTTCTTCGGTGTAGCCCTCTTCTGGGGACGCCGATCGGGTCCCTCATCACTCGGTCGTTCTTCAGTAAGGCCCTCATCACTTGGGCCTTCCTTGGTGATTCGTTCCGGCAGGGGTGCCTCCTCAGTTGCATCTTTTACGTCCACGGTGGCCGTTGACGTGTCTACTTCTAAAGCGGCCGCCGCCGCATCCAACTGGGCTTCTGCAGGACCAACGGGCGGCACCTCAGGCTCCTGAGATTCTCTGCTGGCGCCGGAGATATTGTCTCGGCGGTGTGACCACGGGTAACCTTCCGGGTAACCCGTTTGAATGGCGTACCTGACTGAGGACGGGTAACTGAAGGACGAGGAAGGACGACGTCTACTTTTCGGTTGACGTCTGCCTCTTCCACCGCTGACGCCCGCTCATGTGGCACATCTCGCCGAGCATCTCTTCCATCGCGCTCGTCCATACGAGCCCGAAACACATTGAACTCGGCAAGAAGGCGGTGGAGTAAAATTCGGACATCATCATCGCCGCTGGGGGCGTCGTCAGGCCTGTCAGCCGTCTCCGCCGCCGATTGACGGCGAGACCTTTTAGGGACATTGGCTTTGGCGGAGTGGTCTCTACCCCGTCTCCCGACACTTCGTCGGCTTCTCTGCTTTCATAGGTCATCTTCTTCTTCGGCCTTTTGGCCTCTTTCTTTCTTTGTTGCTGCCCTCCTCGCCGGTGAAGGCCGTCGGGCTCTCTTTGTTGAATCGGGGGATTGAGCCCCCTGTACAGTTGCACTAACAAGTGCCATTTCTTCAGCGTTGGAAGGAACAAGATCAAAAAACTGCGAAGGATTCAAAAATAAGATGTCAACCTAAGAATCGTACATTACACAGAATAAGACTGTTACATGGGAAGCTCCAATATTGCACAGAAACGTAACATATTACACAGGACGGTAATATATTACACAAAACATACTTATTATACACAAAAACGAAGCATATTACACATAAAGGTAGGATATTACATAAAACATACTTATTATACACAGAAACAAAGCATATTACACAAAACGGTAAGATCTTACACAGAAACATGCAATACTACACCGAAAAGAACAATATTACACATAAAACAAGAATATCAACCAGAAACAACAACCAATTAGGCATTCAAAAGATTAGAAGAGAACTCGCCTCTTTCCCTTCCACTGATTTCAAGAGCGGATCAATTGAGGACGACTTTGTGAATGTGTTGTCCCCGTAACACAGTATACGGGGTGTCCGACCAACGCGTTGTTTCTTCACGCTGCGGGACACCCCGTAGAACCATACAATGAGGGCGACCGAGCACCCTTTCAGGTATCCGGCACTCTTGATCTTCCCTTGGCAGCGCAGCTGCACCCGTGTGGCAGCCTTGGGAAGATCATCCATCACCCATCTGTGGATGGCATGCGCCCAGGCGTAGTCGCCGATAGTGTCTAATTTATTGGCGTACCTGGCCAAGAAGGTGGGCGCATTCTGAGAGGTGTTGGGGAAGAAGATGGTGCTCATCAAGAATACCACAAGGAGCTTCACGAAAGTCTCCTCCGTTCCAGCCTTCCCGCTGACAAGTCGGAACAAGTTCTCTTTGATAGCATCGAGATGCCGGTTCTGTAACTTATTCAGATAAGAAAGTTCAAACTCAGAGGCTCCCTCCTCTCTCTCAGGTCTGAATGACACAATCTCAGCCACGCTGGGGACGCCCCTTACGAGGGCGACGTCCTCGGGCTTGAACTGAAGCATGCTCTCCCCGATCTTGAACCTTTCGGTTTGTGCATCGTATACACGGAGCAGTGCGTCCAGAACCCCCTTTTCTTGGACCACGGCCTGCAGGTCCATCAAGTGCGCGAAAGGGTCTGCCGGAGTAACTTCCAGTGGGTGTTGTTCATTACTTTTTTCAATCCCTGTATGGTATCCACGACAGGGGCCAAATAACACCTACCGTTAACCAGAGTTCCGGCCATTTCTGTATTCAGTTCAGATTACACAAAACGATCAGATGTTACACCGAAAATGGTTATGTTACACAGGTAGACAGTAAATTACACAGAAAGTCCAAAAACTACAAACTAATACACTGAAACGTCGGTCGACTTATCCTTAGCCAACTTCTTCTTACCTTTTTCGCTTGTTTTTTTGTAGCAGGAAGTCTCGCAGTGTTTGCAGAAGGCCGACAGTGCGAAGGCGGACGTGTGGCATGTCAGTCATCGCCGCAAAAGGCAAAAACACCGTCGTCGAACACCGAGCAAGGAGAAGAGAGTCGTAGGCGCAAGATGGAGAAGAAGAAACGGAAGAAGAAGCAAAAGAGCAGCTTGAACGGTTTCGCCGGTGGGTTATCTCAACCGTTCGACGGTTCCCGAAGGCTTGAGCTTATTCTCGACATTTCCACGCTATTTTTTTGAAACTTGCGCAAGGGGGCAAAAAAGACATTTCCACTCCACGTTGGTTTCATCATAACGGCCGTTTCACTGTTTTGGATTTGAATGGAAATAGATTGAAAAGGAAGGACTAAATAGGCAAGTGAAACATGTCAGGTACCATCCAGGAAACTACAAACTTGTGGGGGATTTATAAGTAATTACCAGTATATTGTTTTTAGAAAATAATAATAAAAGAAGAAAGGTGGCGAATTACTGCTGCAAAATATGGTATATATATATATATAATTTAAATAATAATAAAAAATAGGGGAGAATGAGCGGGGAACTGGGGCGGCGAAACATGAAAAAGGTATATATATTATAAAAATGGTAAATCCCAACCATGCATGACTCCCAACCATGCATGACAGCATGCATGATATAAAAAAAATATATATATAATAATAAAAAGAGCTAGCAAAGGATTAAAGGAAAAGTTGGGGCACACACTATATATATATATATATATAACAATAAAAAAAAAGAGAGAGCTATATAGTTTAACAAAAGGTTTATAAATAAACATACCTTGAGTTTGTTGTCGTTTCACGAAAGTAGGCGGATCAATAGTAGAATGCTTGCGTTTGGAGATCGGGCTAGGAGAATCAATGAAAATACCTTCATTGATAAATTGTGATTTGATAATTGATTTCGTCCCCTACTTGTTCGACACTCCCCTTGAGTTAAAGCTGTGATGCTTTGATTGACAAAAGCTTGAACGCTTTTGAACCATTTTTGTGCATAAACTAATAGGAGTTTACCACTTCTATCATAATCAGGGATATAAAATAAACTGTAAGTTTTCTGACGAGAAAAATGAATCCAATAGCCCGTGAGGACTCCAATTGAAGAAGGATTTCTAGGGACATCAACAAATTTAGGAAAATATTGGTCGTAACCAAATTGACGTCCAAATCTATGAGGAGTATAAGGTTCCGCATAAATATCCCAAGCACAACGTAGTGGAAGAACCCCACAGCGAAGACAAATCACATACTCCATAGTGTAAGCATCTAAAACTCCTGGTCCGGGAGGATACATAGAATCCCTTATTCTCTCACCATTATGCTGAAGAAAAGGAAATGGACACCATACAAAACTTTCTTCATGTCTGATAAATTTTCTCACTGCCAAAGGAAAATTAAATGAGGTAGGAGACGCATTCATATAATATAACATTCCCGGGATTTCCAAAAGCCCTGGAATAGTAAGTGTGTCATCATGAACTCTCCTTCGAAGATATATTCTAGGGAAGTGACATCCGGCCCATGCATATAGAAAATGAAAAGGAAAAGTTTTAGTAGGAAATCCAGGACCCTTCCTATTATTGACCATTGCATTCAACCCCACATATATACGTGCTAAGACCGCGGGAGCAAAAGCAATTTTCTTCTTATGCACAATATCCAAGGCCATCATAAAAACTCCTGGTCTAATCACATTATAGTTGCTTGGGATGATGAAATAGCAAATCCAAAGAGCCATAAAATCAGCTAAATCAGTATAAAGAGAAGGTTTTGGAGGAGGATCATATCTTGAATCAAATTTTGTTCCCTTTCTAAAAAAAATCTATCAAATTATTAAAAGACACGCCTTTGTCATGTTGAGGAAAATCTTGCCTTGCAAGCCATTGATAGATATCAAAAAGGTTTCTCAAAATTGAAAAGTCAGAAATTCCTCTTTTATGAAATATGTCATTACTAGGGATGAATTCGTCATACATGTCGCCACAGATAGGTAGCCCTCCAAGTATTTTAATATCCCAGAAAAAAATTCCTACCTCCCCATGCAGAAAATGAAAGGTGTTGGTTTCTGGACACCACAATTCCACTAATGATTTATAGAAATTAAGATCTATGTTATATTGCCCAATTGAAGATATTATTCCTCCTACTAGCTCCACATGGGATAATTCATCGGAATAACTATTAATAATATGTCTGGCCCAATCAGCATACTCAGGAAAATCAATCAATTCTTTTATGATAGGATCCTTACCTTTCCATCCTGGATGGTGATTAATGATCTTATGTCCAAGAGTTTGGAAGTCATTCGAATCTTGTGCACTTCTTTCATGCTTTAAGTAAATTGCATCGATCTTGCTATCTTCGTACCAGTGGTTCAGAGTAAGCTTCGCAGTGACTAAACGAGTCGAAGGACGCTTCACCAACTCTAAATATTCTTCTCCTTTATAGTTAATGATGGGCTCAGATCCTATGTCAAAAACAGGATTATGTCGAGTGAAAACTTGACCATGTGGAGGATCACTACAATTTTCATTAATATCCCAAAAAGGCTCTTTTTGCGAATTATTCGCCATAAAAAAAGGGGGGTTTGAAATTCCTACTTCTCTCACTCAATCTCACTAAAGTTTTCATGAGAGAAGTATGAAGGGGGCATTTGTTTATATAAAATTTTATCATATCCTGATTTTAATCAAAATAAGTTTATTTTAAAAAAATCCAATATTCTAATCAAAATAGGTATATCTTAATTACATATGTCCAAATTTTAATGTAATTAGGATGTAATATTAAAATAAATAAAATGGATATTAATTGGATATATATATATCCCTAGATCAGCCAAGAGCACAGATCTCGAGGCGATCTAAAATATTTAAATTGCAAGATTAGCCAAGAGCACAGATCTCAAGGCGATCTAAAATATTTAAATTGCAAGATTAGCCAAGAGCACAGATCTCAAGGCAATCTAAAATATTTAAATTACCAGATTAGCCAAGACCACAGATCTCGAGATAATCTAAAATATTTAAATTACAAGATCAGCCATGAGCGCGGATCTTGAGGCGATCTAAAATATTTAAATTGCAGGATGAGCCAAGTGCACACAGATCTCCACGCAATCTAAAATATTTAAATTACAAAATCAGCAAAGAGCACGGATCTCGAGGTCATCTAAAAATTATTCAAATGCCTAGATGGGCCAAGAGTATAGATCTCAAGGCAATCTAAATAATAAAAAAATATATATTCAATTTCTGGCATTATAAAAAAATCTCGAGGCATCTCAAGATTATCCTTGAGTGCACATCACGAGGCAGATATTAAAAAAAATCAATCAATAAATAACAAGTAAAAGAAATAATAATAATTAAAATATATATATATTTAAGTAAATCAAAAGTTGTGGATAAAAAGTCTCTTTTATCTCTTGATGAACCACTAAATTTTAAAAAAAAATTAATTAATTAAAAGAGATATAAAAGAAGGGTGAGTGGGAAGAAAGAGAGAGAATTTTGGAGAGAGAAAACGAGAGAGAAGGATTCAGAGGGAGAGAAAAGAAAGAAAAAAAGAGAGGAATTCTGAGAGAGAAAAAAAGAGAGAAGAAAGGAATTCAGAGAGAAAGAAAGAGAGAGAAGAAGAATCAAGAGAAAAAAAAAGGTTCTCATATTGTTTTCTTTTTTTTCTGCTATATATATATATAGATAAAGGCTGCCCGTCGCCGCTCGTCACCGCAAGATCTTCTATCGTTTGTCGCCGAAGCCATGCGAGGGTGGAATATCCCTCCATGGTTGTCAATACAAATATATATATATGGAAAAGAATAAGCAAGAAAACATCTGAGAAAGAGAAAGAGAAAGAGAGACAGAGAGAGATCTCCAGCGAGATGGATTCGGATCACGGCGTGTCGAGAGAGCTCTCGGATCTCCAAAGGCAGTGCTCTCTTTACCAGCCAGAGCTCCCTCCTTGCCTTCAGGGAACAACTGTTAGAGTAGAGTTAGGTGATGGAACGACCTTACCTCTTTTTATCAAATGCCAAATGGATGACCTATGTATAGAAAAAGAAGAATTTTTTTGGATCTGAAGAAAGGGAAAATTATAAAGGAATTTATCATAACAGAACATCCTCCGATCAGGGTTGGTGTTGTGTTTTGTGGGAGGAGTCTCAAGGAGGTCATAATGTGATTTGGGGTCTTCATGTTGCTATTAAGTGTTACAATCCCAACAGCATTCTATTTGGCTTCCTTGGTGGCACTGACAGTTTATTTGCACAAAAAACTTTGGAAATCACAGATGAGGTTCTTGCCACATTTAAAATCAAGGTGGTTATGATTTGCTTGGCCGGACAAAGGATCAAATTAGAGCAACTGAACAAGTAAATGCTGCGTTGGCAACATGCCAAAACTTGAAGTTGGATGGCCTTATTATCATTGGAGGAGTCACATCAAACACAGATGCCGCTTAACTTGCTAAAATTTTTTGTTGAGTCTAAATGCTCGACAAAGGTGGTTGGTGTTCCTGTCACCTTGAATGGTGATCTTAAGAATCAGTTCGTTGAAACAAATGTTGGTTTTGATACAATTTGCAAGGGCATCTCATATGGCTTTGGAGTTCCCTCTCCAGTCACATCCAAATTTGGTGAGACAGATAATGCTGCAATTAAGAAATATAATATTGCAGGGAGAATTACAATCATAGAGGACACTGCTTGGACACTTTGGAAAAAATAAAATAAAATAAAAATAAAATAAATAAATAAATAAATAAATGAATATGTGCCGATGATAAAAGTTAGCCTTTCAAAGATATTAAGATCAAACACATATGTCCTGGGATGATAAAACAATATATTTATTTCCAAGCAACAACATGTCGAATGATATTCCATCTTAAATTGGCAATGAGACAGTGAGACACGTATCTTAAAATGGCAACAAAGCATATGATGTGTTGAATGAGAAATGTGACGTGGCAATGAGTCAGGCAAATGCGGTGACGAGGGACAGACAACAATATACATATATATTTTATGACAGCAACGAAACATGCAATGCGGTGACGAGGGACAGGCAGCAATATATATATAAGTGATATAATAAATATAAATATACATATATATGTATATATATATGAAATAAAAAATAATAAATAAATAAATAATTTGTTTTACAATTTGCATTATGTGTATGAAATATTTCGCCTTTACTTGTACTTAAAGCCCTTAATCGGAGGTTCCCAAGATTTTAATCTGGGGTAATTAATAATAGAGGCTTGCCTCTATTAGGAATGGAAGAGTCCACAACTTAAAAAATAAAAATAATAAAAAATATATATATATTAAAAATATAATAATAATAATAATAATAATAATAATCTAATAAAATAAATCATTTGTGATTCGATATATGTCCTGGTGTTTCCTCACCGACACGACGCCAGGTCGCGTATTTTCGATTCCACAGGAAGAAGACCAAAGTAGTCTTTAAAATATTACATAACCCAAAAAGAGTGGTGAAATAGAAAGCAAGAGACCCATTATTGTGTTAGTGTAGTTTAAAACCATGCTAAAGGAATAGAGAAGTTGAACCTTCCACCCCTAAGGTATGAGTGTGAACGGTTTGGTCATGACCATTTACTTTGTTGTAAAAATAAGATTTGAAATTAAGCCAAGAAATCATGAATCATGTGGAGCCCATACATATACGAAGAAAGAAGTTAAGAATGATGTTTCACTGTAGATGATAATGCATCTAGGATAATATTATAATATTATCGCAAGAGATGTGAATAAGAAAGAGCTTGTTGAACTCAAACATGAGTTTGAAGACATAAAAGAGGCTAATGTAGAATTGTGAAAAAACCTCACTGAAACTAATAAGGAGTTGAAATAGTTGAAATAAAGGATGGTAAAAAAAACCCACTAAAGATCTCAATTCTGCATCATCAAGTGATGTAGATGTTTTTCCAGTCAGCTATGGTTGACATGTTTAAAAACTTAACAAGATGTTTAAGTTTAAGGGGGATGTTTAAAATAAACTTTAACATTTTAATTATTAAATATGAGAAGAATTTGGGCTAATAATACGAGGGAGTTACTCTATAATAAAATGAGTGTAATATGTTACTAAGATAGGAGTTAAAATTTGGAGTTTGAAATTTGAAGGGTCATGAGTTATGGGAGTTACTGAAGCTTTATTGTTGAATAAATTGGTAAGTTCAAATAGTCACTACAAGAAGGAGCACTTATAGCAGTTTAAAAATCTGCCGCTATAGATCTTGTTTTAGCCTCAATACCATTATAACGGCGGATAGCAAATTAGTCGCTAAATGTTTTTTGTAGCACATGTACAATTTTGCCGCTATCCCATCAGTTAGAGTTGAAGTTGCACAATGCTCTATAGCGGTAGAAACTTTTCCGCTATAAATCTTATAGCGGCGGAAAAAGTTTGCTGCTATACATCCTATAGAAGTGGAATAATTCCGTAGCTATAGATTTTTTATGTATCTTATAGCGGCAAAAAAAAACAAATGACCGCTATAAGCCTCGCAACTCACCCAAAATATTAAATCCTATGAATTAAGTAGATGCTTTAATAGCTAATCAATATGATTCTAATATAGACAAACAATATATATATATATGAGACAATACCAAAGACTACATTAATATTTTAATTTATTAATCTCAAACAATAAAAGTTACAAAAAATGATAAACTAACGAACAACTTTTTTTTATAATCAGTATATATATTATAAGAAAACACACACATATAAACATACGCTCGCGCACATACAGAAATTATTAGTCTATTACAACAACAAAGTACATACATAAAGACTCCAAGCACATGATCGATAGTTGGCTTTGTGATTTACTGGGGTCTTGGCATCGGTTGTGATGCGGCAGCGAAGTACATACATAAAAACAAATTACCTTTAAGTCCATACTTTTGCAGGAATGACATTGTTGTTGCTGCATCCCAAACACATCTGAGACAAGATTATTGTTAATCATCTCAAATGTTGTACTATTGAAAAAAAAACAAACAAAAAATTCAAGGTAAGATGCATACTAGTGCTTTGTAGGTTCTTGAGATTTAGGTTCAATCAACAGTGTACCTAGAGGAAAGGGAACAATAATCAATTTACAGCACTTCAAGTTGGCACAGGATATAGCAACAAACAAGTTGAAATTCAATTTGGCCAAACTTTAAAATAATGGAAAACATAATAATAATAATAATCAAACGTTCATAATTGCTACCATTGAAACCAATCTTCTTCTTCCAGTCAACAGTTGCTTGAAGAAAAGTTGCCTATAGAAGCAGAAGTATCACAAGTTAAACTCTCTATGACTTTACAGCATAGCGACAAGGTCGTCAACCAAGGCGAAAATATATATATATATATATATATATATATATATATATATATATATGCTTTTTAATATCAAAAGAGAAGTGTCTGAGAAAAAAAAACATTATTCCATGCCAAGTGATCAAGTTCTCTTTGCATGCCTGTGTTCAGCAAAGACTGATAACCCTCTCTTCCACCCCAAAACACGAAATTCTCCCCTCCAAGATAGTGTGTAACCTAACCAGAAGCGCCTGATAAGGACACAAACAAAGAGGCCTAGAACTCAAATGCACAACAAAGTCCGTGAACACCGACCTCCATGACTTTCTTAACTTGAGTTGCAGCATATGCATATACACCAACCTCAGAGCTGAAATTATCAAATAATGGTAGCACATCATGTTAGCATGTTTTACAGAAAATAATAAGCCAATGAGTTTGAGTCCAAAGAAATTGCCTTGTGGCAGCTCCATGCATGTAGCAAGGATGAATAAATAGTTAAGCAGTACCCCATAAAGGGCAAATTTTTGTCCCCTGCAAAAACATCCCAAAATCATTACTTCAAAAAAAAAGAAAGAAACAGTTGCTATGCATTAACAAATTTCTTGCTAATTTGTAGCATAATGCTGTTTCAGAATTATTACGTGAAGCTCTTTTGCACGAGCCACCACTTCAAGCACAATCGATCACAAGGATATCTTACAAAAGATAAGTTTATTCTTGATCGAAAAAAATATATACCTTTCCATGAGAATTACCATCCCTAGCCTCCTTAAAAAATCTTAAGCCTGCCATCAAGCTTCTGATAGTGTACAAAAATACAAAAACTCATTCATTCATCAAATCCAGCATACCTATCAATAATGTCAAAAATTGGATGACTACTGTGAATGTCAAGTGAATCCAAATGAAGTATGATAGGACCCAATTCATCTTCCTTTGTTGGGATACAAATTATGACCAAGCTCCAATGCGAACTGATTTATGAATAATTATGAGCAATTATGAGGCTCAGAAGTTTAAGTATAACAAAACTAAAAAAAAGTCTTCAAATGCATTTTCAGGGTATAGCAATTGTTTCAAATAGAGCTTACAAAATACAGGGATTGATTCTGTCAAACAATATTTATGGAAACTCCAAAATTAGGCTAGATATATGTTAAAACAGAGAACTAAACAAATTTTTAGACAAACATCACACTCCAAGTTATACCATCAACTACTTGCAAGTTATCAAATGACGATTACTATATAGCACATACCATCTGCGAAACCCTATATTTTCATTCAATGGAGACAAATATTAATTCTTTTGCCAAAGACTTACTACAAGATGAGTAGTGGATATGTTAAACATGGAATAATACCCTTTGGTTTGTCAAATGTTTCCATCATATAATACAATATAAGAAGCAACTTACTGTCCATGAATTGAAAAAAAGATGTAAGATTTTTTAAAGATATTGACACCTTTCCACCATGATTGTAAGGGTTCCATTTACCATTCGTGAAACATATTCTCAAACATTGGTGTTGTTTTTTGCTTCGTTTGTACAACTAAATTGTATTTCAAGTTCAAACAGCTTCAATTACTTTCTGATCAGCAATTTGCCTGGTGGATGGCCACAAGTAATCCCACATTAGAGGATTGATGTGATGTTTCTCATTCATTTGAATGTTGCTACTGCTTAATGGCATTTTGGAATTGAAGTAGTGAATGAACATGAATATAAATATGAGCAATAACAACATATATTACACAACCAAACTGGTTGTAATATCATGTACAAAACAATTAAAATTATGAACCAGTGCATGTAAAGTTCCTAGAATACGATAACCAAATCATCAAGACATAACTCTTTAAAATTCTACTAGCAAATTTTCTCTTTTCATACAATGAACTATTAGAGGATCCAGTATTTGTATGACCGCCATGTGAAGACCTGTCTTTCTTTACACCAAGCAAGAAATGGAAAGGCAATTCTATTAAAGACGTTTTTGCTAGCTGAGAAGATAATACATCAGTATGTTTGAATTCATTCCTTTTTTGTTCGTCTACCCCTAAACTTTTTACTTATGTTGGCTAATAAAACTCAATTCCTCATTAAATGCAGTGCATGCTTGATGACAAATAGTGAAAATGCCTTTACAAAAAAAAAATAAGTTAATGAAAAATCAAGGTTCTGATAAAGAAAAACATACATGTAATACTAACCTTGTCTTCCAATTCCTTAGAAAACTGAAACACGAATGAAGATTCTGCCTTTGATGGCATACGACTACAATCTAGATCACTAATCACATCTGCAAGCAAAGAAACCTTAATCATTTAAAATATATTAGAATGGCTAGAAAAGTATCTATGATCACTTGTTCCAGTGTGGTAACTAGCATTAATTAATCATAAACAAATAAAGCATGTCTTCTTTTTCAGTAATTTTTGTGACACATTTTCCTAATCAGATCCCAGCATTTTTTTCATTAAAAACTGTTCCCTAGACAATGTGCCCCATATCCAACCCCCGATTTCGAGATCTGAGACGCAGTGTGTGCGGAAACTGTAGTAAAAACGATACAATTTGAAAATTCTCACAATCCAAACAATCAAGCCCTGAAACCTATAAACTACTCTTCAAAACACAACTCAAGTCAATGGAAATCAACAAATCTCCATATACATTCTATTAAACACCATAAAACTCAAAATCCATCAAAAAATTCCAACACAAAAGCACCAGATCTAAGGCCACGCCATGAAATCAGAACCAGCAACAACCAGACACTAACCTTGACGAAGAATGCAAGCGGGGGCAATCTCTGATATTAGATCAGCTTCACAGACGAAGAAGGCGACGGTTCGAGGATGGAGGAGAGAAGCTGAGGAACAAATGTGTGAGATTTATACAATGGCAAATACAAAAAGAGAGATCAAAGGCTTTTATTTGGATTTTTATCATACAATGGTGAATGATAAATTTAAAATGTTATTATTTAATTACATTTTTATTAATATAATATTTTGAAATAATAATAATTTATTTTTTAAGATTATATCTCCTTTTGGCTTTTATTTTTTAAACTGAAAATTAATAATTTTTAAAATTTAATATATATATATATATATAGTGGTTAATACATAAATTAGCCACTATAAAAATTATTGTTAAAAAATAATAAATAAATTTATATCTACAGTAGCTAATTCAGAAATTTGCCACTAAAAATATATATATAGTGGCAGATATATAAATCAATCACTCTAGGTATAGTATGATGTTAATTTATAGTGGTAAATTTTAAAAATATGCGGCTATAGAGATCTAGTGCGGTTAATTTATAAATCCGCCGCTAAATTTAGTCGCTATGTTTGATATTCAGAAAATCAACGACCATGAAACCATGAGAAAGAAGACATGAGAATTAAATTGAAGAAGAGAAAATCTTGATCTCATTTATTTCAAAAATTGAATTAGAAATCTCTGAATACAACTGCATATATAAGCATAGGAATAACAGAATTGATGATGTGGTGTAACTAATTGCTGACGTGGCTTATTACAGAATAAAGAAGCTTGACTAGGCTGCTGAGTCATCAATAACCAGCTAACTTAACCAATTTTTGAAAACAGAGTGTGGATGGGCTTCATCTTCAGCTTTTCTTCATTTTCAGCATCTTCTTCATCTTCAATCAAGAACCTCTTCTGCTACAAAATGGAAGCTCTAATCTGAAATTCATATCTTCAATGTCTAACACCCCCCCTCAAGTTGGAGGGTGTGAAGAAACCTGAGACACTCCCAACTTGGAGATTTGTTTTTGATGTTGAGGACCAGATAGACTTTTTGTAAAAATATCAGCCAATTGTTGCCTTGAAGGAACATGTTGTAGGTTAATCAAACCATTATGTAATTGTTCTCTAACATAATGGTAATCAATTTCTATATGTTTAGTCCTTTCATGAAAAACTGGGTTTCCAGCTATATAGATTGCTGCTTGATTGTCACATTTCAAACCAATTGGTGTAACAAGAGGAGCTGTTAATTCATGTAATAATCTACTTAACCAAGATAGCTCAGAACAAACCCTTCTCATGGATCTATATTCAGCTTCTGCTGAAGAAAGTGCAATAGCATGTTGCTTCTTTGATTTCGAGGATAAAGGACTGCCTCCAAGTGAAATGAAATAACCACTAACTGATTGTCTTGTATTTGGACAAGAAGCCCAATCAGAATCACAATATGCTATGAGTGAAAAATCAGGTTCTGCATTCAGAAAAATGCCTTGTCTTGGATTTAAGGCAATGTATCTGAGAGTGTGTTTAGCTGCTTCCATATGGTTTTGCCTTGGAGAAGCCATAAACTGGCTTAGATATTGAACTGCAAAGGCTATGCCCAATCTTGTATGTGTGAGATAATTGAGTTTGCCAATCAACCATCTATAAATTGCATGATTATCAATAGGAGGACTGTCATCAAAATGAAGTCTAACTCCTGCTGGCAAAGGACTTTGTAGAGGCTTGAGTTTGTCACAATTGAATTCTGCGGGCATGTCAAAAGCAAATTTCTGTTGTGTTAGCAAAATTGCATTAGATTGTTTAATAGCTTCAATTCCCAGAAAATAATGCAGAGTTCCGAGATCCTTAATCTTGAATTGAGTATCAAGAAAACCTTTTAAGGATTGTATTTCCTCTTCATTTGTTCCAGTTATCAATATATCATCCACATAAATTGCTAAAAAGACTATCAAATCACCTGCCTTTTTAATAAACAAAGAATAGTCATTCTTTGAATTGATATAGCCTCTAGTTTTTAAAGCATCTGAAAGCTTAGAAAACCATTGCCTTGAAGCCTGTTTTAGCTTGCAGACATAGCCTTGATTATGTGTGATTAACCCCTGTGGAACTTTCATATAAATCTCATGTAAATCACCATGCAAGAAAGCATTGTTTACATCTAATTGAAATAAAGGCCATTTCTTCTTCACTGCAACAGCAATTAAACTCCTTACTGTTGTGATTTTCACCACAGGTGAAAATGTCTCTGTATAATCTATGCCTTCTTTTTCTGCAAAACCCCTCACAACCAGCCTTGCTTTACATCTTTCTACAAAACCATCTGCTTTATACTTGATTTTATATACCCATTTGCAACTAATGGGTTTCTTTCCTTTGGGCAACTTCATTAGTTCCCAAGTATGATTGCCCTTTAAAGCTTCTAACTCCTTGTTCATGGCTTCTTGCCACACTGGTTGAATTATTGCCTCTTCATATGAATTTGGTTCTTGTATTTCAGTAATTTTAGTGAGCAGCTTCTGACTATTCGAATTCAAGGTATTGAAACAAATATTTTGAGGAATTGGTGGAAAATTTGCAAGAGCATGTGAGCAGTGCAAAAAAGAATTGTTAGAATCATCTGTATAAACATTGTTGCAGATATAATCTTGCAAGTATGCTGGTTTAGAATGAATTCTACTAGTTCTTCTATGTGTGGGAAAATTGTCGGGAGAAGAATTTTGTTGTGGAATTGAAGTTATGTTTGTAGGATGAGGTGGAGAAATATGATTTTGCTGAAATCCAAGGTTATTGGATGAATTATGTTCAGTGGAAGAAAAAATTAATTCTGAACATGTATCTGATATAGGCATAGGTAAAATAGAAGTGTCTCTGTTTTTGTGTTTTGATGAAAAGGAAAAATTGATTCCTAAAATGTCACATTTCTGGAAATGTGTATCGGAAAAGTTTTGAGATCTAGAAGAAGATATGCTTTCTTTCCAAAGGGATAACCTATAAAAACACAAGGTATGGCTCTGGTTTGAAATTTATCTAGATGTTTGGTTATGGGTGTCATATAGCATAAGCATCCAAAACTTCTCAAATGTGAATAATCAGGCTTTGTTCCAAATAGAATTTCATAGGGTGTTTTATTTTGTAAGAGTTTGGAGGGAAACCTGTTAATTAAATAGGTAGCAGTTAGTACACATTCACCCCAATATTTCAAAGGTAATTTTGACTGAAATAAAGGAGCTCTTGAGGTTTCTAATAAATGTTTATGTTTCCTTTCTACAACGCCATTTTGTTGTGGAGTGTAAGAACAGCTTGTTTGATGAATTATGCCTCTCTCTGTAAAACATTGCTTACCTTCTAAATTGGAACCTAGTTCATATGCATTGTCTGATCTAACAACCTTAACTTTGGTTCCAAATTGGGTTTCTATCATCTGAATAAATGCTTTCAAAATTGATAGAGCATTTCCTTTTGTGCTCAATAAATGTGTCTATGTTGCTCTACTATAATCATCAACAATAGTCAAAAATATTTATACCCTTGATAAGTTTGTTCATGGTAAGGGACCTATACATCTACATGTATTAAGTCAAAAATGGAATTGGTATGTATTTGACTATTTGGAAAAGCTTTCTTATGTTGTCTAGCTTGTGGACAGATATTACAGGAATCAAGAATACCTTTTGCATCGTTGCAATTAAGAAGAGACAAATGCTGAAGTTTATACAAAGGTAAATGGCCAAGTCTATTGTGCCAAGTTATTACAGAAATTTCAGATTGTGAAGTAGAAAAAATACAAGCTCTATGTTCAGGAATTGAATTGGATTTAAGGGAAACAAAACACTTTTCTGATTCAGACAAAGAACTAGTAGCATGATTTTTTTTGGAGTTGTGAAACAAATACAACCCCTTGTGAACTAAACTAAGAACCTGTGGCATCTTCACTGAAGGGTCCAGCATTAGACAAAAATCAGATGAAAAATTAATTTTGCACTGCCTTTGTTTGGTGAGTTTACTGACAGATAGAAGGTTATAATAGAAACTAGGAACCAAAAGAACATTCTCTACTTTTAAATTGGATGAAATTTGGACTGTACCAATGTGTGAAACAATTACCTTTTGTCCTGTTGTCAAAAAAATATTGAAAGGTTTTGTGATAGAAGAAATGGTTTCAAAAAGGTTTCGGTCATGACAAATATGGTCACTGGCTCCGGTGTCCGGAATCCAAAAACAATTTGAGGAAATAACTTGCTCACTATTATTACTGAAAACAAATGAATTTTGTGAAGATGCAGTAACCATACCAGCAAAATTTGCAGAACCTATCAGTTGAACACTTGATCCTTCCTCATTTTCCTGATTTAGAAACTTCATGAACTTTATATACAGTTCCTTTGCAAATTCAGGAACTTGAGAAGAATTTTGAATATCATTTGTAAGCTTTCCCTCTGGTATTTCTCCTTGTACTTGTGCCACAAATTTCCTATCCTTTGTGCCTTTAAAAACTCCTAGAAACCCATGTAACTTATAGCATTTTTCTTTCAAATGACCGGTCTTCTTGCAGTATTCACAAAACATATTGTTTCTTCTATTATCACCTCTTCCTTTCTGAAAAAAGAAACTCCCACGCTAAGAATTATTATTCCCAACATTCATTGATGCAGATTCAGTCATCAAATGGGGATTGGAATAAATTTCCCTTTGCTTCTCTTCTTACATTAAAACTGAATAAGCTTGAGCCACAGATGGGAGAGGTTTCATCATCAATATATTTCCTCTAATAGAAGTACATTGCTCATTCAATCCCATCAAGAACTGCATTAATTTTTGCTCTTCTTCAGTCTTTGTTAACGTAGTTGTTGATCCACATGTTGAACAAATAGGAGCTACTCTTAAAGACTGAAGTCTATCCCAAAGTCTCTTGATCTTTGTATAATAAGTTGCCACATTGCTAGCACTTTGAGAAACTTGTGATAATTGTTTCTGTATTTCATATATCTCTGCACTATTAGACTGCCCAAATCTCTCTTCCAATTCAGCCCAAATATGTGCAGCTGAATTGCAATATAACACACTTTCAGAAATCTCCTTTGCTAGAGAATTTAGAAGCCAAGAAATCACCATGTTGTTACTTCTTTCCCAATGATACAATTAAGGAGATTCAGTGTCAGGTTTGGCACAAGAACCATCAACAAAACCTAGTTTGTTCTTAGCCGAAAGAGCAATGATCATTGACCTCTTCCAAGGACCAAATCCAATCCCATTGAAGATTTGTGACACAAGTATAGCACCAAGATTTTCATAAACATTCAAGTAAAGAGGGCTAGTTACATCATTAATGGCAAAACTCCTAGCAGCCATATTTTCTTGATTCAAATCAGACATAAATCCAAGAACATAAAAACAAGAAGTCCAAGAAAAGAGGAGTAATCGCAATCAAATCACCAACTGAAGCTTTCATTCTGAAGAAATCGCCTTGAATAAAGCTCTGATACCATGTTTGATCTTCAGAAAATCAACAACCATGAAACCATGAGAAAGAAGACATGAGAATTAAATTGAAGAAGAGAACATCTTGATCTCATTTATTTCAAAAATTGAATAAGAAATCTTTGAATACAACTGCTTATATAAGCATAGGGATAACAGAATTGATGATGTGACGTAACTAATTGCTGACGTGGCTTATTACAGAATAAAGAACTTGACTAGGTTGCTGAGTCATCAATAACCAACTAACTTAACCAATTTTTGAAAACAGAGTGTGGCTGGGCTTCATCTTCAACTTTTATTCATTTTCAGCATCTTACTTCATCTTCAATCAAGAACCTCTTCAGCTGCAAAATGGAAGCTCTAATCTGAAATTCATATCTTCAATGTCTAACACGCTATAGCACAAATTTTTGTAGTAAGTGATAAATGTGATGTCTCCAGAAATAGCTATTTGGGTTGTATTTGGTGAAGAGGTGACGATTTGAATGAAAGGTTTTTATCAAGGAATGTTTTTTTATATCTTCCTCTTCGTAATATCTTTCTTGAGCATATTTTCCCACCACCACTTCCAACATGTGGACCATGCAACTACACATCATCTATGTTTGCTGAATTTAGGGACAAATCAGAAAATGAAAACAATAGCCTCAATAGTATTGGGTCAGTTCAAGCAGGACCAAGCTACTGATGAACAATGCAATGGCAATTCTACCCCACCAATTGTTAATAGCCCCGCCATGTCATCTACCCCATGATTCATGTGATGAAACAAGAGACCAGAAAAACCCTTTAATAGTAAGTGATCTCCTCATCACCGTGGGCGAGATGGCCGTTGCAATAAAAAGCCCAACCCACTCGACAAAGACCTTATACTCGAAGGTCATGAGGGCAGAGGAGTTTGGTGAGCAAGTGCTCATTGATGTGTTCAACTTTCTTCAAATGCGTGAAAGTGAAAACAAGGGATTTATTATGAAGAAGATGGCATCACCGAAAATTTGGATCGTAAAGTTCATCTCCTAGATGGAATGAACCATTTCCCGCCATATGACCTTGCTTTACTGCCTTTCTAAACTGATTACTGCATCTTATTTCTGGACTATTTGCTGGACTATTTTCTATTTTTCTGCTTCATGCATTCATGCATCTTCATGCATTTGTTTTGTATTGCCATGTTGCATGTACTCTAGACCTAGTATATTACTCAAATTCCATTAATGTTATCATCTTTCATTCCTACTTGTTATTTAATTGCACTCTTGACTATTAGCATCTTTTTCATGCATCTCTAAATGTAAGTTTTGTTCATGCAATTACTAGCATGTTTATTTATATTCAAACTTGTCTTTTATATGGACTAGTTGTTTTGGATATGTGTGCATTTCTTGTTGACATGTATTTGATACTCCTTATTGGTTTCTCTCATATGAGGTTCGGATGGTGATGATGACTACAAGGGTTATGTAACAATGCATCAAGGCATGTTCATCGATAAGGCCTGTAAGCAAATGGGTGCATTGTCAGGACAAAACGAGGGTCAGAGGAGGCCTTAATTTTGTAGCCATAACGCACCCCATTTGCTTTGAGTAGGTTGAAGATGCAATAACATGGTTGTGGGTATTCATATTTTTTGTTGGTTCTCAGCATCTTGATTTTCTATTGCTTTTCATATTGTCATGCTTGTATTGCTTACTTGTACAACATTGCTCCTGTTTTGATTAATATTTTCTTAGTCTTATTTGGTTGCTTGCATATTTTTTTAGAAATGTTGTCTGGTAGGATGTTTGTTTGTTTATTGCAAGTTTGAAATTCTTTATTGCCCTTTAGACCTTTGGTTTATGTTAGATTCTTTATTTTTTGTGGTTAGCAAGTGGGGAGGAGCCAATCAAGAGGCTTATAATGCCACTATTGCGGCCCACTTGCCAACAGTCTCGGTCTCTTTGATTTGTTTTTAAACTATAACATATGGAGCAACCATTTAAATGCTGATCAATGTGCAATATTGTCACTCTGGTTAGCTAAACCAATTCAGTAGATATGGAGATGGTAGGAGCCTACTATTGCAACCCATTTGTTAATGAGGCATTTCATAAAAGCTGGAGATGGTGAGCCCACTAGTATGTCAAGCTCTGATATTTTTTTTTCATCCTTTGTTTCTCATCTTTATTTTTCTATTCACGTAGGATCTTATAGTTTGCTTCAAGTTTTCAGATGGTTTCTTAAACATCAGCACATAGTTAGTTTTATACCATATGGCAAAATTCTAAGATGTAATGCGCTCGCATATTATACATAGTTTAGTTAAAAGGCCAAATAAAACTACTACAAATAAAATGGAAATGGAACATTTTATAGTATGGGTGAGTATTTACATGAATTCGTTATGTGTTACACAACAAATAAACGATGCTAACATATCAAAATATGAACATCTAATAGGAATAAACCACTCAATAGTCTATCGAAACACCAATATCTATGTGTGTGTGTGTGTGTATAGATAATAAGCATAACAACTCCAAATAAGAAATTCAACGATAACGTGAACAATTAATTCATAATATAGAAAACAAGTAAATATCATCACTGATAAGAATGCTCAGTCAACGGAGATGTTGACTTGCTGAGTCAGCAACACAGAATCTATTTAAGTATGGGTAAAGCGGCATGATTGGTTAGGGTTGTGTGGAAGTTATGAGCTGATTGCTTTTGTCCTTTAGCAGCTACTTTATGTCCAATCTGGCAGCCAACCATTAGACTGCTAGATTTGATTTGTTTACTTTATCCTTAGTCTATTAACTGAATGTCTTTATGATCGAAAACTTAAAGTTGTAACTTATCATATATATTAATATCAGAGCATCAACTTGAGCGAGTTTTTTTGGCTCAAGTATTACAATCTTTCTTCATCTTCATACACAGCACTGATCAACAGTGGTATCAAAGCCACAGCAAGACTGTGACCTTCACATTCAAATGGAGGGAAGTTGTTGTGCTGCAGAAGTGTTACTGGCTAACATTCCCTTGTTCAAAGGTGAAAGTTACAACCTTTGGAGTCTGAAAATGAAGACTCTATTCAGATCCAAAGGTCTGTGGGAGCTAGTAGAAGATGGCGAGATCAAGGAGGAAGACGAGAAGAAGATGTCGGAGAAGAGAAGACTTAATGCCCAAGCCTTATATCTCATTCAGCAATCTCTGGATGAGAGAATCCTTATCAGAATCGCTGAGGCCTTTACGGCACAAGAGGCGTGAAAGATGCTCAAAACTGAGTACCAAGGGAGCTCCAAAATAGCTACTGCAAATCTATACTCACTTCGTCAAGAGCTAGATAATATGAGAATGAAGAATGGGGAGAAGGTTCAGGAGTATATCAGCAGGGTTCTTGACATCGTCTATAAAATATGCATGATAGGTGATCCAATCACTGAACAAGCAATGGTGTTTAAGATAATGAGAAATTTGACAGGAAGATTCAGTCATGTGGTGTCTTCCATCCTGAAGTGCAATGACATGGAAATCATGACTGTTGATCACCTGAGTGGCTCCTTGAAGTGCCATGAAGCAATTCTGGCATTGACCACAAGCATTGAAGAAGAAAAGGCTCTGCATGTAGAGAACCCTACTCACTGGACGGGAGAAAGCAGCAACCTTGGTGGACGAAGCAGAGGTCGTGGTTCTTATCGAGTCCGGTTCAGAGGCAGAGGAAGAGGGAGAAGCTCTGAGAGAGCAAACATGCAGTGTCACATATGTAAGAAGTATGGCCACTTGAAAGCACAATGTTGGTATAGGGAGAGTGAGGCTAATGTCGCCGAAGAAGAAGAAGAGGATGAGATTGAAGAACACAAGCTTTTCATGGCAAGTGGAGGATCAGGAAGTGATACTCCATCAGTCTGGCTCATTGATAGTGGCTGCTCTAATCATATGAGTGGGATTAGAGACCACTTTCAAGATCTGAACGAAGACATTCAGCAAAGTGTGAGGGTTGGAGACGGGAAAACACTTAAGGTTGCAGGAGTTGGGACAGTTAAACTCAAGACTAGCAAAGGAAAGATCAAAACTCAACGAAATGTTCAATTTGCGCCACAATTGGCTCATAATCTTCTTAGTGTTGGCCAATTGGTAGCAAATGAGTACTCTGTGTCTTTTAGCAACCAAGAGTGCACCATTCGAGATGCTGATGCTGATACACATGTGGTGAAAGTGCCCATGACCCCACATAGGCTGTTCTCACTTGGAGTTGAAGAGTTGAAGACAAGGGATCAACACATGCAGCAGCGCAACAATCAGAGATAGCAACACTCTGGCACAGGAGATTTGGCCATATAAACCAGTTAAGCTTGCGACGTATGGTGAAGAAGGGAATGGTAACGAGTATGCCCCTTACTGCAGCAACACGTACGTGTGAAAAATGTTTGCAAGGGAAGCTGGTTAAGCACTCGTTTACAAAAGGACAGGCTAGAAAAGCAAGCTCGCCACTGGAGCTTATTCATGGTGATTTGGTTGGACCTTTGCAGACTAAATCCATAGGAGGTAACAAGTATTTTTCCTCTTAACTGATGATTATTCACATTTCAGTTGGGTGTACTTCGTTCCAAAAATGGGTGAAGTTCTTCAGTGTTTCAAAATTTTCAAGAAGCAAGTATAGAAGAAAGTCTCTCACCCTATAAAACTCTCCGAATGGATAGAGGAGGAGAATTCACCTTAAAAGATTTTAATAGCTACTATGAAGAGCAAGGTATCTCCAGACAACTTACAGCTCCACACTTACCAAAACAAAACGGGGTGGCGGAGAGGAAAAATCGGCAGTCATTGAGATGGCAAGGACTATGTTACTAGAAATGAACGTGCCCAATGAATACTGGCAGAGGCTATTGCAACAGCGGTGTACGTACTGAATAGATCCCTCATAAGTGCAGTTGAAGATCAAACTCCTTACGAGAAGCTGACGGAAATGAAGCCAGCAGTGGGTCATTTGCGAGTCTTTGGGTGTGTAGCCTATATGCTCACTGAATCACATTCATGAGGGAAATTCGATGCTAAAGGAGAGCGATGTGGGTTCTTGGGATATAGTTTGGAATCAAAGGCATACCGGGTGTTGCATCCAAACTCAGGGAAAGTGAGTGTAAGTGTAAATGTTTCCTTCTAGGAGACAACAAAGTGGGACTGGCTAAACGAGGCAAAATCAAAGCAACAATCTTCAATTCAGCAACTGGTCAATGATGATAGTGTGGAAGAAGAGAACATATTAGAGGAATTCACAACAGCAGCACCTCAACTCAATGAAGAGGGGACTATCAACACTGAAATCACCAAGCATCAGAGGTATAGAACTCTAACCAATTTATACAATGCATGTTCATTTGCACTCGTAGTTGCAAATTCTACCACCTATGAATCAGCAAGCAAGAGCAAGGAATGGTGTGACACTATGAAGGATGAGATATACTCTATTATAAAGAATGGAGCCTGGGAATTTACTACACTACCAGCAGGGAAGCAATCAGTGGGAGTTAAGTGGGTCTTCAAAACTAAATTCAATGCTGATGGCTCCCTCCTCAAGCAAAAAGCCAGGCTAGTGGTGAAGGGCTATGCCCAGCAAGAGGGAGTAGACTTGTATTAAGTATTCTCCCCTGCGGCCAGACTTGAGACCATACGAGTCTTCCTTGCTATAGGAGCTCAAAGAGGTTGGCCTATTTATCAATTGGACGTAAACTCAGCTTTCCTCAATGGCGAACTAAGTAAAGAAGTATTTGTTGATCAACCAGAGGGCTTCAGGGTTGCTGGCCATGAGGAAAAGGTATACAAACTAAAGAAAGCCTTGTATGGGGAGATGGGGAGAATCAAAGTGTAGTACAGCAGATGGGGAGAATCAAAGTGTCACAGAAGAAGTATGCTGAAACCTTGTTAAAAGATTGTGGGATGCTCAATTGCAAAGGACTACCCACACTGATGAATGCCAATGAGAAATTACAGTAGAGTAACAACTCAAGTTCAGCAAATGCAACAAGATACAGGAAATTAGTTGGGGGATTGCTGTATTTACTCACACACGCTCTGATTTTCAGTTGGCTGTAGGAGTGGTGTCACGATTTATGCAAGATCCAACAGAACATCACATGGGAGCTGTTAAGAGGATTATGCATTATATCTCTGGCACATTGCACTATGGTTTAAGCTACAAACATAACCCTGAATTCAAGCTAATAGGGTTCGCTGATAGTGATTATAGAGGCTATCTTGATGACACAAGGAGCACCACTGGTTGGGCATTCTGTCTGGGATCTAGAGTTATATCGTGGTGTTCAAAGAAGCAAGACGTGGTTGCATTGTCCAGCACCGAGGCCGAATACATGGCAGCGGCGTCAGTTGCATGCCAGGCATTGTGGCTTCGCAGAATCCTACAAGATCTGGATTGGAAGCAGCATCAGGCGACTGTGATTTACTGTAATAACAAGTCCGCCATTCTTCTCACCAAGCATCCTGAGCAGCACGGAAGAACCAAGCACATTGATACCCGATTCCACTTTATACGGGACCTCGTCACTGAAGGAACTATACAAATGGTTCAATGCATCACCGATGATCAACCGGCCAACATTCTGACCAAAGCTTTGCCCATACAAAAGCACGAGATGTTCAGGGAGAGGCTTAGGATAACTGAGCAAGGGCAGGATGATGAGAATGCTCAGTCAACGGAGATGTTCACTTGCTGAGTCAGCAGCACAGAATCTATTTAAGTATGGGTAAAGCGGCGTGATTGGTCAGGGTTGTGTGGAAGTTATTAGTTGCTTGCTTTTGTCCTTTAGCAGCTACTTTGTGTCCAATTTGGCAGCCAACCATTGGACTGCTAGATTTGATTTGTTTACTTTATCCTTAGTGTATTAACTTAATGTCTTTATGTTCGAAAACTTAAAGATATAACTTATCATATATATTAATATCATAGCATCAACTTGAGGGAGTTTTTTTGGCTCAAGTATTACAATCTTTCTTCATCTTCATACACAACACTGATCAACACTTCGTCTATGAAAGATCATTTTCATCATTGATGCGTCTCCGCAACAACACAACAGGGTGATGTGTGTCAACCCCTTGCGTTACCGCAAGTGCACGGGTCGTCAAGTAATAAAAGTGGACCCAAAGGGTTGGGTTGTCGAACCACAGGGAACAGAAGTACTAGTAATAGCCCCTCTTTTGTTATCTAGCCTAATGACTGTAGTGTGTGATGATCTAATGGCCAACACTAAGAGTGTCACCACAAGTGCGCAGGAAATAAGAAGAAAAAGAGTTCTCAATCAATAAAAGTGAGGTATCCGGACAATGCTCCCCCTAGGATTCGGGTGTTGGATGTAGATTACAAGTGTTTCTAAACGAAAACAATGAGTCGTGGGTATCGTAAGGTATAACGGCCCCTGCCTCCAGGTCGCCGATAACTAGTCCCCTACGAGGTCCCGGCGGAGAATTCTCTCGACGCCTCACACCACATATGACTGCTTAAAACTCTAGGGATCCCAAAGATATAACCAATTCCTAAAAGTAGATCTAACCCTGCCTCCAGGTGAAGGATCCCTAACCCCCTACGAAGTCCCGGCGGAGAATTCTCTCGACGCCTCACACCACATATGGTTGCTTGACACTTAGGGAATATGGAGATAGGAAATATCTGTCGGAAGGGAAAGGGGACACTCCGCTATCTCACGGCTCACCCTCTCAACCCTCTTTACTCTTGGTAATTCTAAACCTAGCGGTGATCTCTCTCTTCACTAGATTGAATAAAACATGCAAGGCTATTAATAATGAAATCAAAAGCACAAACAAGCATTAAGAACTCAAGAGTAAAACTCAAACTGATAAATTCGAATAGAAACACAATGTAAATCTAATGAAAATAAGAATCCTAGGGTTTACATGTCCGAATACCCTCTAGGGGTTTAGCTCTCCATGGAGCGAGTCACAAAACAAATAATAAATTCAGAAATAAGTTCCTAAGACATAAGAATAACCCCCTTAAGTCCGTGATGATAGTCTTGATGGGTAGTTTCCACGTCTGGATTGAATCCACTCCGAAGCTAGGTCGCCGATGGCTTCCTTGATGCTATGACGGAGGAGGAATCGATCCAAGTTGGTGAGGAAAGCTTCCCAAAGCCGCAAAGAACTCCTTCCAAGCCCTAGCCGCCTTGTCTCTCGAAAGTGGCCCAAAAAATCCCTAAAAATTATCACAAGGCGGCTTTTATAATTTGAATTCGGGTCTTTACGCGGGCATCCACACGGGCATCCACACGCCCGTGTGGAAATTCCACACGGGCGTGTGAAGACTGTTGCTACAGTACTGCTACAGTACTTCGCTACAGTAAATGTTACAGTGATTTTTCCACCGAAGTCTTCCTTGGAGTCCACACGGTCGGGCACACGCTCGTGTGGTAGGGTGTGTGGCTTTCTATGCTTTGAAATCCTCAAGAACCTTCTTCTGCTTTGTACGGAAGCTGGGACATGGGCGTACTACTGCCTTTGTGCCCTTTCGGTTTGTGTAATGACTTGTACTCCTCCGAAAGTTGGCAACACCCCCATGTATATGAACACAACTTCTGATTGTGGCCTTGAAACGTGTCATCACACCCTATCTTTGCTTCTTCCTGTACGTCATGTCTCCAAAGCCCTGTTTGCACAAAAGAACACAAAACACACCTTGTTAATGCTAAAACCTGATGAAAGTGATGCTCAATGCATGTAAACCGATATTATAAAATATATATAATCAAGCACTTATCAATCATCATCCTTATTTGTATGTGATTTTTTTTTCCTTTTCTTCATTATCAATTTTATCTCCATTCTACTTTTTGTGGATTTTTCAAAGTAAAAAATTCGTCAAGTTCCTCCAAATTAATAAGTTATATATTTCTTATTTCTGAAGAATTGAATTTTTCTATCATCATCATCATCATATTCATTCGAATAAGATCATTAAAGTTAACTGTTTCTTTCTTTGTATGCCCAAATGACAAGCCATACATCCTTTGGTCCAAATAATCTATCACTTTAGAGATTTTGTTTTTGTTTTAATTTAGTTGTCATTGTAAGAATTCCATGAGCATTAATTAGGTTTTTTTTTAATTTTTACCCATCTTATTTAATGAATTTGTTTTCAAGGAAAGAGCGTATAACAATAGAAGTAAATAATCATGATACAAAGATAAAGTTGTCCTATCATACAACTTTCTAAATTTTAGAAGTTTTAATAAAACTCTTAATTTGAGGTGGGTCCAGAGAAAAAGGACTTTAGTCACTACCAGCCTCGTGCTGGAAACATTGTTCCTTATTTTCTGATGGGCGAATAAAGAGGAAAAGAATGATGGGTTCAAAGCAAGCTAGATGCCTACTACTCCTTTGTTCTATTCACTTTATTCCTCCACTAGTCTTTGTTGAGTCTGATGCTTTACTTGACTAGCAAGTAAGGTTTTATCTATATATAGTTGTCCAGAGTCTTTGTAATGGATCATCGATCCAGAAATCCACTACTGAAATAAAACCCCAATTTCTTTTAGCTTCTTACGCTTCGTGCTCCGCAATAGCATTAGTAATTTTCCAGTCGCTCTCTGATCTAACACCATGCATCTCTACACAGCTACCGGTGCATCCCCGCTATTGTGATGGGTTCAAAGTAAGCTAGATGCCTACTACTCCTTTGTTCTTTCACTTTATTCCTCCACTAGTCTTTGTTGAGTCTGATGCTTTACTTGGCTAGCAAGTAAGGTTTTATCTATACATAGTTGTCCAGAGTCTTTGTAATGGATGGCTTAATTTTATAGACTACATTATCAGCAATGGATTTAAGGTAAGTATAGAACATATTAAAGGTTATAAAAATTCTAAAATGAATAGTATTCAAGTAGTTTATATGGTTATTAGAAACTTTTATCTTTATGAACTTTGCATAGTATCCCAGGCCTTAGATAGAAACCAAATGCAAGTTGCATAGGAACGAGCAAACTTACTTTATACCATTTTAAAGGATTTAAGAGATTATTATTATTATTATTATTATTATTATTATTATGAGCCGTATGTTTCAACATAAACATTACCATTTGCCCTCTAATGGAAGACAAAGGAACGTATTATAGTTTAGATTCAAATCCAAAACGTATTATAATTTCAACTGTGCGATACCCTTCTAATAAATGTTTTGGATTTGAATCTAAACTATAATACGTTCCTTTGTCTTCCATTAGAGGGCAAATGGTAATGGTTCTGTTGAAACATACGTCTCATAATTATAATAATATTCTCTTAAATCCTTTAAAATGGTATAAAGTAAGTTTGCTCGTTCCCATGCAGCTTGCATTTGGCTTCTATCTAAGGCCTGGGATACTATACAAAGTTCATAAAGATAAAAGTTTCTAATAACCATATAAACTACTGGAATACTATTCATTTTAGAATTTTCCCATCCTCACATCTTTTTAGGTTTTGGGGTTTGGCTAAGTTTTTACCTTATATTTCGTTAATTAGTTTTTCAACATTTTCCCTTGAGGATAATAGATAACCGATACTAACTAGGACTAAATCAACTGCTTCTCTTCTTTTGAGTTCTGGATCATTTTCCTGAATGAATTCATTATATTCTTCTTTTACTAATCCTTCATATAATTTTTTATTGTGTTCATTTTTCTTATCTACCGATTGTTGCCCTAGCTTCATAAAATTCCTTTGTTTTTCTACTATATTCATCATTCTACATCTCCATATATATTTTGGAATTCAATGAGGTTTCCTACTTCTGCTAATTCTTCTATTCTATCATCTCCAAAAAATACTACAAATGTCACTGTCATTTTCACTGTCATTACTCTCTAAGCTTATGATGTCAAATTCATCTGTTAATTCTAGTTCCTGAAATAACTTTAACCTTTCTTTATTGACAATTTTACTATGACATTCTCTAGCGTAATGACCTTCTATTCCGCACACGTAGCATTTACATTTTCTTGGTGGTTTATGTCTCTTGAATTTCTTAACATGGTTGAATCTTGGCCTACCTTTCTTATAATAGTGGCTCCTTTTTAATCTTTTCTTGTGATTGTATTCTTTATGCGTTGTTGGCACAGGGATTTTATTACAATAACTATAATTTGCCACTTGTCATCCTGCTTCAGCCTCTAAGCATTTATTTTTGAGGAATTCAAATGTGAATAAGATTGTCGGTCATATTCCTGCAATATTCTCATGTCCTTTATCCACCCATGCCTTAAAAATCAGATCTCCTAATGGCTTGGGTAGCTTATTAAACCATCGTTCTGTGATTTCTAATCCTGTGAAAGCCTTTCCGGTTCTGGCGACCAAAGCAATATACATCTTGCTAAAATTAACTATCTCGTTAAAATTATTGATTTGAAGTCTTTCAAGATCTCTTGCTGCATTGTCTTGAATCAAAGTATCTCCCCTGGTTGGGTTTGTTCCCAAAATTATTTGCCTGATTTGTCTTGTTATATTGTAAGGATTTTCTGCCATTAAAACCATATCTTTATATTCTGTAGGATAGGCAATTTTCCAACTATTTAACAAGTCTTTTGCCGTAGTACCTAAGACGTTTTCTATAAAATTTGTTATTCCTACGTCATCTAACCTTACATTCAATCTTCCTAATGCATTTAATGCATAGGCTTCCCATCTATCTATTAGTTCTGGCCATTTTTGTGGGTGTACAGATGTAAGTATCAGCATACTATCGTCATTGTTTTGTTTGGGCATTTCCCTAATAATTTCTAGAGGGTCTTGTCTACCTCTACCTTTACTATATGTTATTGTATAACTTGAATTAATACTTACGCTGGCTGGGAACTGTACGGGTTGTGTTGTTCTAACTTGACTAGTGGGGAGAAATCCCTCAGCTTCTTCTTGGGCGTGGGAGACTCTTGTTATTTGTCCTGTGGAACTTTCTGCCTCCATATGTATTTCTTGTGTAGGGATATACTCATACTTTTTCATTAACCCTTCGATATCTATTTCATCTAGTTGTTTTATTAATTCTTCTTCTGATTCAATATATAATTCATCTACAACATAAGTTGTTTCCGGTGCTGAGTGCTCAACCGTTTTCTTTTTGGGTATTCTTTATAAGGATACCGACATGCTAGAAGAAATCTTACGTCATTTACATCTTCTGGTATTATTTCAAAGTCTACGGTCCAATCATATCCAGGGTAAAAATATTCTATCTGGTCTTTTACGCTTAATCTATTAACTTCCCACATTTCCATATACTTGGGTAATTCCATGTTAACAGTAGTGGCTTTCAATTTTCTCAAGCTTATCCTCTAAATCCCCTTTCCATGATTGTAGAAATTCTTCATCATGTTTTTTCCATCTTATTATTAGATCTATAGTTTTAATTGGAATTTTACTTGTACTGGGTCTATCCTCGACCTTTGTTTTCCCTCTAAGTTTACGTTTTTCTGCTTGTTTGAGTGTGATGGCATGTTCTCTGTCCAAGTCTCTTTTTGCTAATCTATATCTTTTTACTTCTTCCAACCATTAATATCTTTGAATATATATTTGTTGCCTAATGTCATATACCGGGTTTTGTAATGGGAAGTATTTCTCATAATTGGTCATCCGGAGTTCTATGTCTACTATGGTTGCATTTGTTAAAAATGATCTCATTTATTTAGTTTATCCGTGTTTCTATTTGGTCGTACTGTACTGTTAATCAAATTTTATCTTCTCCTAATCGTTTCAAATGTCTTTTTCATACTCTTATTTAGTTCTAAGATTCTCGTGTCATTGGCTCTTATGGCTTGGTCATTATAGTTCTTTATGAGTTGTATTTTATGTTCTATATAGTTTTCTACTTCTATTAGCCAATACCATTTTCTCAAATTATCTTTTGCCTTAGAGTAGTACCAACATGTGGTAAGTCATTTACGTGTCTAGCATAATGTTGCCTCATTCTAACTACCGGTCCAACAGTTTCTGAATCCAACAGATTTTTCATCTGCAACTATTTTCTATTAGATCATACAAGTTTTTTAAGGTTTGGATCTTATTTTCTTGAAATGTTATATATGTTTCTTGTTCTTCTAGGATTCTGTGTCTAGTAAGTGGCCTTAATGGTCTGCTGAGTACATCTGCATAATATACATCTCAGGTTATAAAGTATTGTAAGAAACTTTCTACTCGCCCTAGCCAATTATACTTTTTTCTAATGATTCGAAATCTATGTGTGTATGGGACCATCCTTTCTAACTATCGTTGGGATTGGTATCTTAATCTGGTTACGGTAGGCAGTTCTTTTTTATCTACCAAATTCTTCATCATTCTAGAGGATTACCTTCTCCGGTATCTTCTTCAATGGTCAATCTTCTACTGTATCTCGAGACTCTAAAGCTTAACCTTCTGTCAGGATGTTCGTAATAATCAGGATGTTCAGGTCTTAAAGTGCTGGGTAATATAGGGTTAATTGTCCATTCTTTCCCAGCTAATGTTTCTGAATCATAGTATTTTGCCAGTAACAGTCTTATCCCATGGCTTCCTAAAATGTTTGTGATATTTTCTATCTTAGAAAACTTCATTGTATATCTCACCGTACTACTTTTGGATACATGTCCTGAGAATGATTTTAATAACAGTAAGATTGTAACCCCTGGTTCTAACAATAAGTATTATGAATTTAAATAATGTCCTTAATGGAACCAGATAATTAGGTGTCATATAAACAGTTTCAAAGTTGTTGTTCATGTCAGCTTCTGCTAACCCTATGGCTGATCTAGAGACTGAGTCTATGTGTTTCATGCCTACTAAACTCATCATTACTTTCGTTCCTAATCCTTTTCTATGCATGCCCATTACTCCTAAAAGTATCATTCCTAGATGGATGACATTATATCCTTCCTTAATCAACTTATCATATGCTTCTTGTGAAATTAAAACTACTTCTATTTGGGTGTGATCATTAGGATAACATACTTGCACTTCATCATAATGTTCATATATTTTATATGTAAAATCAAAGAATCCATGCTTGTATAAACACTCACCTGGAAGGAGTGACAGATTTTCTTTCCTCATTCCTTTGGCTTGTTCCTCTGGTGTAATAACACTTTCCAGTCGGTTGATATGTCTAATTGGAAAAATTGGGAAACTCCTGATCGGGTTTTTGCTCTGGATCACCTGCATATTATTACTTGATGTGGAACCTGTTTCCATATTACAACGTACCTTTTGGGAATCCCATGTGGTAGTTCTGATTTTTCAAGTCTTCTTTTGTCCAGACGACTAATGGTACCTGCTTTTTTGGTTTGGCTGGTGCCACTATTTGGACATCTTTCATTAACTTACATAATTCTCATATCTCGTTCGCATCTGTGTTGGTTTAAGGTGTTTGATTTTTAATATATTCTATATTACCCATAATTACTTCTAGTTTTGTTATATATGCCTCTATTCCTATTAATTTTCTGGATATTATTTCTAAATGTTTTTCTATGTTGTTTAATCTAGATTCCATCAGTACTTGATCTCCGAGAAGAGGTGCAAATGGATCCCTTTAGAAGGTCAGAGAAATATCCAGACCAGGCTGGGTCTCCCTGAAATTCTTGTAATCCATGGCTTCTCTGTAATTGATCGATATACTGAAATAAAACCCTAGTTTCTTTTACCTTCTTATTGCAGTGGTGGCTTTCTGGATCGATGATCCATTACAAAGACTCTGGACAACTATATATAGATAAAACCTTACTTGCTAGCCAAGTAAAGCATCAGACTCAACAAAGACTAGTGGAGGAATAAAGTGAACAGAACAAAGGAGTAGTAGGCATCTAGCTTACTTTGAACCCGTCATTCTTTTAAACTAAATAAATGAGATCATTTTTAACAAATGCGACCATAGCAGACATAGAACTCCGGATGACCAATTATGATAAATACTTCGAATTATGCCATTACGACCACTCCTTATTGCCCATTTGTGCACCGGGATATAGATTCCATTGTAGAAGAAGACTGCGAGTTGCAAATTGACTTAAATGAACTAGAGCAACTCAAAGGAAAAATAGAACCCTTGATTTCTCAACTAAGGAAAGAGGAAATCATAGGAGAAAATCCTGTTAAATATTTAGGTAGAACAAAAAATGAGTGCAAATTAGAAATTATTAATCCTGAGATCAGAATCACATGTCCAGTAGTAAAAGCTACACCATATGAACAGAAAGAGTTTGAATTACATATTAAAGAATTACTATCTCTAAGAATAATCTCTGAAACCAATAGTCCACATAGGACCAGGGTGTTGATAGTAAATAAACACAGTGAAATGGTCAGGGGAAAAAGTCGAATGGTCTTCAACTATAAGAGGCTTAATGATAACACTGAAGAGGATAAGTACTCACTTCCCAATAAAGAAGTCCTTATTCAAAAGATAAAGAATACCTACATATACAGCAAATTTGATTTAAAAAGCTGATTCTGGTAGGTCCACATGGAAAAAGAAAGTCAGAAGTGGACAGCATTTATTACGCATAATGGCCACTATGAATGGAAGGTTATGCCTTTCGGCCTAAAAAACGCACCACAAATATTCCAAAGAAAAATGGATTCAATCTTTAGGCACTATGACTTCATAGTAACCTATATAGATGATATCCTGATAATGAGTGTAAATCCAGTACAACATATGGAACACTTAATTATCTTATTTAATAAATGCCGATAGTACGGTCTTATTCTTTCTGAAAAGAAGATGAAGCTATGATGTAGAAGAACAGAGTTCTTAGGTGTTTTGATAGAACAAGGACGAATAGAACTCCAGCCACATGTTTCTTCAAGTATCCTAGAGATGCCTGATAAGCTTGAAGGATTAACTCAGATTAGATCATTCTTAGGCAAACTTAACTATACTAGAAATTTTATACCAAACCTTAGTGAGCTAGCATGACCTCTGTATATGAAAACTAAGCAGACAGGAGAACGAAGATTTAATGCTGAGGACATCAAACTCGTTCAAAGAATTAAAGATGTTGTTAGAAAAATTAAACCTTTACATTTACCACCTGCAGATGCATATTTGATTATTTAAACAAATGGAAGAATAGGTGGATGGGGCGCTGTACTAAAATACAGACCCAAGAAGGACAGTTGAGTAAAAGAGGAACAGGTAAGTAGATACGACAGCGGAACATATACAACGCCAGTATCAAGCACGGATGTAGAAATCTTAACAGCTATCAAAGCCATGGAAAAGTTTAAGCTTTTTGTTATATCTTCAAAAGAATTCTCACTAAGAATTGATTGCCAAGCCATTATTTCTTTTTAGCACAGGAAATCTGAGAACAAACTCTCGATCAACCGATGGCTTAATTTTGTAGACTACATTATCTGCAATGGATTTAAGGTAAGTATAGAACATATTAAAGGATCTGACAATTTTCTTGCATATCAACTGAGTCGAATGGTTCATGAAACATTCATGGACAGGCCGAGACCATAAGGTTGGCCATCCGAATACTAGTAAATGGGGACCACCGAAACTAGTGGGTTCCTCAGAGTAAAGTTTTTAGTATAGTGGTACCTTCCCTAGAAACCCAAGGGCTGGCCATCCGTATACTAAGGATAGGATTCATAGGTACCAGTGAATACCTTTAGGTATCCAAAGCATGGTGGAGTCCAGATACAACCAGACCCAAAACCAAAGGTTGGATCCTCCGTATGACCAAGATTGTGGCTACAAGACCAGTAGGCCCATGCGAATCTTGATCATGGGGACAACCTGGATGACTGTACCTCCATTTCTCTGGTTATAAAACCCAGTAACCGGAAGACAAACTCCGCATCCCAAAATTAAAAGAAAATAGCAAAACCAATCTCTTCTCTAAAAATGGCCGGCAAAGCTCCCCAATCCTCATACTCAGTAGATCCACTTCTAAATTTACCCATATATCCAGTTGACTCACCACTGCGATTCAAGACGAAGGCAATTCTGAACCTGCACCAACATGTGATGATAGATAGTCTTTGGGCTAACAGGCGAGACCCCAAAGCTTTGTTATCATTATTTCATCAGCTGGAAGAATTCTTCCAGCACATCAATGAAGAAATGGATGCTCAGTCAGCAGTCCATGCACCACTCTCTAAACTAAAGGCACCAATGATGCTAAGGCCACAAACTGTAGACTTCATTGTGGACCAAGAACGAAAAATCAAGACCTTGGAGACAGAAGCAGTACTCCAGGAAGAAAGAATCAAGAAACTCTAGGAGCAGTTGGAAGAGGCGACCAAGGAATACCGGCAAATGAACAAAGTGCTTTTAGGAGAAAGAAGCAAGAAGCTCCAAACGTTGGAGGAATTCCCGAAAGAACTCTCTGAAGTTGAGCATGTAGTGTTCCATAAAGTTCTTCAACATTTGGATGTGCAAATGATAGACGAGCAGGAACGCCTGCAACACATGGCAAGGCAAGGCTATCACCCTCCCGGGATGGTCTTAGCAGGCATCGCCTTCAAAGGTAACAAACACCCGGACCCCTCATGCAAATGAGAAGAGGGATTTGTTATCTACATAGCCTCAGTAAACATGGCCGAGTGGAAGGATGTTGAAGTACTCGGCACCCCCGTGAAGTTATTATCACTATTTTGCCATGGCTTCGTGGCAAGAGTCATTATCTCGGAGGCGCCACACATCGACGCTTTCTCACCATACCAACAGTTGTGTCATGTTCTAAGAAAGCTGTTAAAGACCATTGACCCAGGTCACGGATATTTTAACCTAAAAATCAATTCAATTCCACCAGCAATCCAGAGCAGCTACTCGGATGAGGCACGCCACCTCATCAAAGTCGCAATATTGCATCATCATCAAGCAATACAGGAAGACATAGAAGAGATGGACGTCTCAGATATGCGCAGCAGTCTCACCATAATAGAACAACTACATTTACGGAGAACGTGCGCAAAGACTACTGACTGGAGAAGGACGGGGCCCATAATGTCTCCACCCCAGAAGGTCCCATTGGTCTTAGAGACGCCAATTATGAAGGCTTATATTGACCCTTTGTATTTTCCTGTTTGGTGTCCTTTTCCACATCTGCTTAGGCAGAATGACAGGCTGGAGTATCACATGAAAAGGACTCTGGCATGGACACATCAGTATAGGTTCGGAGACTGCAGCAGACTAAGTACTCCAAACCCAGTTGCAATTCTAACCAGTGACTCCGATGAAGAAGTTAGTTCTAGAGACTCTAGAGAAGACACTGCAGTAGCCCCAGTAGCTTTGAACTCACCAGATAGGCCACCAGATGGAAACATGGCAGATGAAGTAGAGGAACAGAACTTGGATAACATGGTAGAAGGATAAAACACCTAGATAAGTAATCTTTTGTGCTTTCTTGTGTCTGAAGTTTGTAACAATGTAGTCCAGGTCAAGTTGTTCTTTTACTTTCTTGTATTTTGTGAGGTGGGTCCAGAGAATAAAGGACTTTAGTCACTACCAGTCTCGTGCTGGAAAAACTGTTCCTTATTCTCTGACGGGCGAATAAAGAGGAAAAGAATGATGGGTTCAAAATAAGCTAGATGCCTACTACTCCTTTGTTCTTTTCACTTTATTCCTCCACTAGTCTTTGTTGAGTCTGATGCTTTACTTGGCTAGCAAGTAAGGTTTTATCTATATATAGTTGTCCAGAGTCTTTGTAATGGATCATCGATCCAGAAATCCACCACTGAAATAAAAGCCCAGTTTATTTTACCTTCTTATGCTTCGTGCTCCGCTGTAGCATTAGTAGTTTTCCGGTAGCTCTATGATCTAACACCTTGCATAAAGTACTTTTATAAAAAAAGAGTTTTTGATTTTTTTTCTATTACTTTGAAGACATCTAAATTAAAAATAAACATGTATTCTTCTCTATATTTGAAAAGATTGGCACAATTCCTGTTTTTTTAGTTATACCTATGTATATGATTAGTGTATTATATTTGAATAAACCAAGTAAACGTCAGCATTGTAGATATGCAATGAAATTGCTAGCCTTGTACTATATGGTCTATGATCATTTTTAGTAGGTTGCTTAATCATGGATATGAACTTTCAATTGCAGGTCGTTGTTGGATTGAAGGCATTTCTATTTTGGAGGCCAGAGTTGGAAGCCATTGAAAGGATTTTTTTGATTCTGATTGTAAAACATCATGTTGACAGTATACAGTTGAACTAGCTTTTTTTTATGAGATAATAAAATTTTAGCCTTCTTTCTAATGTCAAGACTTGCAAATTTTTTTCTTTTGATTAAAATTCACAAGTATACTTGGTTTGCTATGATATGTTGCCAATATTAAGTTAATGTTCCATTGTGATAATTAGAATATGTTGTAATTAGTAATTAAATCGATATTATATACAGTTCTTCATTAAAGTAGCCCATGTGAATGTATGCTTTTAATTTCCCGAAATTCTTCATTGCCATAGTCAAACCACTGTCTTGGAAATCATTTCAACATTTAAAAATTTTGTGTTATATTTTTTGAGGAATGTTATTTGGGTCAAACAAATAGTCCGAATGATGTGGATACTCGCGTGGTATCATATCATCTCATTCTCTCCTTCTCCTTCTTCTCCTTCTCTCTGGAGGAGAAGAACAATGGGGCTGGGTCTCTACTCTAAATTTGGGTTAAAAAAAAAAGGTTGGCAATTGCTAAATTTGTTAAATCTCTTTTGATGCTCCCTAAAGTGTTCAATATTTTTTATTCAGTAGGGTCTTTCTCATTATTCAAATCTTAGGTATGTTATAAATGTCAATTTTTTGTTGCAGGTTCATGTTATCAATGCTGCCAATTCTTGACTAAATATTATGTTAGAAATGCAAATTCTTCTGTGCAGTTTATCTTTCAATAGGATTTTTGTCATCATTCAAGTCATATACATGTTACACATGCAAAATTACAATTTATGTGATTCTAATTCATAAATATTTGTGTGTGTGTGTATATGTACATACATACTCTAATTTTTGTAGTGGTTTACGATCAGATTTTTTTTGGAGCTTTTGCTGATCATGCTTAAAAAAGTGATTTTAAAATCCTTACTCTCATCCTTTTGAGCTACAAATCCACATGGAGATCCATTAGCATCACGGAATCTAGTAAAATTTCAATTATCCCAAGAATAATTTTCACAGTAGAAGCCCATACATTCATTCAGATTATGAATCCTTTATCCTACCGAACCTACTCCCTTTGGCTCTTCTTTCCAAGTTTCCGGCTGAATGAATTAAAAATTTGAGTAATTTCTGACGGTTGGCAAAGAGGACCAAGATAGGTACGGAATGTCATAATGTCAGGATGTGCGTTTGCTGTGATGAGTCATCTCTTTAATGTTTGTTTGCCTTGTGTCCTCTATAGCAAGATTTGCAGATGCTTTGTCCTTATGCATATAGATATTTTGCTTCTCTGGCTCCTTCTCCATCTTAATAATTTGGGAAAAGAAAAAAAACTTAATTAGAGTTAATTGTTTAATAAATACTTGAAAATTGTAAAAAAATAATAATAAAAACTTAATATGGATTATTTATTTATTTATTTGTTTTATAAAATTGGACAAATTATGTGAGCGTTGGCATGCCATAGCATAGGTTGCTCATAATAAAAGTTATTTTTTTATTTATTTTAATTTTTATTAAACTATCATGTGACTGTGTACCGAAATTAATGTTTGTTGGGATTTTTAAAACATTTTTTTATAAAATGTTACTTTTGGTTAAAAATTTTATTATTTTTTTATTAATGATCAAATTAATCAGCTTAAGTAAAAATTATACCGATCTTATTTTTTTAAAAACTTTTACTCAAGTATGAAATTTTTGGGTTTAAAATTGTTAATTTTGTAATAAAATGTTTATTATTAAAAAAATGTGCAACTAAAAACATTTTAATGTGTAGCCACTTTAATCCATAAACACTGGATCTCTTGCCTGGTGGCAGTGATCAGGAATTTTGACTCTCTGCAACGCAAGATGAGAATATATATATATAGTATATTTAAAACGTTGATATAGGCTTGTTATTGCACTCGGTTAAAAATCCTTAACCAGTGATTAAGATATTAAAAATTAAACCCCATGGGCATGTCCTTTTTACAGTACAAATTAGGCACCCATCTTTTGCACCAATAAAACTAAAACTATAAATAAACAGACCATTCTTGGATTGTAGCACGGAGGATAGAAAATGAACGATTGATAAGTCTGTGGTCATCTCTTCACTTAGCTTATCCATTTCTCTTCATTGTTTAATGAAACAACTCTTATAATTAGGCATCCAGCTGGTTCACTGTTCCTCATATATGAACCTACTTGATTATTACTTAAACGTGTTGCAATTGCTTTAGAATGTTACAACATTGTCTCCTATTTTTACCTTTTCTTGCGGAGAAGCTATTCAGGCTTATGGTATGAAGGATGATCATAAGTAATTTAAGGTCGTTTGGATCACGGAATGGGAATTTTTTTAAGTCATATAAATCCTATAGGCAATTTTTTTGTTAAAAAAATTAAACTTAGGGGACCGAATTGTAACTCTATAAAGTTCAATAATTGAAATAAAAATACACAAAAAAGATATGGGACTATTTAGGTTGTGTATTCTTTTTTTTTTTAACAAATGCAACAACTGTGTCAAATGCATATGCACAAGTCAGAAATTGAACGTTCAACTTGTGCATCTTCATCTGATAACACGGGGTTTTAGGCTCCAAAACCCATATCCACAAGTTTGTTATCACCGTAATGTTAAGCAATAATTGAACTCGAGATTTTTTTAATAACCTATATTAAAACATCTCATAACAAAGCCCACTGGACTAGGAATCCTTTTAGCTCCTCCTCTTTGTTTGTTAATACTAAATCACCAAAATAATCACTCTATTTTTTTACTAACCAACCTTTTTAGTCTTTCTAATATAATTTGAGCCTTTTTAATTTAGCAACCCCATTTAAAGCTTTTTTTATTTTTTATTTTTATTTTTTATTTATTTTAAAATGATATTTTAATCCAACAAAGCCACATCAACTGCATTTAATGGGAAATTTAACCCATTAGCAAGAGAGACTCTATGTTACAAAATTAAAAAATAAAAAAACTCAAATTATATTAGAAAGACTAAAAAAATTAATTAGTAAAAATAAATGGAGTATTTTCGTGATTCTACTCCTAATTTATTCATCCTTTGTTAACAAAGGGTCATATCATCAAGACAGTGATATATCATCAAAGATTTGACAGATGCGGCCTGATATTTGAGACTGCAAATTGGGGGACAAGTGGCTCAATTAGATGCAACTCTTGTGATAAGAGGGTTGGACCCTTGAAACCCTATTTTTCTTTTTCTTGTTTTTTTTTTTTGGGTAATCATTCATTTTTTTTCTTTCCTAAATAAGGTTAATTTATAAAATTTGTGATAGGATGTTACTTATGTATTGAAATTATTATTTTTCTTATTTTTATTTTTATTTTTTACTCTTCATTTACAGTATTTTCCCTTATGAATGACCGTATGCTACTCTCATTAATATATACGTAATAATATCTATGTGCAATAAATGGGCATCAGTCCAAAAAAAAGAAAGATAGATGAAAGATAATAAACATGCAGGTTTTAATAAGATTTCGGTATTCTTAATTTCTCAAGTATACAATCACAAGCTTCTACTATAATATCTATTTATTTATTTTTTTCAAAAATTATTTATTTATTTTAGTGTTGATAAGGACAAGTTTGATAGTCTATTTTAGAGGTGAAAAGACTCCAGTTTATTTAGATAACCAATTTGATAACATCTTCTTACCCTATCATTCTAAATCGAATGTGAAATATGACCAATAAATCACCTTTTTTCTAGTTTTATTATTATTATTATTATTATTATTATTATTATTATTATTATTATTATTATTATTAATTTATACTATTATGAGACTCATTGTTAAGTACATGAACCATCAATGGAAGACAGTACTGAGGAAGAAGAAAACATGGCAAAATAAAAATAAAATAAAAAAAGAGTTACCGTAACTACCAGAAGTGGTGGTAAAATTTTTATATTTAATTTAATGTTTTGGGTTACTGGAATGACCTAATTCAGAGGATAATTTATTATACTATTTAAATTAAGAACAAAGAAAATCATTACTCTAATATGCACCAAGATATTTATATGGACAAATGCAAGTGAACTTTTCATAGTTCACCTCCATATGAGCGTGAAAGAAGAGCACCTTCTGTTTTGAAATGACTAAATGTTAGTTTCTTCGATTTTGATGGATTTTGATGCTTCTTTTTCTTATTTGCCAGCTCTTCATACTAATAATAAAGTTGATAATATCCTTTGGGTTTTATTAAAAAGTTAATATTTTTTAATTTTATAAATAAAGAATTCATGTTTCATAGATCTTATTAATACATTAATACATTAAGTATCAAATTTATTGCAATACAAATTAATTGTTTTTGTTTTCTCAAAAGCTCAATTGAAGACTTGAACATGACATTATGGTTTACTTATATTTTTCAAAATACCAAAGTTGAAATCAAATTGAGAAAAAAAAGAGAGAAATTTAAAAGTTATTTTTACGGGGTGTTTGGTTCCTAGATTGATAGAGGGAGGAGTTGAACAAGAATGAAAATTATAGGGAGTGAAGTAGGATTAGAAATGAATAATGTGTTTAGTTGATATTGATAATGTATGAGAGAGTAATTGATTAGGAACAGAAAAAATAGAATGGTTTCTATATCTTTGATCCAAATAAATAATATTATATATATAATAAAATGTTGCGTTAAATAATAACTATTTTTTAATTATAAAATATTTTGAGTATTATTATTTTTAATATTATAATGAAATATTTAAATTAATATTTCACTTTAATCCTTATTTTTTTATTAAAATTATCTATTTTATTATTATTTGAAATACATTAGTATTTTAATTACTAATTATTAGTATTTGGCTATGATTATTATTATAATTTTTAAACATTCAAATCTTTATAATCATTCATTATCAAGAGAAATTTTGATTTTGTAGCCCCAATGAGTGAGTAAGAAAATTAATTTTGCGCAATACTTAAAAAGAAAATTAATTTCTAAAAAATTTTGAATAAAAATGAATTAAAATAACCAATCTGGACTTTTCTTAGAATCACGTTTTGGGATGTAAACGTACACAAATTGTATTCATACTTCTGTTTGCATCATCATACGTTATGTAAAAGACCTAATTGCAGTAATTGAAAATTTGAATTTATTTATAATTATCTAAGTTAAATGTTTTGATGAAAATAATGATGTGTAAAGGGGTAAAGTTGAGAAATCCATAATATAAACATTTGTAATTAACCCTATAAATTTTTTTATAAATAGGTGTGATCCTTAAATAATGATAATTATTCGAATTTTGAATTAGGGTTTATTCGAATGATTGTTCACATCTTTATTTCTGTTGACAATCAATCAGAAGAGATACTGATCATCTGTAGATTCAGAAATATGCTTCTGTTATATTTTTTTTTTGTTCCAAACCAATTTCAACTAAAAAATCTAGGTTTTTATATGTATATTCCCCATCATTATATCTTTATGTCGGGACCATAAATCTTTATTTGTTAACTTAGAAAATTTGAAAAAGAATAAAATTGAAGAAAATGACTAAATATTGCCTTCATATTAAAAAACAAACCACAATTATTTTGGAAAAAAATCTTACAATAATTTATATTTCATAAGAAAAAAAATTCTTACAACAACTTATATTTCAGAATAAAGGGAGTGACAATAGTTAAAAATTGTGATGTAAGGTCATAATTAAATTTTTTGGTTCTCGATCCTTCATTCTAATTATTCTCAAATTATTTCTGAAACTATTATTTTACTATATTATTTATTATGAAAATAAATTTATTAACATTGTAATATAATCCAGTAACCAATTTTGACTGATGGAAAATAATTGGGCCATATAGCCCCACATAACACAAATGAAATTGAATTGGTCTATATTGATTTTGATATTTTTTCCTCAGTTTTCGTCAAAATTTTCAGAAATAGATAAAATTAAAATATCTCCCATTTTATATTAATTTTGTATTAATATAAAACCTTTTTTAACATAGATAGCGTAATTATAAAATTCTCCTTCATCACACTTTCTAAAATACACATTTAGAGATGCAAAATAACGACAATAATATATAATAGCAGTACCAAAAAAAAAAGGAGAACCATTTAAATGCGTTTCTAAATACAATACAATACAATACAATACAATACGGAATTTAATCGCATATCCTACACTCATGGATGCCCAAAAAAAGAAAGGATACAATATCCAACAGTCATTACACCAAAATCATTGAAACAAAGAGAAATCAACACCTGAGTTGACTACTGCACAGTCTTGTTAGACTTCTTGTTTGAGTGAATCTTAAGATAGAGCTTTCTAGTCCGGAGCGCAAGGATTCCATCAAGACTGCACCCAATTGCACATGCAATGGCCATGATCACGAACACAAGACGATAGCAATGCGCACCGATGCAAGTGTTTGCTCCGGTCTCGGTCTTGGTTGCTTGAGCATCGTATAAGTACCCGGCCAAGAGGCCGGAAAAGAGAAAGGAGCCAAGAGGGAGGTTGAGGATGATAATGTTGTAAATGAGACCGTAGTATTTTAGGCCAAATAGTTCAGAGGCCATTGGGACAGTGATCGATATGCGAACACCGTAGCATATGCCGACGACAATGGAGCCGATGTAGAGAGATCCAGGTAGGGCTATAGCCATTACTATGTATCCTACTGCCATCAAGATTTGTGAGGCTGCATTCCATATTGCTCTTGATGTTGCACTCCTCCTACCAATACATGATACATAATTAAGTTAATGCGAAAAAATATATAAAATAATCAAACACTGCTAGCAATATGAATGGCAACAGATAACATGGTGTGATGTTTTTCTTCTATTGGTATTTGTATTTTTAAAATATTTATATAAGCATTAATTTAATGTTTAATAGGTATATTTGGTAATAGGTATATTTGGTAGTGATGTGATTACTACTTATGTCAATGTTTCAGTAGTTTCCAAGTGACAAAACATGATGACATGACAACTTCAAATAAGTTTACAATTAAGCGTCGTCATGATTGAAAAATTTTATTTCAGATAAAATAAAATATTATTGGTTAAAATAATTATGAATTAGTTTGATGGACATATATGATATAAATAATAATAATTTCTGTAGCAACATACGAGTCTTGTAAAATAAGAAATAAAATAACATTAAAGAAAAGAGGCAAACCTTCTTTTGACCAAATGAACCTCATCCAAAAGTGAGACTATTAAGAACTCTATTTGGGATTTTAAAAATAAAAATAACCATTGAGGCTATAAATTATTTAATGTGTAGTATAATGATTCCAATATCTACCAAGTAAAATATTTAAAAGTGCATGCAGAAAATTCCCTATACGGCAATTGAAGCCTAGCAAGCATTTTCTTGTGAGCAAACTCAACCGGCTCACACTTTCTTTTCTTTTTTTCTTAAAATTTAAAAAAAAAATTAAAAACGTATAAATTTAAATAAAAATTTCACTTAAATTTGCTATGAGAATCATGTTTTATTTATTTATTTTTTATCTTCAGTTTCTAGGTATTATGAGTTTTAAATAAAAATTCCAAACTAAAAACTTTTCTTTTAGTGACTTAAATCTGAAAATAAAACTATTGAAACCAACAATTGATTCGTAATTTTAAATATCGTTTAAATATTTACACTCTTCAATAATTAATCAAAATTTCATTCCTTTCATGTATCCAAGTTCTCTTGATAGAAAGAAGATCAAAATCAAACTAATCCACCAAACTCCTAAGACAAACGAACAGAGGAATAGGGCCATGCAAGTGCTACGAAGCATCCATCACTATTGGAACTTGGGGACCGAATTATAGGCCAAAATAAACTGAACAGTTTAATACGCCGAAAAAGAGCAGGTATAAATCAATCCGAGGCTCCCCTTTGGGATCCGCCAGGCCATATTAATTAATTAATTAATTATAATTGACGAGTAACCAATGATGCGATCGTACAGAGAGAAAAAAACCCAACAGTTCAAGACCAACCCTGCAAATATCTTGATTGTGGACATCATCTAATGAATTAAATCAGCTACTCACATTGACGTTTATCTGTCCTACTTAAGATTTTTAAATTAATTATTTTTTTTTAAAACTCATGATTAAAATTAAAAAATAATTAAAAATTTTAAAACAATTTCAGGAAAAGAGAGAGAATGAGAGAGAGAGAGAGAGAGAGAGAGAGAGAGAGAGAGAGAACTCACTTGAGGAAGTACTCGGAGATGGAACCGGAGGCGATGCGGCCGAAGAAGCCCCAGATGGAAATGAGAGAGACGAAGATGGACACGTCGGCATAGCCCATGGCAAGGCCCATCTGGGCCATGTTGTTCATCACCGCCAATCCAGTCCCCACTCCACACAGAAACGACACGAAGAGGATCCAGAAATCGACGGTCCTCAATGCCTCGAGAATCGTGTGCTCCTCACCGATGGATGGTCGTCGTTTCTCCTCGCCTTCCGATATCGTCACCACCTCCTCCTCCTCCTTCTGCTCCTCCTCGTCGATCAGCAATGGCTCCTCGATCCGAAACTCGAGATCGAGCTCCGGCGCGCGGTTTGCTTTGGATCTCGCTTCCTTGAACCAGATATGGATCGGGATCGCCACGGGAAGCGCGAGAAGGATGATCAGCCCAATGGAGAAGGCCCTGGAAAGGATCTGCCCGTGCTCGCCAGTGATGTCGAAGGAGAGAAGGTAGACAGCGACCACCACTGCCAAGGTGTTGATGATGTTGAAGTATTTGGTCTCGGTCTCGTCGTCCTCTCTTGCAGCGGGCGAGACGGTAGGCGGGGACTCGCGGAGGAAGAGCATGGCTGTGCAACACACGGCAAAGGGGATGATGGCCAGCATCAGGAGGAACTTGGCCGGATCGTCGGCGAAGAGCGCAGAACAGAGATCGGTGAAGATGGCCGTGCTGAGACCGATGAAACTCTTGAGAAGCCCAGACACGGGACCTCGATTTCGCCGGAAGTTGCGTATGCAAGTCACCAGCACCGCCGTGTTCATCCACGTCGTGCTATTCCCACCCATGCACAGGTACACACACATCTACAACCCCATTCTCTCTCGAATCAACAACCCATTCATTCCATAAAATGCGTCAGAGAGGAGAGAAGTCACAAATTACCTGCCAGTATGGCGGAGGGGCAATGGTCTGGCGGACGACGAGCCATTGTGCGCCGTAGCCGACGAGGCCCATGGCGGAGCCAATCAAGAGGAGAATCGAGGGAGGGATGCGATCGGAGGCAAGGCCGGCAACAAGGCCGAAGGCCTTGCCGATGTCCTTGGCGACGGAGAGGTTGTTGAGCTGGAGCTGGCTGAGGCCCATGAGGTTCTTGATGGCGTCGGAGTAGTTAGAAAAGGTATAGTTGTTGCCGGAGACGCACTGCACCCATACCGCCGTGACCAACCCCAGCCACCTCCCCGCCGTCGTTCCCGGCCCTATAGAACCTCCTCCCATCTCTCTTCTCTAGGGTTTCAAAATTTTTCTCACAAGAAAACAGTAGCAACTAATAGTAGCAGCAGTAGCAGTAGGGTGGTGTTGAGATAAGGGAACGGGAGGTGGTTTTATAGGGAACAAGAGATTATATTGGTTTCATGGAATATTCTTTTTTAAATTTCCACTAATCCTTGTATGAAAAATAATAAAAGAAAGGTTGTTTTGCTTCCTTCATTGAGGACTATTACGGAATTTGGCAATTTGGGCGACTATTTTGATTATCTCGCTGGGGACCAGTAGCAACGATTTCCAATTTTATTTATTTTTTTTATTTTAAATTTTTTAAAAAACAGTGGATAATTATGTATTATTTCTGGTTTGAATATTTAATGGCATACGACAAGCTATTATTATTATTATAAAAAAAATTGAGAAATGAGTTTTATATGTGTACTTTGTGTTGTTACAATGGGGTTTTGATGGATTAAACCCGCTGACTGAACTAAATTATTATTGCTAATATTTCTTCAAAAATGTCACTTGCAATGGATTGACATGGCAAATGATGCCCGATTGGGATGAGAAACAAAAAGTTCCTTGTCGTGTATGGATAGGCGGCATGGGGTGCGCTTTACCGTGGTTTTCGCCACTAAAAAGTACGCATCCGGTTTAGTTTTGTTTTGTTTCAATTTCTTTGATTTTTTTTAAAATCTTTTTTATAAATTAAAAAATGAATATTACTAAATCTTAAAATTAGTAATAATTATTTTGTCAGTTGTAAAAATAATAAAATCTATTTTTTTATAATATGTATTAATCATAACACACATTTATTTTAGGGAAAATTATTTATAAATTCCATAATAGTTTCTATTTTTCTCTGCAGTCCCTTTGACTTTTGCACTTCCTCTGCAGTCCCTGCTTTTTACGCGTAATACCTTTTAGTCCCTACCGTGACAACCGTGAGTGTACTTTTTTTAAAATGACAAAAGTGCCCTTGCTTTTCATTCCCGCCCAATCACATCAAGAATTCTCTGGAAGCTCTTATCCATCATGTTCACTATACTTCATCTTCATCTCCATCTTCATTCTATTTCTCCTCTTGTATTTCTCTGTTCCCTCGCAGTGATCTTGTCGTCGTGCTCACAGATTAATTCACAGGTAATCACTGTCTGCACTTGGGTTCCATCATGTTTGTCATTTTTTTTGTTTTTTTACCCAGAAACCGACGTCTACGCAGTTGTTAGCCACGATGGAGACATTTTGTGGCGTTGCTCGCTTCAAAGGCGAAGGACGGCTACTACAATTCACGGTCCTGACAACCTGGGAGGTTGTTGTCATAGAGATCTACCAGCGATGGGCTTTGGATACATCTCGAGTCGTTGTGAAGTTTGTCACGCCCAACGCGTACAGCACGGTTTGCCCAATTGAGTCAGATGTGGATTTCCAACGCATGTGCCAAATACATCATACCTTCAAGAAGAATGTGGTGGACATCATCGTTGACGAAGTCAGTGGGGCAGCGGAAACAGTCAATAACATCTCCTTACCATCCACGTAATCTAGCAACAAAGATAGCTCTTACTATGTTCGTGTGTATTGTGTATTACTGCTGATTTCCCGCAGGAATACGTTTCATGTGTAACATATTGCTTTTCTATGTAATCTAGAGTATTTTATGGATTTACTGTGTATTACATTGATTATCTGTGTAACTTACAGCTTTTCTGTGTAGTTTTCTGTGTAATATATGTATTTTCTGTGTAATATATAGCTTCCCTGTGCAATATAATGCTTTCTTGTGTATTCCACTGCTTTTGTGTGTATTATACTGGAATATAATGCTTTCTTGTGTATTCCCTGTGTAATATAATGCTTTTTTGTGTTACACAGGAAGACGATAAATTACACAGAAAGTCCAAAAACCCAAAAATGATACACTGAAACGTCGGTCGACTTCTCCTTACCCAACTTCTTCTTACCTTTTTCGCTTGTTTTTTTGTTGCAGGAAGTCTGGCGAGTGTTTGCAGAAGACCGAGAGTGCGAAGGCGGACGTATGGCAACTCAGTCGTCGCCGCAAAAGAGAATAACACCGTCTTCGAACACCGCACAAGGAGAAGAGAGTCGTAGGCGGAAGATGAAGAAGAAGAAACGGAAGAAGAAGCAAAAGAGCCGCTTGAATGGTTTCTCTCGGTGGGTTATCTCTACCGTTCGGCGGTTCCCGAATGCTTGAGGGTATTCTCGACATTTCCACGCCATTTTTTGAAACTTGCGCAAGGGGCAAAAAAGACATTTCCACTCCACGTCAGCTTCATCATAAGGGCCGTTTCACGGTTTTGGATTTGAATGGAAATAGATTGAAAAGGAAGGACTAAATAGGAAAGTGAAACATGTCAGGGACCATCCGGGAAACTGCAAACTTGTGGGGGATTTATAAGTAATTACCAGTTTATTTTATTCACATCTATATTTTAATTGTTTGACTATTATCAAAATGGCACAAAATCTAATTTTTACAATTTATTTTATAGTTTGGGTGCATGAGTGTTTTTTTCACTAATTATGATTTTTGGTGACGTTTTAAAAAATATTAAAAATCAATTCAGTCCTGAACTGAACAAACAACTCACTCTTTAGCTAAAAAAAAAAATATCTACAGAACATTTATTGAGAGAAACAAGTTCAAGAAACAGTAAGTAAAATAAGTAATTATCTTATAACTGTGAGATAAAAAAAAAAAATTAATGTTTACTTTATGAACATGGAATGGTTGGTGATGAGCGGCAAGCATGACACCTAAATTTTGGCGGTAGCGTTGAAGAAATCAATGGCGCCAGAGTGAAGCGCCCACGAGTCGGCTCGTTATTACGCTTTGGTTTACATGAGGCGTTGAAGCCAACATATCGCCCAACTTGGCAGAGGATTCAATTTTACTTCTTTAGTCATCCACGGCTCTAGACCCTAATAAAGGCCTCTTTGTCCATTACCAAGCTAAGCTTTGATTTTATTTTTATTTTTTTTAATGATTCATTTCTTCCTTGATTCACATCGACATCTCATCATCTTCATAATTTTTTATTGAATGATTTTTTTTATAAATTTAATAAACATATATTGAGAATTGATTTTCTAGAGTTTAAATGTTGATTCACTAATACAGGATTTGGCTGAGTAAAATTTAAACGTAGGATTAAATTTTTCTCATACCAATATTTTTCGCATTAAATTTAATACCACTAAACTATGAAGCTTTAATCATTTCTCATGGTTAAGTTTAGTATGTTGTAACTGTTTCAGTTTTTTTTTTATAATTTAGTTGTGGTTTATCTGATTTTTTTAATTCAAATAAGAAATTTAATAATTAAAATTTTAATTATTTTGAGATATTTGATAAACTTAAAAAGTGGGGCCTTTGAAATAATTTAAATTTGCAGTTATTTATAAGAAAAGTTTTTCAAATTAATTGAAATTGTTATCGTTATTAATTTAATATACTAATATGTGAATTACAATACATAGTTTATTTTAAATTGAATTAATTAATTTATTAAATATTAAAATTTTCATTGTGAGATATGTCAGTTTGATATGGATTTGAGGTTTTAAATTTGTTTTATCCAAATCCCCACTTTACTTCTTTAATAAACTCCAATTTCTTCATGCTGTCTTAATTTCTTTTTTCATTTATAACAACAAAAGAAATAAAAGTAAGGATTATGACATAAAGGTAGATTCTCAAAGTTAATTAGCATGAAATTTTCCTTCTGATTTAATCTCAAGAATATATAATGTTTTATATATATATATATATCTTTCATGTTCAGCACATGATTGATATAATAATACAAGTAAATCTAAAATCAAACTTGTTGTCTTTTAGGGACTGAAACATCATAGTTATTTCAGGGATTTGTAAATTATTTAAGGCCAGTTAGTAGACAAGTTGGAATTGAGTTTAAATTAAATTGCAAGTTGTAGCATGACAACATTTTGACCTTATAAACAAATTACAAATCTAACATAACAAACCAATGTGCCGCTTTTTATGTTGGCAAATTGGTTAATCTCAATGAGTAAGAAAGTTGTATATTTTACTAACTATCTCTTAGTTTATTAGCATCGGATTTCTTATGTAAAATGCATGTCCTTATCAACATGGTAAGATTCAAAATTTACTATATTGGATAAAAGCATAGATGTGTTAAGTGATTAACTCCAATCTATCAGCCAACTTAACACATGTTTTATATAAATAAGTATTAGATCTTATTTCCAGTTTTTGGAGTTGAAAGAGAAATAAAATACTAACTCTCTTTTTATTTATATATATTTTGTTTTATGATTTTTTTTAAGAAATCTTAACATTTGTTTTTCTTGGCAAAATTGTAACATTATGTAATCTTTTTTTTTTTTTTTTATGAAAAGAACCCTAAGAAGGGTTGATTTTATTGAAAGCTAACAAAGAAACAAACACATCAAAGCAACCGTTTCAAAGTAGAAAACTAGGAACAACAAATAAAGGTTAACGAAAATAGAAACCAAAATTCAAGAAAGTTTTCATAATCCATCTTGGAAGGTTTTTGCCTTGGAGGAACAGACTAATGTTATGAAGATTGAGGCTATGCAAAGCTAGGCTTGTTGCCGGAATATTCCACGATCTCGGAATACAGTGAAGACGCGGCGCTCCCATATCAATCAGCAGCCATTCAATATTGGATATCCAAGGATGGAGCCGCCAATTCCAGTTATATTGCTGCTTCAAGAGAATTTGGTGATGAGCATCACTATCTACCATGACATGTTGGATCCGTATAGGATAGTTGGTAGTTATCTGTAACACAATCACCATAGCAATTGCAGCTACAACCAAACAAGTATCCGCGTACGCCGTTAAGCAACCTGCAAGTGAAACAGAGTAATTAGTATCCACTAAAAAGAAGCCTATTCCACTTACCTCCGATTCAACGCTTCACACGTTTGAGATGAATAAGAATGAAGCTCCAGGCTGAAAGTTATTAAGAATAAGGCGCTTGCCATATTGAGCTTCTGGAGCTCGAAAGGACTCCAAAGCTTGAGCAAAGGCTTGATGAGCAATTCTCGGCCAATTTGGAATAGATTTCCTGAAAATCAGATCACATCGTGCTTTCCAAGTATACCAAATAGTCGATGCAATAACTGATTCTTCAAAAGCAGAGAGTCTGGAGTACAGGAGCCAGTCTCTATGCACAATGCCATGAATAAAAGGAATTCTTCTGTTAAGCTTACCACTAATAACAGACCAAATTTGTTTAGTTTTTGAGCAATGATCAAAGAGATGGGCGGAGGTTTCCACATCAAGATCACAAAAGTAACAATTATTTCTAGGTCCCAGATTAATAGAATATAGGTAATCACAACTGAGGATTCTACCATGCAACATAAGCCAAATGAAGTGTTTAATACGAGGAATTGTACGAATTGACCATAGATACCTCCAACCAGGCCAATTATCAGAAATAAAGTTGTTTCGATTGAGGGGCTAGTAGGAAATTGAGGAAATTCTATTACTGCTAACTTTGGGGAACCAAACCCAGAGACTTGGAGCATCATTGTCCACTCTACCCAAATTAGCAGCAAGTAAGTTCAAATTATCACCAAAGAGATCTTGAAGACGTGGGATAACCCAATTGCCATTGCAGCAAATATCAGACATACAAATAGAATCCAAATCAATCGTTGTATTTAAGTATGTAGGCCAGTAGCCAAGAGGGATCTCATAACACCAATTATCAAAAAGAAAGGAAGAAGTGCTAACATTGACATTTTGCATTTTGAAAAAATGTTTAAATTTAAAAGGTGACCCACACAAACCTCTAAAGAAGCTGGAACAATGAGGAGGAATGCTATCCCTCCAAAAGTTAAGACTCACATATTTCAAATAAAGGATATCAACACAAATTGCAGAATCATTATTAAGATATTTAAAGATATTCTTGACCATAAGTGCATGTTTAGTGACTATTAAATTTTTAACTCTAAGACCCCCCTCAGATTTAGGGATAATGATATTGTCCCAAGCAACCACTTGGATGCCCTTTCCATTGCCACCTTTACTCCAAAAGAAGGCCCTAGCAACCTTGGACATTTCATGGAGAACTGAATCAGGAATCGGGTACACTGATAGATAATAAACCGGCTGGGAAAGAATAGAGGAGTTAATCAACACAGTTTTGGCCGCTGGAGATAATTTCGAGTTACGCCACTTGGAGCACATGCTTCTGATTTTATCAATCATAGACTGAAGGTAGCTAAAGCAAGTTTCTTAGGACTAATAGGGGTACCCAGGTAAGTCACAGGAAAAGAAGCAGTCCTAAAACCTATAATGGAAGAGATACTGTGGGCAACTCCTTTGTTAAACCAAGAGGTAAAGTAAATGGCTGATTTAGCATTATTAGCTTTTTGTCCAGTTAAGCCCTCAAAAATACTAAGATAGAGTTTAATATTTCTGGCAACGCGTCGGGAGGCATGAGTTATTAACACTAAATCGTCGGCATACATGAGATGATTGAAATTATAACGCAAATGATTATCAAAACCAGGAATCATCCCTAGCTGTAAACCGAATTTAAGCATGGTTGAAAGGAGCTGAGAGACTAAAATAAAAAGATACGACGATAGAGGATCACCTTGCCGCACCCCTCTATGAGATCTAAACTAGGAAGTAGGTTGCCCATTGACAAGAATAGCAAATGAGCTAGAAGAGATGCAAGTTCTAATCCAATAAATCCAGGAATTAGGGAACTTCATTTTGGAAAGGATGGCAAGAATTGCACTCTAACTAATTGTGCCATAAGCCTTATCTATGTCAATTTTGACAAACATCCTAGGGGGGTCATTGATGTTATGTTCTAAGGAATGAACAGCCTCTTGAACAGCAATAATGTTATCAAAAGTGCAATGTCCAGAGACAAATCCTGCTTGCTCTAAGCTAACAAGGCGTGGAATAACAGTTTTTTAAAAAATTGGCTAAAAGTTTTGAGATAAGCTTGAAGCAAACATTACATAAAGAAATAGGACGAAAGTCAGAATATAATTTAGAGTTACTGACTTTCGGGATCAAAGCAATGAAGGTTTTGCCCCAATTTTTAGGAAGAACAGAGTTCTGAAAAAGAAACTTAACAGCATCAAATATACGATCGCCAATAACAGCTAAAAGAATTTTATAGAATTCAGCGTTAAAACCATCAGGTCCTGGACTTGTCCCGGAGGGAAGATCCATAACAGTCAAATAAACTTCTTCGCAAGTAACCTCTCGAATTAAAAAATCACCATCAGAATCATTTAGAACAGGTAGATCATTTGGAAGGGCATTTAAAACATGATCAAAACTATAATCAGAATGATTATTCCACAGATTAGAATAGTAACTATCAAAAGCCTAATGAATTCCATCTAGATCACAAACTACTTTGCCATCCAAATAAGAAATCTGTGAAATTAGATTTGCATGCTTACGGAAACGAATATAATTGTGAAAGAAACTGGTGTTAAGATCTCCTTTAGAAAGCCATTGCAAGTGAGCTCGTTGAGCCCATTTGATAGAATTCTGACGTTGCAAAGCCGAGTATTTAGAATCTAAATCACTTATCTGGTCATTAAAATCTTTGGAAATACAGTCCAAAATTTCAAAAGAGGAGATATCATTTTCAGTAGTTATAATTTTTTTTTCAAGAGAGTTCATCCTGAATTGCCCCAATTTTCTGAGTTGAAAATGAGAACGAGAGAGCAAATGAGAAACAATGTTCATGGCATTTCCATGAGGATTAAAATTCCAGGCTTTTCGAATGGCAGCATGACATTCAATGTACTCAAGCCAAAAATTTTCAAAACAGAAAATATTTTTGTTGGGAAAGGAGCGGGAATTGACTGAGGGAAAAAGTGAGGCATGATCCGAGAAAATCCAAGGGAGGTGCTTGAGAGAATAATATTTAAAAAATGAGCTCTAATGTTGATTTGTAAGACAATGATCTAGGCGGGCCCATCGACGAGCGCTGGCCATTTGGTTATTGCACCAAGTAAATTGGGGACCAAAGAAATGCAAATCTAAGAGGTTGTTATCATTGATGAAATTGTGAAAAACTGCAGCTTTACGGGAATAGTAACTATAAGAACCTCCTTTGCACTCTTCGCGAGTGACTACCGAATTAAAGTTACCCACGATTAGCCAGGGTAGTTTGAAAGTAGACAAGTTTGAAAGTTCAAGAAACAAAGTCCGTTGGGAAGAGATACAAGAGGAATTGTAAACAACCGAAATCACAAAATTAAAAAATTATCATTAGGAGAGACAATAATATGCATAGCTCTACGAGAAATAGCAACAGGGGTAACCTGACCAAGCTGAGATCGCCAGATGACAATAATGCCACCAGAGTAACCCTCGGCAAGAATCGCTGCCCCTTTCCAATGATGAGAAAGCTTGACACAGAAGCATGAGACCCTCTCTTCATTCGCTCTAGTTTCCACCAGACAAAGAAGAGTGGGTTTATATTTTTTTAGAAATGAAGAACTCTAGTGGAGGTATTTCGCGATGAAATGCCCTGCAGTTCCAACATAGAATATTAGTGTGTATCATGAGAGACCAAACAAAAGAGTAAAGGAAACAAAAACGAAGGAAACTTCCTTATAAAAGGTAAGTTTGGTCCTCCAAAACCTCAAGTTAATTGATCGCTGCACTGCGTGCCTGACTCCATTCTCCCTTTTTTATGGGAAGTGGAAGCTGTCTGGGAAGCAAACCCCTTTTGAACCAGAGCGTCTCTGCGAGACTCAACTTGATACTGGTCGAGAGTCATCAGATCATTGACTTCCTTCTCCTGAGAGGTGTTATTCTCACTATCTTCCGAAGAGGCGAATTCTGAATCTTCAGCACCATCAGATTGAGGGGCAGCATACAGAGCTAACGCTACCGAATCAACTGCCATTCTATGAGGGCTAGACGGGCCCCCAGCGTGAGGAGAAACGGTTATTGTATTTGAAGTTCTTGGTATTGGAGGAGGAGATCTCGAACTGTCATGAAGAGTGGATTTCCCCTTATTTTTCCTTTCAATTGAGGGGTTGATTTCCAGACGAGAGGGGGAAGTGACAGGTAGCGTGAAAGAAACGGAATGATCTTGCCCGTTGGATCGCATCTGAGGGGGTGATTTGAGTGTATTGTGTATAGGAACAGGCTGATTTGGGGAATCCGGAAAAGTCTAATCCCCATTAATATCTTTGGCACGAGACTCTCGAGAAACACGGCGCCCCCACGACCGCGGTGCCCATGCCCCCACATGCTGCGGAGTTGACGTCCGCACGACCCTTGGGCCCCGTGGCTGCCTCGACGGTGGTTACTTGGCTAGTGCGTGCACCAGCCCCACGACCTCCGCCGCGACCTTGCCAACGGGATACCAACAGGAAAGGGCCAAATTCGTTTTCATCTGGGTCAAATACTTGTTTTTCCGAGTGCCCAATGCCTGTGATCCCATCGTCCACTTCCATACTTTGATCTAAGCTAACCTCCGAGTCTCGAAAAACTCGAGAGGGTGGAATGACCTGATCATTTCTGGGAGCTTTAGAATGATCGCAGGCATTAGTACCATGGCCAACCAAACCGCAAGAGTAACAGAATGTTGGTAATTTCTCATAAAGAACAACGACAAACATTCTATGTTGTGTATCATCGATCCAGAATCCCTTACTCAGGGGCCTGGAAAGATCAATTTCAATACATACCCTAGCGAACTTCGTACGCGTCAGAGAGGCGGTGAGATCATCCACTTTCAGGAGATGGCCCATATGTGCCGTGATTGTGTCGAGTGATTCCCCATCCCAGAACTCCACCGAATGATTGTGCAGCTGCACCCAAATCGCAGCGGTGTTGAGCTTGGTGAAAGTTGGTTTAAAGAAAGGCTTCCATGGCGACAGCTGAAGGATTAGGCCATTGATAGGCCAAGGTCCCTCCGTTAGAAGCTCTTGCATGACTGGTTGCGAAGAACATCGTTTCAATAGAAATCCATTCGGGAGGTAGGAGATGCTTATTTCCCAGATTTCCTTCCATTTAGCCAGCAGGCTCAACTTCACTTGTTCAAATGGGGAGATTTACCTAAAAATTTTCCATAAAGAGAATATTGAAAGCGAACGCGTGCTCTAGAGAGGGTTTCTTCATCTAGACGAACGAAGTGTGAAGTAGAGTCTTTTAGCTTGGAAAGAAGTTGTGGATTCTGGAGTGGGGAGGTGTCATTGGAACGTCTTAGGTTAGAAGCAATTTGCGCCCAGGAGCGGGCTGGTGGCTGTGAAGAGAGGGGAGGAGGTTGCCTCCCGTTTGCCATGACAAGGGGAGGGAGAAGGTGTAGGTATCTTTCAAGAGAAGCAAAAGAGAAAGGTTTTTTTACCTCATGCCTTAACATCATGTAATCTTTGCGCCCATAGCTGTAAGGTCTAAGATAAAATTATAGAAGGTATTTTTAGGTGCCGTCTTTTTATTTTACAAATTTATATATTTATTTTGATAAAGGTGATAAATTAGGTTAGGGGTTATACTGGTGTACTTTGATCCTGTTTTAATTGAAATTAAAACCCTTTTTTCTTTTGTATGAAAGACAAATACCTTGGTCACGGAACCAAGTGTGGATAGAAGAGGAGATCATTGGCCCAAATTTATTCATTTGAACAATTTTTTTTTGGTAAACTTTTATGGTTTATATCTTCAATGTTGTCCCCATTTTTATAAAGATCTCTGACACAGTGATGGCACAACCATTCTTTGAACTTAGGTGTGGACAAGAGAATAAAGTAAAATAAGATAGTACAAATAAATTAATGACATGTCTCCCTTCTTCTGGTTTTTACTTGTAGGAAATCATGTGTTAAACTAATTCAACGGCCAAAAGAAGGAAAAAAGGCTTTTCATAATTGAGTTATTTGTCATATACGTAAAAATTAGAAAGATAATTATGGGAATATAGAGTCTTATTCCAGATTTAAAAAAAAGAATAATTAAGGATGTTATTTTGGAATAAGAAGTACAATACATTACATCTTGGAGGATAAAAATTTATTCTCATAATATTAACAGTAACTATAAATATATTTTATTTTACAAAAAAAAAATGATAGGAGAGTGGAGGGTCACAATGAGACTGTAACTTGAGAATAAGAGTTCCACAAATATATAGATCATGAAGAAAAGCTATATTAGTTCCGTAGGAATTAATAATATATACGGAAACTCACAATTAATTACTACAAAAATTATATAATAAATTTTTTTTATTATTTTATTTTGTTTTATTTTGAATAATATGGGCAAATTATTATATCTACTTTTTATTTAGACTTCAATTGTCTGCTAAAATATAACGAACTCTTAATCTCTTGAATAGAAAGTCAAATACTTTCTTGCTCAGTTATTGTGATTGTGATATGACATATTTTGAATGTGAAATATGAAATTTATTGAAAAAAAGAAAAAAAAAACTGTAATAGGAAAGAAATAACTTTGGATTTGTCCATACATAATTATGCCATAACACACATACACACACACATATATATATATATATATATATATATCAATTTGACAAATATCTAAGAAATGTTTTTGTCATACTTATCTTATTTATATTAAAATTAAATTTTTAAAGAAAAATCTAGAGAAAAGTAAATATAACTCTCGAGAAAGAATGAGCTTTATTGTTTTATTTTTATATGAAATATGTATACTTTTATAATTAATTTATATAATAAATATTATTTTCTTTCTGAAATTAAAAAAAATCCTTCATATTCACTTTGAGCTCTAATCTATTTAGTCTTATCATCCCCATGTTAAATCCTATTTTCATTTATAAATCCCTCAAATTTCTCCTCTTTGGCCGATCTCAAGAGAAACCTCTAACAAAATAATTTTTTTTTAAATTTTTAAATAATGTATTCTAATGTATAACATAATATATCCAGGGAAATTCATTTAATGCGCGATTTATAATTTTATATTTTGAAAAAAAAATCAAATTTGAAAAAAATAAGAAAGTAAAAAAAATTATCCGAAAGAAGGATAATTATAAAAGTTTTTGAAAAGAAAGATTTCAAATATTCAAATGTAGATGGTTAGATATTGGATTTTCAAATATAGGATATTTTTTAAAAAAATCAGATTTAAAGATATGGTGGCGTTGGGATTTATTATTATTATTATTTAAAAAATTGGGATAATATTTATCTTATCTTTCCGGTGGAGAAATTCGGATTTTGAGGAAACGAAAAATAGGCAAAGAAAAACAAAAAAAAGATAAAACTGAGGAAAAAAAATCAGAGAGAAGGGAGAGATTATGAAAAAAAATGAGAGAGAGAAGAGGAAAAAAAACTCCAGTAGAAAAAAACGGCGCCGAAGAAGAAAGGAAAGGAGGGAAGAAAAGGAGGGCTTTATGAAAAAGAAAAAGAAGAAGAAAAGAAAGTGGAAGAGAAGAAGAAAGAAGAAGAAACGGAAGAGGAGATCAAGATGAAGAGGTGGGCTCTCGGAGTCAAACAAAAAAGAAAGCAAAAAAGGTATTATGGATTTCTCCAGTAAAAATAAGTTCTTGCATAATTTTCCAACCCTTATACATGCATTAAAATTGTTTTCTAAATTCCATGCATAGATGAGAATCTAGACAAATTTTGAGCATGATAGGTTCTCTGTTAAGCCTTTGATCCTACGTGAATTCTTTTAGAAAAAAAAAGAGGGCTAGGCTGCAAAATTTGCAGAAAAAATGCAAGTTTGAAAAATTTAAGGTTTTATTTGTAAATATTCGATAAAAGTGCAAAAAATGAAAATTCAAAAGGCTTGGTTGCAAAATTTGAGGAAAAATAAAAATTTGAAATGTTTGAGGTTTATTTGTAAATGTTCGATAAAACTGCAAGAAATAAAAATTTAGAGGGTCTGCTTGTAAAATTTGTAAAAAATGCAAAAAAGGAAAAGTTTAAGGTCTTATTTGCAAAAGTTTGATAAAATTGTAAAAAAATTGAAAATTTAGAAGGTCTGATATGCAAATATGATGCAAGAAAGACTAATATGCAAAAAAAAAAAACGAAGTTAGAAAATCTAGTGGAAATTAAGGTTGTTCATGCAAATCCGTCTATCCACCTTTGAAGACCACACAACATCTTGTGGAGTTCCAATGTAGACTGTAGTGGTAGACTGTTCTCTTTGTGGGAGCCTCTCCACTACCTCATGGACTCCCTTTTTGAGTGAGTGGAAATATTTTGAAGACCACAATGTCTTGTGGAGTTCCAATGTAGATTGTAGTGGCAGACTGTTATCTTTGTGAGAACCTCTCCACTATCTCTTAGACTCTCTTGAATAAGTGGAAATATTTTTGAAGACCGCAACATCTATTGTGGAGTTCCAATATAGATTGTAGTGGTAGACTGTTCTCCTAGTGAGAACCTCTCCACTACCTCTTGGATTCTCTTGAGTTAGTGAAAATATTTTTGAAGATCACAAAACCTCTTGTGGAGTTCCAATGTAGATTGTAGTGGTAGACTGTTCTCCTTGTGAGAACCTCTCCACTTCCTCTTGGACTCTCTTGAGTGAGTGGAGACATTTTTGAAGATCACAACATCTCTTGTGGAGTTCCAATGTAGATTGTAGTGGTAGACTGTTCTCCTAGTGAGAACCTCTCCACTACCTCTTGGACTCTCTTGAGTGAGTGGAAATATTTTTGAAGATCACAAAACCTCTTGTGGAGTTCCAATGTAGATTGTAGTGGTAGACTGTTCTCCTAGTGAGAACCTCTCTACTACCTCTTGGACTCTCTTGAGTGAGTGGAAATATTTTTGAAGACCACAAAACCTCTTGTGGAGTTCCAATGTAGATTGTAGTGGTAGACTGTTCTCCTAGTGAGAACCTCTCCACTACCTCTTGGACTCTTTTGAATGAGTGGAAATATTTTTGAAGACCACAACATCTCTTTTGGAGTTCCAATTTAGATTGTGGTGGAAGATAGTTTTCTCTCATTGAGAACTTCTCCGCTACCTCTTAAAACTCTCTTGAGTGTGGAAAAATGTTGAAGACCACAAAAATTCTCTTTAGTGAGTGGAAGAAGTTTTATCAAGACCACTAGCTCTTGTTGAGCTCAATGTGGTGGAAGATAGCTCTTTTTGTGAGAACCTCTCCACTACCTCTTGAAACTCTCTTGAATGAGTGGAAAACGTTTTATTAAAACCTGAGATGCTTCACAAGTACAAAATACTGAAGTCATCAGACGCCCATATCAAAGGGAATCAGGTTCGTGATTACAACTTGGGATATACTTCAAAACCAAGCAAGTCAAAGTAATCATGTGAAAAAAACGATTATAACTTGATGATGTGCAAGCCAATGCTCAAAGCACAGAAAGTCAAGATACAAAAAAAAAACTCAAATGAATGATAAATGAGCTCAATAGTCTCAAGACATCAGATGTCAAAGACTCAAAGAGTTTCACAAGTCAAGACTTGAAGGAAGTTTCACAAGCACACGGGCTGAAGCTTTTGAAGAGTCCAAATCCTGTAAAACAAAGTTTGTGATTCATCAACATAGAAAATCCATAACTTGAGATTCAAATCAAATCCAAAGATGCGGAGTCAAATCCAAGATTCAAACTCCAAAGTTAAAGCCATTTCAAAAAATCCAAGTCAAAGCAGCCAAGTCAAGATTCGAGATATGAAAGGGTCAAGACTTGGAAATATATACAAATCGGCAAATGAACTCAATAGTCTGAAGACATCAGAAATCAAAGACTCGAAGAGTTTCACAAGTCAAGACTTGAAGAAAGTTTCATAAGCACAAAAGCTGAAGTTTTTGAAAAATCAAAATCATGTAAAATCAAGTTTGTGATTCATTAACATAGAGAATCAACAACTTGAAATGCAAAGTCAAATTCAAGATACAAACTCCAAAGTTAAAGCCATTCTAAAAAATAAAAAATAAAAATCAAAGTCAAAGCAACCAAGTCAAGATTCGAGATATGAAAGGGTCAAGACTTGAAAATTTATACAAATCGACAAATGAACTCAATAGTCTCAAGACATCAGAAGTCAGAGACTCAAAGAGTTTCAAAAGTCTAAACTTGAAGGAAGTTTCATAAACACGAAAGCCGAAGCTTCTGAAGAGTCAAGATATGTAAAATCAAGTTAGTGGTTCGTCAACCCATAGAATCCACAACTTGAAATCCAAAACAAATCCAAGATGCAAACTCAAGTGTCCAAGATACATGTTTCAAATGAATGAACAAATGAGCTTAACAACACCAAGACATCAAAAGTCAATGGATTGAAGAGTCTCACAAGTCAAAGAAGAAAAAAAAAAGAAACTAAAGACTTCACAAGCATGACATGCCGAAGTTTTCTATGATCAAAATTGAAGCAGATCAAGCTCATCGTTCTCAAAAGTCGTAACTTGACATTTGGATGATGCTCATTATGCAAGTCAAAGAAATATGAAGAAAACCGAAGTCAACAATGTCAAAAAAAATATGTAAGCATAATTTTCGGCGAAAAAGTCTTCAACGTCAAAGTCAAAGCGTAAACTTAGATTATGCTAAGTTGGATGAAGATTAGGAAAGTGGTATAAAAAAAAATAATTCTCTTATTCTTTGTTCTAAGTCAAAATCATGTGTCCGTGTAATGTTGTTGAAGTTGATAAAAATTTGATTTCACTCATCTATTACGTTAATTCTCATTCACATTTGCTTCTTAATCGGAGGTTCCTGCGACAATGTCCAGGGTAATTAACATTAGGGGCTTGCCCCTAGTGAAAGTCAGAAACCCACAATCCCTTGAAGTTAAAAAAATAATCAAAATTCGATTTGTGAGCTTTTATTTTGGCTGGTTAATCATATTAAAGGCCGGTTGAGAAAAAAAAGCCCCACAATAGGAAAAAAATTCTAAACCGTTTTCGAAAATCTAAAAACAGAAGGCAAAAAGTAGTTTCGTTTTTTAAGAGAAAAAGAAAACCAAACATTAGAAACCGTCCCCAAGTGTTTAAAAGTTTAATTATAAGTTGTAATAAAATGAAATTAAGTTTTAAATAGATAATTTATTATATTTTTAAATAGTTTGTAATTTATTTAAGATAAAATAAATAAAAAAATATTACTAACATTTAACTATTTTTTATTTGAAAGTAATTTAATGCATATTAATAACATAAATTTGAGAATTTTCATTAAAAAAAGAATTATCCCTTATTAATTGTCCTAAATTAATAAACATATTAAAAAAATTAAAGCTGTAAAATTAAAATGCAAAAGTAGAAAAAAATTAACATAACTACAAAAAAAATCACATATATATATATATATATATATATATATATATATATATATATATATATATATATATATATATATAAAGCATTTTTTATGTACTCACATTAGGTGAGTACGGAGAACCAAACTCTAGTCTCTCCTTAGGGGAAGACCCTGTATTACTCCTAAACGAAGTATTTTTGATAAAATTAAAAAACAATCATAGTAAAACATAGTTATACGTATGGAATTTATATAATTCATCCAACTTCAGAATATGTTAAAAAAGAAAAAAACCGCCCAAAATAGTCATTCACTTGTTCGTTGAGATATTTTCTCTTATTCGAATTTGCAGACAAAACATCATTAGTCAGATGGCGGCCTCTTATCAGAATTTGGCGGCACGTCTTCATTAGTGGTATTCAACAACTTCCCTCATATCAAATCACTCACAAACTTCAGCCCTTATCAACCTTTTAGATAAATAAAAAGTAAAATTAATTTTTTTTAAGTCCTTAAACAAGTGTACTTTTTGACTTTTTAATCATTCTAATATTTTTTAAAGAATTTATAAGTCCAAAAATATATTTTTTGACTTTTTAATATTCTGATAATTTTTATTAGTATTTACAAATCTAAAAGATGTTGGGTTTACCGTTAAGTTTTACTTATGTGATATTTTTTTAATAGGAAAATTACTGTTCACCCCTCGTGAATTACATAACTTCTTAAAAACCCCTCTAACTTTTGCACACCCCGGACAACCCCTCTGTTATAGTTTACTTCCCTTCTACCCCATATCCGTCACTTCAAATGTGTCCTTGTTATGAAATTCTATTTTTGCCCTTAGAAATGGTGGGAAAAAAACCCGCCCGATCACATCATGTCATATCTGCCCTTAATGAATATAATTGTGGGTTTTTCCCCTTCATATTCTTCTTTTTCTCATTTGGTTTGTTGGATCTGAGGTCTGCCCGTTCACCGATATTATGTAGAGTTTTTGTGCTATTGCTAGATACAACGGGGAGGGACGAGTGCTGATATTCCCGGCACTGACTTTTTGGGAATCAATGTTAGATGAGATATGTCAGAGATGGGGTCTCGATACTTCCCGTGTGAGGGTGAAGTTTATCACACCCGATGAAAATAATACGGTTTGCCCGATAGAGAATGAGGTTGGCTTCCAGTGCATGTGTCATGTTTTCTCCATCTTAAAAGGCAGTGTACTTGATCTTGTTGTCGAGACGGATGGCATGCAATCGTATCCTACTGAAAACGAGATCTTCTCGTGGTAATGTGTTACTCGCAGACATTTATGTAGTTGTATATGTTAGGTATTGTTTAGTAATTCCCTTCTCTATTTAAACTAGTCAAGTTCCCGTTTAATATTTGATTTCCCCGTGTAAGTTATCACATTACTGTTTAAACATTTTCTCTACCGTTTAACAAAATGGAGTCCATGCTTAAATCCTGATCGTTTTCGTTTGAACTAAAGTGTTGGCAGGAATTTGGAATCTGGGAGCGCTGTTGAGGTTGGCAAACAAATGGGAGAGATACTTATGCCCGGACATACATTCGAAGATTGAGGCGCTTGTTGAGGATAGCCGAAGTCTTCATGTTAGTCGCTGTGTCGATGATCATTACAAAGTGATTGACCAGTGCATCAACACTGTAGATCTTACCAGTAGAATTTGCTCATGTCGCAGATGGCAAGTTTTTGGCATCCCGTGCAAACACGCTTGGGCTGCAATAATGCAGACGGACACCAACGTTCATCGTTTTATAAGCGACTACTTCACCGTCGATACTTACAAGCTGGCGTATAAAGAAGCCATATTCCTCATACCTTGAAAATGAGCGGTCTACGGACGAAAATTGCAATCTGCGTTTGCGGCTGCCTGCGACGAAAAGGCAACCTGGGCGTCCTAGATGAAGGAGGATCGAGTCACAAGTGTTTGAGGTCCGCGAGTTACATTGCAACCGTTGTCACGCGTCCGGTCACAATCAAAGACCCTGCAATGAAACCGTCGCTGACTAACAACATTGTGAGGGAATAATTTTTGAAGGGAAAGAAATTTGTTTCAGTGTAAACGTTTGATATTTAAACAGGGACGCATATATTTAAACGTAGGCACCGAATGTTAAACGGGAACTCTTATGCTTAAGGGGTAACGCATATATTTAAACAGTGTGGTCGGATTATAAACCGTGAGAGTACCGTCGTAAACCGGGTCATCGATACTTAAATAACACAATGCGAAGTTAAACAAAGAAAGTCACCTATCAAATATTACAGACATTCGACGATTACATTGAAAAAATCTGCCACGTCATTGGGAAAGAAAGAATTTAATTATGTCGGGAAAACTTAATTACTGTAACCCTTCAGTGGAAATTTATTAGTAGTTAACTAAATTCAATTTGATATGGGAATTTAAAATGTAGGCATAAATGTCATCGGCCACTGTAACCGCTCTCATCGATAACCAAAAGCAGTTACTTTCACTAAAAAGAGACGCCGTTGTTGGCATCCCTAGATTCCTACTTAAACAAGAGGCTGGAATCAGATAAACATCCAAATATATCCAGAACCTAACAAAATGTATAAGATACTTCTCAATGAGTATTGCCAGAAGACACATCGACCCACGCCGGAGTACACCCACAAGAATGGTGGCCCCGACCACAACCCCGATTTCGTCGCGATGGTGACGATTGATGGTACCCAATTCTCTAACATTAAGTCTGTAAAGAGTGCCAAGGATGCCGAGAACATTACCGTTGAGGTGGCGTAAAGGCACCTTTGTCCTTCCACCTGTGAGAAGACGAGTTTGTCCCCCGTTACTGCTGCTGCTGACGATGACAGCAACGCGAACACTTTGAACAATAAGATTTCCATATGAATATTTTAAAAATGTCTGCCTCTTCTATAACCTAGAGGTCTCCATTACAGGGCCTTCAGGCGGTGGGGATTACTCCAGCAGTGAAGAGTTGGAGTGGGTTTTCGAATACCTGGTCCATGCAATAACAGCAAAACTTGATGTAATAAAAAATCGAAAGACAAGTGTGCAAAAGCTGCTCCAAGATTTGAAGGAGAAGAAAATGGCGGAGTGAAATTTTATGTTCGCTTAGTTGTCATTTTGTAAATAAAAACCTGATGGGTATTAGTATGTTAACTTATGAAACAACTGTAATTTCCGAAACAAGGAGCAAATTTAATGGAACTTCGTCTAGTAGATATTATTACATGGATGGAAGTAGTAAACGGGGACTCTATTTCTTACACGGTTACACACATATTTAAACAGAGAAATTGAAAATCAAACGGGAAGCAATAACTTCTAAATGGTAACGCAAATATTTAAAAAGAGAGGACATTATTTTAAATAGAAACACTGAAACTTAAACGTTACAATCGAACATTGCTGCAAAGAATGCGAAGTATTAAAAAATATAGGCGTTAAACGAACAACAGTACACAGGCAACATACTATACTCTCAGATGAGCGGCGTCCGTTGCGGGTATCCGTAATTTAAAGAGAGACCACTTCATTTTGGAATTCATTCATATTTCACCTTATTCACTTAATGTGAAAATTGAAACACAGTAGTTTATATGGACAGTACTTCATTAGAACATAGCCGTTTAAATAGTAGATGTTGCAATGAAACTGTCGCAGTATAGTCATTGCAAGTGACACCTTTTCTTAAACATAGAGTGCTTCATTATCTAGTTCTGTATGTTAATTATTATTTAATTATCATAATCCATATTTAATTATATGGGATGACCGTTTACAAACGGAGTTCTCCATGTAACTTACTGTGGTACGGTTTAACTATTCCCTATTCCGTTTAAAAGTACAATTCTATTTGAAGTTACCGTTTAAGAAGTAGTGTTTCTGCTTAAATATTGATCAGTTTCATTTGATCTGAAGTGTTGGCAGGGAACAAATAATTCTTGAAGGGAACAAATAAGTTTTGCGTGTTTACTTTTTATATTTAAAGATATAACTTACCAATTTAATTCTCATTCTTTGTAACTTAAATGAAGTCACTGAATGTTAAACGGAAACGGGTATTATCAACAGGTGACACAAATGATGTTAAATGGAGACGTTGTATGTTACGCAGAGAAGTTTGACTTTAAGCAGAGTCCTTGATATTTAAGCAATTCAGTGAACATTTAAACAATTTAAGTCAAGTACACAAGAGTTTATCCGTTCGACGAACACAGGTACGTAATCATGATATGGCCATGTCATTGGGAAAGAAAGAGTTGAATTTAAACTAATGGCGAGGAGAAAACTTAAGAGGAGTATTCCGTCAGTGCAAATATTACTACTTACGTTTAATTTGATATTCGATTTCGAACCGTCAAATGTCACCTCATCGATCACTATTACTGACCTCGTCGATAACCGATGGCAATTGTTTTCATTAAATTCAGCGTGGAATTTGAGAATTGAGTTCAAACGCTAAAGATTCAGATTTCTATTTAAACAAGCCACTGAGACAGAGTTAAACATCCAGATATATCCAGAACGAAGAAAATATATAAGTCCCTTCTCAACTAGCTCTGCAAGAAGAAGCGATTGCCCTCGCCCGAGTACTCCACCGTCAGGGAAGGCCCCGACCACAGCCCCGTCTTTGTGACGACGGTGTCGGTCAGCGATACGTCCCTCTCCAGTGCTGAGCGTGCGACAAGTTCCAAGCATTCCAAAAACCTTGCTGCTGAGTTGGCGTTCAAGCAGCTCTGTTCCCCATCCAGTGGGAAGGACAGAGCTGCTCCATCTCCCGCTGTGTCCCCCGCTGCTTCCGCTGTGACTGCTGCTGTGTTCCTTCTACTCCCGCTGCGTTACCCGCCGCCGCCGCTGCTACCCCAGTACTCCAGCAGGGCCTTTCTCCTGTCCACTTTACTCAAGCAACGACGAGTTGGAGTGGTTCTTCGAAGACTTCCTCCACGAGCTAGCAGCAAAAGCAGTATTTGCTGCTGCAAAATTCAAAGGAATTAAAAAACGAAGGGCCCATGTCAAAAAGCTGCTCCATGCTCTAAAGGAGACAAAAAGGGATGACTGATAGTTTTACTTCCCTTTGTTTTCATTTTGAAAAATAAGAACCCTCGTTTTGTGCTATTTTGTTAATGATGTTTGTTAAATGCAACCTTGTTATCTTCATTTAGAAGTTCACTTATTTCAGCTGCAACTCAGTAATCTTAAATAGAGACACAATATTTTAATCGGACACACCTAATGTTAAATGGAGACTCTGAAAAGTAAGCGGAGAACGTTATTTATAAAGTGTAACTCAATATTTCAACACAAACATCGTCATTTAAAATGAGATAAATGGAGACACTGTCTACTATATAGAGAATCCGTATAGTCATCAGAGATAAAGAAAGGTAAAGGGAGGCTTTGACGAGAGACACCTAACGTTAAATGAGAAAGCGGCATATTAAATGGAAAACCTTAACATTAAAGCTTAAATCAATGTTTCAGTAGCGACAACGTCGTTTAAGCAGATGTACTTAATTTTATAAAGAAACCATCGTTACAATTGCAAGTCAAGCAAATAATGCGAAGTATAAAGACATACAGACGTTGAACTTGAACGAATTATAGTATATTTACATTGGAAAGTCTGCCACCTCAGTCGTGAACACTGAGTTGAACATAAAATAAAAATGAAGAAACTGATACATATTTGTTTGTTAACTATGCAACTTCGTTCAATGGAGAAAATATGTTTTATTGTCACTCGTTGATATTTTAACAAAGACAGCAAAAGTTAAATGGTGACTCGTAACCTTAAATATGGTCACCGTATGTTGGACAGAGAAAAAGAAAGTTAAACGTGTACGTTTATGATTTAAACAGAGGCTGTGTCTTTTAACCAGAGACTCCTGATGTTAAACGGGGACGGTGAGTATTATATGGAGATCCATATTATTAAAATGTAACACAATATTTTAATTTTGACATCGTCGTTTTAACAGAGATACCTCATTTCAAAAAGCTGTAACGGCACTTAAATGGTACAATAGAAAGTTAAGCAAATAATGAATTGAATTTGAAACAATGACGAGCAATAGTAAATTTACATTGACATATCCGCCATGCCACTGGCAAAAAATGAATTGAATTTAAAAAATAACGACAAAACTGTTTTACATTTGATAAAGAATGCCAGTCATAAAAAATCCTACTTCCCCGAAGGTGGAGGCATCCTTTTTTGTTGGATGCCGGCCGTGCGCCCTTCCTTAAGTATGAGGGCAGCGTACTTTAATCTCAGATAAGAGACTTCCGTACGAGTTATATGTAGCTTCTCGCCCTGGAGTAATTGCTCTACAAACTTCATGACGTACACGGTGCAGTCGACACTTCCTTTTTTGTCGCGGTGTTTCGTAGTTGTAAACAAGCGGGTAGTGTTTGATCACCGTCTCACCGTACTCCATTTCGAGACAGGTGTTGAATAGTTCCCACTGTCAAGGTATATAACTTGAGGTTAGAATAACAACCATCTATGGATGGCGATATCAACGTTATGCACGACTTTGATGGCATCTCCGATCATAGCTAAAGTTGTCTCATGTGCGTCTTCCTCCTTTGACGAAAGCTGACGATGTTTTCTTCTTCTTAAATAGGACCGCGTCTCCGTAGCAATGCAGACCCAAAATGAGAGCCACATCCTCAGGCCTGAAGCTTAGCAGGCTCTCCTTGGTCCTGAATTTATTGGTACGGCCATCGTACCTCTGTAGAAGCGAATCCAGAACGGCCCTCTCTTGGAATACAACTTCCACCTCAGTGAATGCCACAAACGGTGTCCTTTGGATGATATTCTAATATCGAGAGGTCATGTGGACTTTTCAATTCGGCCAAGGTCCCCACCACCGGTGTCAAGTAGCATCTCCCATTGACTGGGTTTACCGCCATAATCACAAGACTGCAACAATGACAACATTTGTTAAACAGAGACATCAACTGTTAAAGAGAGATATAATTTGTTAAGCGGAAAGCTCAATTATTAAACAGATATATGAATAGTTAAACAGAAACCTAAGGTTTTAAACAAGAACTTATTTCTTACATGGAAACCTCATTTTGCAAACTGCAACCATATGAAATGAAAGGGGAAACGCACGTTGTAAACATTACACAAATAAAAACAACCGAAAACTGTTTCGATGGTCATTGATACAGCCGAAAATGTAAGACAAACCAAAACCCTTTCTGACTAATATGCCTGCAGACCAGAAACCCCAGCCGAGAAATTCCCCCGCATACTTCAGTGTCTTCCGATAAAAACAGATCCACAAAACAAAACCGACGAATATTTGTATGTAACAGAGTGGTTCAAATAAAAGCTTACTTAAAACACAACTTCTTCAATATCTTGAACTGCAAACTGATGAAAGTGCCGAATACTTGCCACGAGTGATTCAGAGGCTTGAGAACTGAAGTTACGGATGATGTCCACGCAAAGACAACTTCGGAAATGGAAAAGCGGAAGAGGCGCGGTCGCGAAGAAGGCGTATACGGACGTCTCTTGGGATTACCCTACTTTTCAAAAGTTCCAGTGTAACGACTTCCCATGCAAGAAAAGGTAATTTTGTCCATAAAATTTAAACATAACTCAGTTAACCTCCGTTGAAATCTTTGGGGGTTTGGAAAACATTGTCTTTTAAAAGAAGGGGTTTTTAGGTATTGCGAAATTAAAGGGGTGTTTTTTACCATATTGCAAACTTAGGGGTTTTTTTGCCAATTTTTAATTTTTTAATTTAAGTAATATTTTTTAAAAAATCATAAAAACAAATAAAATAATATTTTAAAAAAAATAGAATTATTTTTTCTAAACAAATACACTTGCTGCAGTTGTGGTCCACCATATTTTGTTTTTGTATCTCTAAAAATTCTTAAAATTATGGTCGTAAATGATAATTTAAAATAAAAATTGCTACATAAGTAAAAGCAAACCTGAACTAAAATTTTCAAATTTAAAAATAAAAAAATAAAAATAAAAAATACTAGAGGAACTAAAAAGTCATAAGCTGTACTTGTTTAGGGACTAAAAAATAATTTTATGTAAATAAAACATCAATGTCCTTCTGCACAACTGAGTCTCATAAAAATTTTATTCTCTACTATTGTAAATTAAAACACAAAAATAAATATATAAGACATTTATAAAATCTATTGTGAAACTGTCTTTATATAAATAAGATTTAAGTAAACAAATTAATGTTATTTCAATGTTAACTAATAAAACATCACACACTATACTTAGGACTTACGTTATATGAACTTAAAACCAAATCCTACATGACTGACGACTTCAATATGTTAATTTAAAATTTGTTCTTATCTTAACTTTAATTCAATTATCTTAACTTTAAATATACTGTTAGATGTGATACCGAGAGTTCTATAAAAAAAAAAAAGTTAGATTTCTCTAAATTAATGCTTTTGATTTATAAAAATTTAAACTAAAAAATTACTTATTAATTAAGAAAAAGTAATTATTAGTCTATAAAAGTTTCAAAACATCCCGAGCAGTCCCTCTGATATTTAAATTTCACTGTCAGACATTCTTTTTTCAATTCTCTTCCCTTTCAAAATTAATTATCTTGTCACAATTTCAAAAAAATATACGGCTAACATGGAAAAATGCAGGTTTTTTGGCAGCTTTTCACTTACAATCATTCTTTCCGTTTACTTTAAATAAAATCCTCTTTTTTTTTTCTCTTCTTCTTCTTCTTCTTCTTCTTCTTCTTCTTCTTATTCTTCGGACAGAATTTCTTTTGTTCCTTTTTGTCTTGCATTTGTAGATGATAAATTTTTCTCTCCTAACCGTGGGCAAGTTGCTACCAAAGGCTAGCTGCATTTGTTGCCATTTAAAGGTCCGGTGAAAGCAGGTTTACTTTTTTACTTTAATTTGATGAACGAGTTGTAAATGTTTGTTTGATTGTAATGCATGACAGCGTGAGTGTTTTATGCTATAGGATTCAATGGATACTTTATGCGTAATAATTAGATATAAGGCAGAGGGTCGAGTACTGCAGTTCACGGTACTAACTTCATGGGAGTCAGTGCTACAAGCGATATGTGCGAGATGGAGTCAGGAAATTTCTAGTGTTAGGGTGAGGTTGATTTTTAGCGTGGATGCACACCTAATGGTCTGCCATATTAAATATGAGATTGATTTTTAGCAAATGTGCCACGTTTACTATTTGTTCAAATGCTCTGTCTTGGACCTTATTGTTGACACAACTGCTGATGCTGTGGATAGGCCTACGGGTTTCTCTTTACTATCATAAATATCATATCTTTATTTATACATACAACTGAGGTGATCATTTAGTACATGTACTTATGGTATAGTTGTCGAACTTTCCGCTTAGTGGTCTAGTTTTGGCTTACATTTTGGAGTTTTCACGTAGGGGCCGTTGTTTTCGATTACATGGCAAACTTTCTGTTTTGTGAACGGTATTTCCGCTTATGTTTTGGCATTTTCACTTAGCGGCCATCATTTTCGCTTAGATGGGATACTTTTTGTTTAGCGAACTTTGTTACCGCTTACGTTGGGGAGTTTTCACTTACCGATCATCATTTTTACTTAGTTGGAAAACTTTCCGCTTAGTGAACAGTGTTACCGGTTCGTTGGGTTTTCACTTAACAGCCGTTGTTTTCGCTTAGTTGGGGAGGTTTCCATTTAATACTGCTTCGAAGGCTAGGTACTCTATCATTGTACTATTTACTTTACATACTTTCTGATTATAAATCAGTTACATGCTTATCTATATCTTAAATTTTATTGTAAACACTAGAAACAGGGACTTTGTTTATGAGAGCTTACAATTCAATTGATGCATATTGTTATCCCAATAACACACGGAAGGTGGCCTATCGGTGGCAGTAGACCAACCTGAAAATGTATGTCTGGTAGTCGAGACAGGTCAAAGGGTCTCATCAACGCAATCGAGAAGGTTTTTCCTTTATCCCCACATGCCTATTGTCTCAGGCACTTGGACGCAAATTTTATGAAATTAAACGTCGGGATTGAAAAGGCATTGAAGGAGTCATGTTGGTCCATGGTTGTTAGGATTGCATTTGTGTGCATGGAAAAGGAGTTCAATGATGCAACAAACAACCTCCTGAATACATCTTCACACGCACATCTTTGGCTACTCCAAAAATATGATGTCACACACTAGTCAAACTGCATATTCAAAGGCGAAAGATGGGGCGAGATGTATTCAAACGTTGCGGAATCATTTAATGCATGGATTAAAGAGGCGTGCCACTTCCCCATGATGAACATGGTGGACTTGCTACTGCAAGATTTTGTTTGGCATTTACACGTCGTTGTTAGTGTTTATGTAACACTCATCACAGTTAGAACTATGTATTTTCGTATAGTATACTCACTTTCTACTTAGAGCTATGTGTTTTCATTTACTTGTAGATGTTTCTACGTACATGTATGTCTTTTCATTTAGTATGCTCGCTTCTCACTTAGAATTATGCATTTTTGTTTACTTGTAGATGTTTCTACATACGTTTATGTGTTTTCATTTAGTATGCTCACTTTTCACTTAGAATTATGCATTTTTATTTATTTGTAGATGTTTCTACATGCATTTATGCATTTTTGTTTAATATGTTTGCTTCTCACTTAGAATTACACATTTTCGTTTACATGTAAATGGTTCTACGTGCATTTATGCGTTTTCGTTTAATATGCTCACTTCTCACTTAATATTATGTTTTTCACTTAACCATGTGAATGAAAACACAGTTATCTAAGTGGAAACATACCATGCTAAACAGAAACTCGACCATGTAAGTAGAAACACTGTCATCTAAGTGGAAACGTCCAACGCTAAATGGAAACACAACCATGTAAGCGGAAACATGGCCGTCAAAATGAAAACATCCAATGCTAAATGGAATCACAACCATGTAAGGGGGAACACAGTCATCTAAGTGGAAAGAAAAACTGTGAATTGGAAATGCAACCATGTAAGCGGAAACATGCGTCTAAATAGAAAGGCCAAATGTTAAATAAAACACAGTAAGTGGGAAGTTTACTTATTGATTACGCAATTGAGAAAATCACCATAGCGCTTACTGAGTTAGTCTATTCGCAGGAATCAAGTTGGCCATTTTATTTTGAGGATTAAAGCTATCTTGACCATACTCGACTTTTATTTTTCAATTACGATTATGGTTTCATCACTGACAATTAGTTGTACTGGTTCTTCACAGGAAGCATAGTCACCTATTTCTTCCACAGGTGTCGCATCATCACCCCGATGTAATGGGGGCCGGATTGGAACTTCTTCATGTACAAAGGGTCCACTAGTATCTTCACCTGCCGGACGGGGGAAGCTGAGATAGAATTTCATTATGTATAGGGGGGGGTTGGGCTGGCAGCTTTATTTACCTGGGGGATCTGAGAAGGAACTTCATTATGTGCAGGGGGTCAGGGGCACAGCTTTATCTACCTAGGGGAGCTGAGCTGGAACAACTTCATCTGCAGGAGGTGTTGGACTAGCATCGTTCTTTGAGGCCACCAGGGGGGTTGTGGTGAACCTTTTCGTCCACATGTTCCACAGAGGGGGTTAGGTTGGAAACTTTCCCGTGGGTCGCTGTTGGAGCAAGAACTACTTCCTTACTCTCCTAGGTAGATTACCTGGGAGAGGTTTCCTTTGTTCACGCAAGCTGTCAAAATCAAAAGTTGGGATGATAATCTCTTTCATCGCAGTGAGAGACTCAATGATGCTGTCGACGTCAACAGTGTCATTGCCATCATTGTCGAAAAATGTTATCGAAGGACTTGGAGAGCCGTCCTTCTTCATTCTGCCGTTGTGGGAAACTTTCTTCGTCGTAGTATCGGTGCTCATAAAGGGTGTCGCCAACTTACTTACAACCCGTGTAGACCTCCTAAGGATGTTGTGGGGATTTTTTGCTTTAGAATTGGGGGGAGGGGGCAACCATTGATGTGCGCCTAGTGGAGACCTTCTTCACATTTCTCCTGGCCGTCGAAGATGATAACAAGGGTGACTTTGGTGTGTCTCCCTCCGAGGATGGCGAGGATGGAGCGGACAACTGAATCTGTCGTTCGATGGCGTCCACATGGGACACTAGACCTTGGAATTCCCACATCAGAGTCTCAAATCCTTGCAGCAGCTGGGTCGTAAAATCCTCGCTAATTTTCCTTCGCTGGGATCCCTGAGCCATGTGACGAGGGCGACTTCGCCCGGGGAGGGGCAGGGGCTAGTACGTGGGTCCGGGGACCGACCACATTTTCTTTGACGCTTCTTATTTGTGTTGGATTCAGCCTTCGGTGCGGGTTTCGCAGGAGATGGTCGGTGTGTTGCCCAACCCAGGGTTTCGTTATCACTGGAATAAGGGGTAAGCTCGGAATACTGTGATTGAAGAATAACAACACTCAAATGTAAGTTAAAACAAATGTTAGTAAATGGACACTCTCCAATTTAGGTGGAAACAAAAAATAGTAAACGGAAACTTTCCGATGTAAGTGAAAACAAACATTAGTAAACATGAACTCTCCAGTGTGAAAGGAAACAAAAATTAGTAAATGGGAACTCTCGAGTGCAAGTGAAAACAAACAATAGTACACGGAAACTCTTCAGTGTAAGTGGAAACAAACAATAGTAAGTGGGAACTCTCTAGTATAAGTAGAAGCAAATAATGATAAATGGAAACTCCCCAGTGTAAGTGGAAACAAACAATATTAAACGAGAACTCTCTAATGTAAGTGAAAACAAACAATACTAAGCGCTAAATGTAACTTCATACCTCTTTGCTATCGAATGATGACAATAACAGAAACAAAGAAGTTTGTTTTGTAAAACAGTTTTCCCCGTAGCAGAGTATCAAGGGAGTCCTCCCAATGCAAACCTTTTTTCCCGTCCCAGTAACTTTGTAGAACCATATGTTCAGGGCTATATCGCATCCTCACAGGTAGCCTGTGTCTTGCTATATCACATCCGGGGACCGTATGCAGGTCATCTTCCATGAGCCACCTGTGTATGGCCTCCACCCATGCATATCTTCCTAGTGCAGGGAGGCCTGCAACATAGTCCACCACTTAGTTTGGTACCGAACAAGTTGTGTTTGGCAACAACACTGTTCCTATGAGATACACCATCAACAAATTTACAAAGTTCTCCCCTTTCTTCCAGACAATTTCTCGAAGGGAATTTTTTATGACATCCCTGCTCCTTTCAAAAGTTTTGGACAAAAATTTCTCTTCAAAGTCTGATGGTGTTTTTTTTTTTTTTTTTTTTTTTTTGAATGCCACTATGTCCCCGTCACAATGGAGACCCAGGAATATGGCAACATCTTTGGGGCTGAAGCTCACCAAGCTCGACCCAATCCTGATCTTTCGGCTCTGGTGGTCATATCGCTGCATGATAGCATCAAGTAGTCCCCTCTCTTGCAGCACCCCCTCAATTTCTGTAAGATTGCTAAACGGTGTCATCTTCACCATCTTCCGTTGCCTTGCACTCATCTGTTGTTTCAGCTCCGCGAGCCAACATCTCCACTACGGGCACTAAGTTGCATCTGCCGTTGACGAGGTTGGAGGCCATATCTGCGTTATATACAACATTACTTCACCCACAATGCTTGCATTCTAAATGGAAAACAAATAAATACTGCACGGAAACTCCATAATCTAAACAAAAACTAGTTCAATAAACAGAAATCACACATTCTAAACAAAAATTGCGCATTCTGAACTTCACCGTTAGACAAGGACTGATTATTGCAAAACCGTAAACTGGATTGTATGAGATTTCAAAACCATAAACCACAAAGACAACCGAATCAAAAGTGGTGGAAGAGAAGCACTATTCTGGTAGACCACTCACTTACCTTCCTAACTTCGGTCAGATTGGATTGGGAATAGGATGTCTATTACGCCGGCGATGCATGAACTATGGTTTTCTACTTGGGCTTTCATCTCCGAGTAGATGAAAAGTTACTCTTTTGACTGTGCAATGGAGGGGCGAAGTCTCCAGTTTACCGAGTAATCAATGCACTCGCATCCCAAGCCCCAAAAAACGCATTTACTCAAACACCCGTAGATTTTGCGTGCCAGTGGAGGGGCATAATCATCACTCCAATTGGTCTTTAATAATTTCATCCCACGTAGAGATCCAAGTGGAAATAAACCCAAATAAATTTTTTTTTTTTGGATATCCAAACTATTAAGAACTTTTTGTGAATATGTGAACTTTATAGGGATGTTTTGTTTATTTTCAATATTAATTATTTGTTGGTTTTAGGAGCAAATTTGGAAAAGGTTGGTGGCAGTTACAACTCTATCTTATTAGGAAAATTCAAGTCAAATAAATAAATAAAGAAATAAAGAAAACGTGTTCACTTATCGATCGTTAGTTTGCAAGGGAATGATAAGCACAAGTGTTAGAGCTGGCGCGAAGTCAGTGTCAAGTTGGGTGACGTGGGGATGGACACATGTACGGATGCACATGTTGCTGAGTCACTATTTTTATTATGTCCAAATGGTTTTGATAATGAGATCTGCAGATCGCTGTCCCCTTTCTCTTTTTCCCGTTGGTAATCCAGTCAATTGTGCTTTTTATCATCTTTTGCTTTGTCGTTATCAGGAACATTTGTGATCTAGTATTATATATATATATAATACCGGCATGGTCTCTTATTATAATGAATGATGCCTCTTTGATTCCGCTGATATGTTTTGTCTGCGGGTGATCTTTTTATTAATTTTAAAAGAAATTGGTCCCTTCTCGGTTAGCTTTTTAATTAAAAAAACTGATATTACATTAGATAATATTAAAATATTATTAAAATTTTAAAAACGATAAAAATAATTAAAAATTTATTGAAAATTCGAAAAATTTAAATATTTATTAAAAGGTTATTAAAAGTTTCAAAAAAATAAAATAAAATAAAAATTCATTAAAATATTATTAAAATATCAAAAATATTTATTCTAAAATAATAATGTAGAAAATTATAATTTAAAAAAGTGATGTGTATGTGTTATATTATATCTATTTTATTTAACAATAAAATTATTTATCTAATTGTACAACAATAAGTTAAATTTCATACAAATTAAGAATATATTACTTTGGATAAAAATCTATATATGCGCCTTTATGTAAAGCAAAAGAATTTATGTTATAATTTATTTACCATATTTAAGCTTTTGATTTATCTTATTAAGTTTGTAGCTATCCAAATATTATATAAATATTAAAGCTTAATTATCATTTTATAAATTAGAATATAAATTATTTTGTGGCATGTGACTCATTGTTGTATAATTAGATTATATACAATATTTTGAAATTATTAATAATATTGTAATAATATTTTATTTTTTTGAAAATTTTAATAAAATTTTAAATTTTCTTCCAAATTTTTAGTAATGTTGTAAAATTTTTATTGTTTGAAATTTTAATAAAATTTTAACATTAATTTATAACCAAAACAATCGAGAGACCAATTTTTTTAGAATGAATAATAGATGAATCTTCTACTGACAAAAATATTGAAGGGATCAAAGGGACATTTTGCCTATAATAAGGGGATTATTTTGGGTATTAGAGCTTTAATTGGGTTACTATAATTCTTAGGTTGTTCAATAGGTTATTGGTGAGGTTACTCATATAACTGCGCGTTGAACCTTAAAAAATAATGTTAAAAAATTATGATTGTCAAATAGGTTATTGCCGAGATTACTCATATAATTGCTCATATAACTTGCTATAGTAAGTTTGGAAAAAATAAAGGGCCTCTCAAGAAAATCAAACCTTAAAAAATGGTGAATAAAAAGTTTTAAAAAAAAATGTAAAATTACTTTTGTAGTCTCTAAATAATATTGTTTCTATCCTTTTAGTCCATCATGTATTTTTGATATTTTTAAGTTCTTAAAATCATCAAATAATCAATGAAAATAAAAAAATGGCATATAAGCAAAATCCGCGAACCCAATATCAATCCCTAAAGAGAACTAAGATTTCTAACTTTTAAAAATTAAAAGGATTTAAAAATTATGAAAGATACTAGAGAGATTAAAATAACTAAACTTGTTTAGGAACTAAAAGGATAATTTTAGCCCAAAAAACAAACGAAAAAAAAAAAATGAAAGAAGAGTAACTGCACCAACACCCTAAACATATACAACAAATCTTAGTAATCTTATCTTTTGAAAGTTTTCTGTTAGCCCATATTAAAAAAAAAAAAAAAAAAAATCTACGTTGGCATATTGTCTTTTTTGGGTTAGATTTTGAAATACGCAATAGAGTTTTTCCCCCGTTAGGGTATTTATTAACCGTTATATATATTATAAGAATTCTTCTAAAAACTTGCAATTTCTTCCTCTGGCCAAGCACCGTTTTACTGACATGAGGTTACATAGAATGAGAAACAATTAATAAAAACTTCTTAGGGCTTGGCCTGACATTATTTAAGATTAGCAAGTGAGAACTTTCATGCAATGAAGTGCTTGCATATATACTGCATGATTTGGTTCACTCATTTCTATGGTAATTTGTAGGTAGCGATATTGAAAATTTCAAATCATATGTATGGTTTGCCATGCTTTTTGCATATGCCACCTGTTTTGAGAAGCACACATTGACAATAAAAATAAAATAGTAAACCACATATCTTCCTTAAATAAACATGTTTTTACGGCTAAAATAGAAGTTCACCTAGACCTAGTTGATGGAATACGTTTTCTTCAAACGTTAGCATGAATGGACATTGACCTTCATAACATTATTACTTGCTTAGAATAATATATGCATGTAACCTTGCACATGATATTCCCATGATTATTATAGCTACAAGCTGTGCACATATTCAACTAATTTGACACAATAACCTGTACTTCTGTAGCTACTACTTATCATATATATATATATATAATGGTTGTGAATGTTTACCATCGGTACATATTGTTGGATATGGGCTGGACTAAGGCCCAAGCCCAATCCAGTAAACACCCAAACATGTGATGTTTATATAAGTTTTAGTCCTACATCGGAAATGGAGTAGAACTTTCATGCCTTTATATATTCTTTGTATCTTGTTACATAAATTTAGAGTATATACAAAAATGTACCATTCCTACTACAACGCACGCACGCTCAGCTGGCCGTGTGTGTGTTTATTTTTATTTATTTATTTATTTAGTTTTCAACAGATATTTTTTTCTAACTGTTGATCTCAACCTAACTGATCAATTTTTGACCGTTGATGATGCTTGCCTATATATATTCGAAAGTCTGGCTTGGTTAGGGTTAGAGAAGAGCTTCCATTTTTTAGTCGCCTCCATCATCTTCCTTACTGATTCCTTCTACAACCTTGGGTGGTGACACTTGTGTGTTCCCGGAGCTGAATGTGCTAAGTTTTCGGCGACCGACTGATTGGGTTAGTGTATCTTGACACTTGGAGAGGAGCCGCCTATACCCGCACGTATCAACCGTTCATCGACCCACAGTAGTAAGAATGTAGCTACAATCCACTTGATCATCTTTTAGATTTTTTCTACTATAAGTTGAAAACCATATGCCTCTCTCTAAACGGCCAACCAGTGGAGTTGAGAGTTCTATAATAGCCAAGGAAAAAAACTATTCAAGTTTGATCTGTCGGAACAAATGTCATAATCCTGACTAAAGTTGTTGAATGCATTAAAGATTCCAATCACAAGCAATCTACAGTGTGCAACATGATCAGTTTGGCATGATCAGAAGTAATTTGGGCAGCATAGTGCAGAAAATCCCACTATTGCTCAAATAAAAAATCAAAAAGAGATGAAACAAAGAAAATCAAAAGCAAGCATGCTTGTTTGCAGTAGTCTTATCTATCAATTTCAAAAGAATAATGATAAAGAAAACAATCAAGGAAATATGGGATTTTTAAACCAAGAATATGAAGGAAACGAGAGAATCAAAGGTCTGTAGCTGTTGAATTTGCTTAGAGCTTTGAGTTGCTAAAGATGAAAGAGATCAAGTAGTACTTTGATATACTGCTTGTGTTAGGTAGCAAGCTATTACTGGGTCCAACCCATGGTCAGTTGCATTTGTTGACTTGTCCAAGCCATTGGGGGTATTTTTGGGTTTTCACTAGAGGGCTCTTTAACACCCATTTTCTCTTTCGTTATAAAAAAAAAAACAGAGAGAGAAGTAGTGAGCTGAAAAGGGAGAACAAAAACAAGGAGAAGAAGGAGATTGTCTCTTTGGAATGATGATTCATTGATCCATCTTCAAGGAGATTTGGTAAGCTCTTGATAGCGTGTTCACTGAGAATGTTTGCTCAGTTTGTTTTTGTTTTCTTCTTGTAATTGTGATCTCAAGTTAGGGCATCAACTTGAGATTGATTGTGTAATTTGTTCTCCCTGTTTTCTAGTGAAATTTTGCTTGCCGGTGCCCCGTGGTTTTTCCCTCGTTTTGTAGGGTTTTCCACATAAAATTGAGTGTGTTATCTTGTGCTTGTTTACTTGTGAGTGTGTTGCTTCTATTCTCTTCTATGTGAGATCCGATCAGATTTGTTTCTTCACTGACAGTGGTATCAGAGCGTTGGGTTCAAATAGAGGAAATGGAAGGAAGTTCAGGCACCATGGTGAAGCTCAACAACTCAAACTGGATGTTGTGGAAGCCCAAAATGGAAGACATCTTGTATTGCAAGGAGATCTTTGACCCAATTGAGTACAAGGGAGAAAAGCCAGATGATGTGGAAGAGAAGGCATGGAAGAAGATGAACCGAGTTGCTATCGGCACTATTAGACAATGGTTGGATGATTCGGTTTTCCATCATGTTTCCAGTAAAACTTGTGCCTATGCTTTGTGGACCAAATTGGAATCTTTATATGAAAGGAAGACAGCAGGGAACAAAGCCTTCTTGATTAGGAAATTGGTGAATTTGAAATATCAAGAAGGAGGTTCTATTGCAGAGCATTTGAATGAAGTTCAAAGCATTGTGAATCAGTTGGCCTCTATGAAGATGACTTTGGATGATGAGCTTCAAGCTGTTTTGCTCTTGAATTCACTACCGGATACTTGGGAGACATTGGTGGTCTCCCTCAGTAATTTTGTACCTAATGGGGTGCTCACCATGACTCTTGTGACATCAAGCCTCCTAAATGAAGAAACTAGGAGACAGTCAACTAGTTCAGAGAGATCGGCTGCTTTTATCACTGAACAAAGGGGAAGGCGCAAGAGTCGTGGACCTCAAACTCGTGGAAACTCAAAGGGAAGGTCCAAGTCAAGAGGGAAGAAGAAAATTGAATGCTACTATTGTCATCAGTTTGGGCACATGAAGTATTAATGTCCAAATCTCAAGAAAGTGGAGAAAGACAAGGCTCAATCCAAGGATGACGAGAATACTGCAGCTGCTGTCTCGAGTGATGTGGTGATCTTATCTGTAGAAGAATGTCTTCATGTATCCTCCTCAAGCATTGAGTGGGTGGTAGATAGCGGTGCTTCATATCACGCTACTCCAAGAAAAGAATATTTCTCATCCTACAAGGAATGTGACTTTGGTACAGTCAAGATGGGTAACACTAGCCACTCAAAGATTGTAGGAAGTGGTGATATATGTCTTGCCACTGATATGGGTTGTTCCATTACTTTGAAGGATGTGAGGCATGTCCTGGATCTCAGGTTGAATTTGATGTCTACTTTGGCCTTGGACAGACAAGGTTATGAAAGCTATTTCGGAAAGGGATGTTGGAAGCTCTCCAAGGGTTCACTAGTTGTTGCAAGAGGAGAAGTTTGTTGCACATTGTATAAAACCCAGCTGAAGATGAACAAGGATGGCTTGTTTACAATGGAGAACGAATCTTCTCCAAACCTATGACACAAGAGGTTAGCTCATATCAATGAAAGAGGTCTCCAAATTCTCACAAAGAAGGAGCTAATCCCTTGCAACACTGGTATGTCTTTAGACCCATGTGATTTTTGTGTAATTGCTAAACATCACAAAGTATCTTTTCAGAGTTCTTTCAATAAGAAAAGTGAGGTGCTCTCAGTTGTCTATTCTGATGTGTGTGGCCCATTTGAAGTGAAGACTTTGGGTGGTAACATGTACTTTGTTACCTTCATCGACAATGCATCAAGGAAGCTTTGGGTATATTTGCTGAAATCCAAGGCTCAAGTATTTCAAGTGTTCCAAGAGTTTCATGCTAAAGTCGAAAGAGAGACAAGCAAGCTATTGAAGTGCATTCACACCGATAATGGTGGTGAATATGTTTCCAAGGAATTTGAAGGATATTGTAAAGCTCATGGAATTCGTCATGTCAAGACAACACCGGGAACACCTCAACACAATGGAGTAGCCGAGAGAATGAATCATACCATTGTAGAGAAAGTGAGGAGTTTATTGAAGATGGCTAGACTGCCAAAGGTTTTCTGGGGAGAAGCTGTGTTGACAGCTGCTTACTTAATCAATAGATCACCATCAACTCCTTTGGAAAGTGATATTCCAGAAAGGGTGTGGACAAGGAGAAATCCCTCCTATGCACACTTGAAGGTTTTCGGGTGTAGAGCATTTGTTCATGTTCCCAAAGAGCAAAGGTCCAAGTTAGATGACAAAGCAATCCCATGTGTATTTTTGGGCTATGGAGATGAAAAGCTGGGATACAGGCTGTGGAATCCTGAAAAAAGGACAATTGTGAGAAGTAGAGATGTAGTCTTTTATGAAGATCAAAATGGAATAAGTGACATGCAGGTCAAGCCAACCACTCAGGCAGGACTATTTATTCAAGGTAAACAAATCATTCAGACCGAACCAACTGGGCAGTCAAGGCAAACCATCCAGACCGAGCATAATGTACAGTTTGACTCAGATATGCATGTAGAACCAATCGTGCAGAGTCAAGATGTTTCAAGCCGACCACAAACTTGTAGATTTGAAAATGTCAGAGGAATGCAAGAAGCACCTTTGGGAAGAAACATTGAGCAAGATGAGAGCTCAAACATACAAGTCAGGAGGACAGCTAGAGAACACAAACCATCTCAAAAATATCCATCCTCAGATTATATACTTCTTACTGATATGGGTGAGCCCGAGACACTTCAAGAGGTGAGTAATCTTGAAGATAAAGATAAGTGGATGGAAGCTATGCAAGAAGAGATGGTTTCCCTACAAAAGAATGACACCTATGAACTTGTAGAGCTCCCAAAAGGAAAGAAAGTTCTAAGAAACAAGTGGGTGTTCAAGTTGAAGAATTACAACCAAAATCAAGTTAAGTACAAAGCTCGGCTAGTGGTGAAAGGTTTTGGTCAGGTAAAGGGGGTAGATTTTGATGAAGTGTTCCCCCCCGTTGTGAAGTTATCATCCATAAGAGTCATTCTTGGACTTGCAGCAAGCCTAGGGCTGTACATAGAACAAATGGATGTTAAAACGGCTTTTCTTCATGGCGACCTTCAAGAAGAAGTGTACATGGCACAACCGGAGGTTTTGTGAAAAAGGGACATGAACACTTAGTTTGCAAATTGAAGAAGAGTGTGTATGGGCTAAAGCAAGCTCCTCGGCAGTGGTATTTGAAGTTTGACTCGTTTATGAAGAGTCAGGAATACACAAGAACAACTACAGATCATTGTGTATATGTAAAGAAGTTTGGCGAAGACAACTTCATTATCCTACTACTTTATGTTTATGATATGCTTATAGTTGGGAAGGATTATGCATTGATATGTAAGCTAAAGGTAGACTTATCTAGATCTTTTGACATGAAAGATCTTGGTGAAGCAAACCAAATCCTTGGAATGAGAATTCTGCGTGACAAGAAGGCTAACAAGATATGGCTGTCACAGGAGAAATATGTTGAACGAGTGCTTCAAAGGTTCAACATGAAGACTTGCAAGGCTGTAAGTTCTCCTTTTGCTTCTCATTTAAAGTTGAGTAAATGCATGTGCCCAACCACAAAAGAAGATAAGGAGAAGATGGGTTTCATTCCTTATTCTTCAGCAGTAGGCCGTTTAATGTATCTAATGGTATGCACAAGACCCGATATCGCTCACGCAGTTGGTGTTGTGAGTAGGTATCTCTCAAATCCAGGAAAAGAACAATGGGAAGTTGTTAAATGGATATTGAGGTATTTGAGAGGGACATCAAAGATGTGTTTGAGTTTTGGAAGCTCAAAACTAATTTTGGAGGGTTTTACAGATGCTGACATGGCTGGTGATGCTGATGGAAGAAGATCCCTATCAGGTTATGTTTTCACTTTCGCAGGGGGAGCTGTGTCATGGCAATCAAAGCTATAGAAATGTGTAGCTTTATCCACAACAGAAGCCGAATATATTGCTGCAACAAAGGCAGGAAAAGAGATGGTGTGGATGAAGAGTTTTCTCCAAGAATTGGGAAGAATGCAAGAGTATGTAGTGTTCTGTGATAGTCAAAGTGCCATTGATCTGAGTAAGAATGCTACATATCACTGCAGAACCAAGCACATCGATGCTCGTTACCATTGGATCCGAGATGCACTTGAAGAGCATATGTTCAAAATTGAGAAGATTCATACTGAAGACAATCCTTCAGACATGCTGACCAAAGGGATCCCTAAAGCAAAGTTGAAGATGTGCTCAAAGGTAATTGGCATGGACTTCAAGTAAGGTGTCATGTTGGTAGATCTCTCCCATCTGTTTTAGAGGGAGAGATTATTGTTAAGAAAATGAAAGTTCAAGACAATGTCCAAGCTCATTGAGAGTGATGGCCCAGTTGGAAAAGTGTAAGCCAAAGTGCACACATGGTATGCAATCTTGAGCAGGTTGTGTGGTAGATCTTATTCTCTTGGGTTGGAGGAGTAGATTGTTAGGTAGCAAGCTGCTACTGTGTCCAACCCATGGTCAGTTGCATTTGTTGACTTGTCCAAGCCATTGGGGGTATTTTTGGATTTTCACTAGAGGGCTCTTTAACACCCATTTTCTCTTTCGTTATCAAAAAAAAAAAAAAAAAGAGAGAGAAGTAGTGAGCTGAAAAGGGAGAACAAAAACAAGGAGAAGAATGAGATTGTCTCTTTGGAATGATGATTCATTGATCCATCTTCAAGGAGATTTGGTAAGCTCTTGCTAGAGTGTTCACTGAGAATGTTTGCTCAGTTTGTTTTTGTTTTCTTCTTGTAATTGTGATCTCAAGTTACGGCATCAACTTGAGATTGATTGTGTAATTTGTTCTCCCTATTTTCTAGTGAAATTTTGCTTGCCGGTGCCCCGTGGTTTTTCCCTCGTTTTGTAGGGTTTTGCACGTAAAATTGAGTGTGTTATCTTGTGCTTGTTTACTTGTGAGTGTGTTGCTTCTATTCTCTTCTAAGTGAGATCCGATCAGATTTGTTTCTTCACCGACAGCTTGATATCGTCATATCAATTGGCTTTAATAATATTAGAATTTTGCAGAAAGTTTTGATTATGATTTCAAAAAAACATTTGAGGCAACAATTTCATCTTTGGAAAACACAAAAAGACCTATCAAGTATCACTGATAAGGGCAAGCATGACTACATTTTCCGTATTATTTTTTATTTTCACTCATCATGTATTTATAATATTATCGTGTGGAACATGGTATTTACAATTGTTTTGTTGATTGTAGACTATGGACATAGTATAATTAGTCCAACGGAGCTATAAGAAAGAATTCCAAAGCAAAAGAGTGAAAAAAAGAGATCCTTTTACAAAAAGTCTTATGGGTGGAAGAATAGAAAGGCATCAAAGGCCAGATAGAAGGGCTTACGGGTAGAAGGGCAAAAACGTTTATAGGAAGAAAGATTATAAAGGTCGGGTATAAGAGCTTACGGACAAGGTTTATTTCCGTAAGCCTGGTCTTAAAGGTCAAGCAGAGGAGCATATATACAGGCAAGACAAATGCCCATAAGAGAGATGGGAAGCACCAGATAATGAATATAGTCCAGTGCCTACGGTCGTAAGCTAGACCATAAAACCAAAACAGAAGACCTTATAAGCGGGACTTATGGTCGTAAGGTGCCCATAAGGCATGCGTTCTTCTTTAGATAGTTACGGCCTCTCCTTTACACCGGTAAGTAGCCCGCAAGGAGTAAGGTATAAAAATTGTAGAACATTCAATTTGTAAAAAAGTTATTCCAAAGCAAGCTTTGTTTTTAATTTTGAAGAAGTTTATGATCTATATGTTAAATACTCTAGGCAAGAAGGATTTGATATTATAAAAAGAACTAAAAATTAAGGAGATGATAGAAAATCAAAATATTACACACTTGCATATGTATGAGGTGGTAAAAGAATATCTACCGTGAAAAATTCCTTCAATTCTTGGCTATCCACCAAAAGTCATGCCAAGATTAATGTTATATGTTGGCAATAATGGGTGTTATACCATATTTCATACCCATTTTGAGCATAATCATGCACTTAGTATACAAAAATCTCACTTTCAAAAGTGAACAAAAGAAATGGATGCATATGTGAAGAGATGGGGCTTGAATTAAATGGCCAAGCTGGTATTCGTTTTAGTAAGAATTTTCATTCTTTAGTTGTTAAAGGTGGTTGATATGAAATATACAGAAAACATTATAGGAACTATATTTCAAGAACAAGACAATTCAGGTTTGGTGTTGGGAATGCTGAAACACTCACTAATTAATTATTTTTCTCTCGTGCGAAGGAGAATTTCAATTTTTCTTCATTTGATTGATATGGTTGAGGAAGGTCACCTAAGAAATATGTTTAAGGTAGATGCATAATCTATACCACCCTATGAAGCTTTTGATGATTTCATATCATTTGACACAAAATACCTAACAAATAAGTATGATATACCCTTTGCTCTATTTAATGGAGTAAACCATCATGGGCAAATTATATTATTTGGATTACTTTGGTTATCAAAGGAAGATACATAAGCCTACATTTGGTTGTTTAGAACATAGTCAGAATGCACGTTTGGCAAGGCTCTTAGGCCAATAATTACATATCACTGTATTGTCTTTCAAGATGCAGCTAGGATTGTCTTTTGAAATTTTTATCACCGTATTTGTCTTTGGTATATTATAAAGAAAAAAGTTTTCGAAAAGCATGGGAGACTGATCACTCAATATAAAACAATAAAGAAAATTTTAAAAAGTATTGTTTATGAGGTAGTGGATATTCAAGAATTTGAAGACCTTTATTTAAAGATGACAAGTATTATAACATAAAAAAAAAGAGTTTTTTTTACTAAATGTCAATATTGGGCTCCTACATATGTTAAAAGAGTTTTTTTTTTTACTAAATGTCTACCATCCAAGTGAAAATATAAATGCTTTCTATGATGGTTATGTTGATCCAACAACATTCTTAAAACATTGAGGAGCAACATGATAGTGCACCAAAAGGTATGATTGAGAAAGAAAACAAAGTTGATTTTACTTCTTCCAACACAAGCTTTCCAATGCTAATTGACTGTTATTTTGATAAGCAACTACAAGAAGCTAACAAATTAAATTTGAACTTATTCCAAGATGAGTTATGGGGTATGTTATATTGCAATCTTGCACTTAGCAAATTAGATGACCCAATATGCACATTTCAAATGATAGACATTTTCAAATGGAAAGAAGGTAGACATTAAAGACAACTAGTGTTTAATATCTATTACAGTGAGGTTAAATTTGACATTAAATGTTTATTCTATTTATCTAATTTTAGAAGAATTACTTATATACATATATAAAATGTTCTTATTGAAAAGATTGTGAAAGAGATTCTATCTCAATATATTTTACCCTAGTAGAAAAAAAAGATATTAAATGTAGGCATACTTATGTGAAGAACTGTAATAATGATATACAAACTAGTGAACAAAAAGTGTGACATGATAAATTATGTTCTCATTTTGTTTAAATTGCTGAAAATGGAGTGGAATCTAATAAAAAAAATATAATTTCTTCATGAAATGTGTGGATGGGGCAATAAAGAAGATGATACAAGCTATTGGAAGAGTTATTCTTATCAAGTTACATTACCAATATTGCTGGAAGAAGCTCATGAGCATCATCAAATTATAGTTTCAACCACAAAGTTCCTAACTCCATTAAAGGTGCAAAGCAAAAGCCGGTCACTTTCAAAGAGAAAGGAGTCAAAGGTTAAAGAAATAATTATTAGAAATAAAAGAAAGACACTTATATTTTACATCATTATTGTTTTGTTATGTAATTATTTTTATGGTAAAAAACTAATGTAATTGCTTTCAGAAAACTTGAACGAAAGGGAACATACAAGATGAAAATAACACATAAGTTGAATTGTGCACTCAAGAAAGTGTGGTAATGTTAAGTTATTAATATATATTTGTTATGATATTGTATACATTATTTTAAATATATTGAATTATGTTTTTCTTCTTAGGTGAATTCAAACTCTCATCTAGACTATACTTGCTGATAACTTCAATTCACAAAAACTTAGCTTTAATACTTCTTCACAGTAAATTAAAATTCACAATTGAGTTGAGAACAATGCGTCGCTGTCAATTGTGTGTATTATGGATATTGTTTACTCATCGCTTTATTCTTATATTTTCTAGCATTTGAGGTGATGCATTGTAATGAATGAACTCAAATATCAACTGACAATTACAAACTATAGATCAACCTTCAGTTGGAAAACTCCAATTCAGTGACTAACTCCACTGAATATCATTAATTCATTACTATAACTTAAATGAATTAGTGAATTAACATAAGAGTCACGAAATTCCAACACACAAACAAGAAGATTCACAGATCTATCAAGTTCTCATAAACATTCAGTAGATCAACAAAAGCAAATCAACCAAAGAAACCAGACAAGAGCATTAACATATCCTGAGATCTAGCTCGAAAAACACAGCTAAAAAAAGTAAGATAACTGAGAGTAAAACCTCCCTCCTGATTCCAGTCACCAGAGATACTCGCCGAAGTCTCTCAGATTTCTAGATCCAAGCCTCTTTCTCTTCTCTTCATTCTTTTCATTTTTCCTCCACTGACCTGCCTTTTTATTAGCTTCCCACTTTAGCATGATAAGCTCCCTCCGCTTGGCCTTCTCTCCATCACTCATTTGCCAAGCTGGCATTTGTAAAAAAACGCAGCCAACCTAGCATTGGGTTTCTTGATTCTCTGACTCCTTCGCCCAATCCCACTTTGTTTTACTCTGTCAGCCGCTAAGCTGTTATAATAACTCTTTATTGATGTATCAGGTGGCCTCCCACTCACGTGATTTCTGTTTAAAAGCTCTCCATTGGAACTTGGCGCCACTTCTTCATCTCCCGCCAGCGTCTTCTTCATAACACGCATCTACAATAAAAACACCAATAAGGACAGCAAGGCTTTCTTGTTGTGGCCTAGGAATGGTCTAGCTTGTGTGAGTTATATTATGCCTTTTGAACTACATAGAATATTAAATAATAAACAATAACATGATATGTAGGATTGCTGCCTTAATATAGGCCACATCACACAAACATTGAGATTGCTCAACTTCCTGCAGAATTGCTTTCTGTCCATATATGGCCAACGTACTTCATAATGAACTCTTTTTTGTAGTCTATAGAGTTTATGTATACATATATCATTACAAAACCTGAAAATAAAAATGAAAGTGGACAAATTTTTTTGTTTCAGATGACCCAAAGTTTTTCTTCATTTTCATCACCATTTGTATTTGGCTCACTAATATTTGAAGGCTTGAATGGCCATAGTTTTTTATGAGGATGCATTTTTTATAAGAGCTTTCAGAGCCTGTGATATGAACATTGTCACCAATGATATTGTTAATGAAAGAATACTACATTGGAAGACAATGGCTATCTGCTAATGTTGCTAAATTCCTAATGAAGTCTTTCTATATTTAGTTAAAGCACCAAGAATTGTTGAAGTCTTTCTAATGAAGTTTGTATTCTTCTAAAATTTTACTAAAGACAATGGCTACTTCTGATGTTGCCGAATTTTGATTGTTTCTTCTTGTGGATCATATCTTATAAACAAGTATATATAGCTATAGAATTATGCATAGTTATATGTATCAGTTTTTTTTAACAACTACCTGTAAATAGTATAGGCAGTAGCCATATAAACTGTGTCAGGTTGAATCCTATATATAGTTGCTCTTCTCATAGCTTACAATATCCCAGCAAGTCTAACATTTGTGAACATTTCAATCATAAACACTACCAATATAATAAAAGACAAAACAAAATCCTTACAAAATTTGCAAAAACTACTCCACTAATGAGTTTCACATAAAAGTAGCATTATGAATTAAATTCCAACTGAAACAAAGGAAAATGTTTTTATTTATTTCTCTATATAAACATCACATGTCTAAATAGAGCATGCCCATTACAAAGATATAAAATAATAATAATATCGAAATAGCAAACATTGAGTAGATGCTAGGCTGTAGAAGCAAGCAACTGCCCTCTTGGTTCTTCCTTTATCATCTGCAGTGTCTTGATTACTGGATTGCCAAACAACCATGTACTCCTCTATGCTAAGCATGTATTTGAGCAGTTCCTAGGTGTCAATCATCTGGGGAAATGGTAGCCATGTTGTTCTTTAGCTGGTTTGTGTCAAAGCATTCCCAGATCTTTACCACTTTTTCCATACCAGAGTTTAATATGAGCCCCTAAAATAATAGCCAATAGATAGTTGATGCATATATCAATCTTTAGAGATAACTGCAAGAGAAGGAAAACAGTATAACCATCAATGATAAAGAACATCTAGATGATGTTTGTACTCCACCAACTTTCTAACATAAAATAAGGTAAAGCTGTTATATCATGCTGAAGTATACCAAATAATGTATAATTTTTACGCATAACAAAAAGGAATTCATGAACTCTAGCCAGCTAGATTTGGGTCCAAATGAAAGCTTCGCAAAAACAGTGAGACATGTTCAAAATGAAATCCATTTCAATCTCAATCTCAATGATTTACAACATCTACATAGTTTAGAGGCAAGAAAATCATACATTTCAAATGCCATACCTAAGGTGGTTATATCTTTATCATCATCATGATTTATAGTGCCTACAGCTTAATAAATAATCTTGATGATTCCTTGATAAATTATTGCCATTACATTTCTCTGTTAATTTCGTTAAATTAAGATTGAAATCAATTCAGAAACGCAAGTAACACCTAGTCAGTAGCTTTAAAACATGAAGTAACACACAATCCATAGTGCAATTAATAGTAACATTAGAGTAATTTTTTAGTGTCTGTCATATTGCAAAACATCGTTTGGTTATATCTTTTAGTCCTTTTAGGGGTCGTATGTCCGTTGTATTTTGTTTTTTTTTTGTTTCACTCCATAATGGGTGTTCTGTCTCTAGTCAAGCTAATTTTTTTTGTTGTTGGTTGTAACTTTTTTCTATATTCACCATTGTAACTTGTTTCTACTATTTTATTCTCGTAATCTATTTTTATGGTTAATCAGCAGCAGGATGATGGTGTGCGAAGAGCTTCTTGCATTTTTATAATTTCAATATTTATAATATTTCCCTACTCAAATTATGAATTTTTTTTTACATATTGATATGGCATGTTTTGAATATAAATAAGATTTACATTATTATGTATCTTTTTCATTGTTAATCAAATAAGAATTATTAAATAACTATTATCCTTTTCCAATTCATAAAAATTTGATTATCCAATGAGAAATGCTATTGGGACGAATTACTCGTCCGAAATGCTACTCTGAATGACGTGGAACAACCACATCATCCCATTTTAAACATCCACGTGATTTGGTGCTCGCCCTCCCCTTCTCCACGCATGAACATCCCGGTCGTTTCCTCGTCAGCAACTCCCCCGAAGTAGTACACATCTCCACTACAAGAAAATTGGGTATTCTCTATGTTTTTTTCCGCTACGTAGCTATTTTCGTAGCTAAATAGGCTCCATTATATATGATTTCTAGTTTTCGTAGGTCAAAATAAACATTTTGAGGTACCAAATATTTCGCATACACGGAAAGATCATGGCCTACAAATTATTTTTAGTAACTACAATTACTTTTTGTAGGTAAAATACAACCCTATTGGCTACGTAATATATCATAGACAAAAAGAGTTATAATTTTGGCCACGCATTTGGACACGTAGGCAATAGTTATAAGTAAGTTATATTATCTATGGTTTCTAGCTTTCGTAGGGCAAAATAAATGTTATAAGGCGCCAAATATTTCCTACATCCGCGGGAAAATCATAGCCTACGAATTATTTTTAGTAGCTACAATTATGTTTTGTAGGTAAAACAAAACACTATAGTCTACGAAATATATTGTAGATAAAACAATTTTAATTTTGGCCACGCATTTAACAACGTAGGCAATAGTTATAACTAAGTTATAGTATCTACGATTACTAGCTTTCGTAGGGCAAAATAAAAGGCACCAAATGTTACTCATCCGCGGGAAGATCATGGACTACGAATTATTTTTAATAGCTACAATTACTTATTGTAGGTAAAACAAAACATAATGGCCTACGAGAAAATAACGTAGACGGAAAGGTTTATACTTGTGGCCACGAATTTGAAAACGTAGGGCATAGTTAAAGAAGTTATATTATCTACGATTGCTAGCTTTCGTAAGGCCAAATAAACATTGTGAGGTGCCAAATATTTTTCATCGGCGGGAAGATCATGGCCTACGAATTATTTTTAGTAGCTACAATTATGTGTTGCAGTTAAAACAAAACATTATGCTCTACGACATATATCGTAGACAAAAGAAATTATAATTGTGGCCACAAATTTGGAAACGTAGGTAATATTTATAAGTTATCTTGTCTAAGATTTGTAGCTTTCGTGGTTATGACTATTTACATGTCTATTATGACCATGTTTTGGACTATATATTGGAAAATTTATGTAATTGTCTATATTTATATAAATGTGATGTGCATTAATTTTTATATAATATAAAAAGCTTTATTCCATTTAAAAGTTATATATATATATATATATATATATATATGAAAATAAAATAAATACATTTCTCTTTTTACATTTTGGCCTTCTCTTTCTCTAGCTCATCCCTCTTGTACTATTTCGGAAATCTAGGATTATCAATCTTTATTTTTAATCCTTGCTCTACAAAATCTAAGGAATTTTTCAAAAATAGATCCAATTTCTTCTCTTTTAGTAGGATTGTTGAGAGAGTTATGATTTTTTTTCTTATTTTGTTTATAATTTTTGGTACAATATATTACTTAAAAAAATTATTAGAGACAAAATTTATTTTCGGGGGGCTGATTATTGTATCTGAAAATAAAATAATAATAAATTACATTATAAAACTTATAATGAATAAATAGATTATTTTTAGAGAACCACATTTTTGAAGTCTCCAAAGGGTAAAAGGAAAAAATTTCGAATGCAAAATTACTCACCGTAGATCATTGCGTCGAGATTCGCTCATGACCCTTCATAGATCAATTAATTAGTGACCTCATAAAAGTAAACTCTTGAGAAATAAACCATTAACTGATAAAAAAATATATCAACTTTTCAAAATTACCCCAATTTAAAAACTGTTGTTTTTTTTATAATTTAATTTAATTAAAAAACTATTTAACATTTCATTAATTGTCTAAATAGACATTTAAAAGTAAGCCAAAAAAAAACTTACATGTATATTAAAAAAATAACAGTATTCCCAAAATACTATGTTATATGTTTTAATTACTTATATGTCTAAATTATATATCACAGTCTTTGTGTTAATATCCCAAATCACAATCCAAAACCAAATCCCACCAAAAGTCAAACTTTCAATGTATTGAGAAGCAATATGTTTAATATATATGTATGTATTAATATGTCAATGCATGCCAAAGTTTCAAATGCACATTTGAGAACCGTACATTATTGCCTCGAGATGTGTTCATAGCCAAAACTTTTCAAAAGCACCCATTCTTTCTTCTCAGCGCCGGCCGGGACCCTTTCTCACTCGTTCGTTGTTCTCTCAGAGCCGACTGAAGGAGTTGAAAATAACCTGAAATTCCTTCGATTCCGCGGATGCTTCGAAAGTTCTCATAGGTTTTGCTCTCATTCTCAGAATAGTCTAGGGTTTTGCTTGAATTTAGTTTGTTGGGTCATTTGAGGGTTTTGTCACTTGGAAAATGTTCTTCTATGATTTGTTTTCTTTGTCCAACGATTTAGATGTGGTTTGATATTACAGGGGCATATAGGAGTTGTTTTCACTGCGATTAGTGTATAAGTGACTCACATTACCGGTATATATGTTTCATGTATTTTGTTTGTCATGATTTTGATCATCTAATAATTTGGGCTGTTTTTTTTAGTTTACTTGTAATGAAGGAAATGAAACCCTAGAAGGATAAACTATGTGCTGTAATTTAGCATTTCCTTGTGATGATGAATAGAAACCAAAATTCTTAATTACTGATAAGTGCTTAAACTATTGTTTTTAGGGCTTGTTTTACTTCAAAAATTAGGTTTGTTTGATGCTTTTTAGAGAAGTGTTTATTTTAGAGACATGAATTTTTAGGGTGCATTGTTAATCATCAATGAAACTAAGTGCCAAGTTTCTAGATTATAATGAAAGGGAAAAACAAAACTAAACTTTCTTATTGAAGTATTTATGGAAAAAGGCTTTTAGGAAAAATTAATATCAAGTTAATCACCACTTGAGACCTAGTAACTAAGCATCTTAATTTACGCGAGCTTCATGTGATTTGGTAGTCTGTCACTCAATAATAAGCAAAGGTAGTAATTACATAATATAGAATTCTGATAACAATTAACAATTAATAATTAACCATTAATTGTTGCCTTAAATTTAACCCTTCACGTGTATCAAAAACATATACATGAAAGACAGCAGACTAGTGTTTAGCATGTTTGTTTTGGAGCCATGTAGTCTACTCACATGGCCTACCATTCATTTGTTGTGGTCCATTCCTGCTGCACTAGAGGAGTCATGTCTTTAATTAATTTGCTTTATCAATAATTTCCAGATGGTATATATATATATAACACAATTCCTTTAGCTTTCAAGGTTAGCTAGACCCAACCTAGTCGTGTGCTGATTGCAGATCATGATGTGCAAGGATTTAATTATATTTTTAATTAATTTGCTTTATCAATAAATTTCACTTGTCATATATAATTATAATTTGCATTACTGGGTGATTCCATGTTTTTAACTCTAACTAATTAATTAAACTCTAAAGTGAAAGAAAAAGTCACAAAAGACAAAAGGTGATGAAATGGAGTTGTTGAAGAAACATAGTATTCCCCCACACACTAATAGCATGTCCTAAGTTGTATGTGCTACCACTGATCATTTCTTTAACTACGTTAATTAATTAATTATTAATTAATTAATTAAGTAAATCTAACAAGATCTATATAATGTAACAATTAATCCTCATCTTCTCTTTTGTTACAAAACATCCTAACTAAGTTGTTGTTGTTGGTCAAGCTCTCTTGGTGAAATATCTTAGTTATAATTATTCAAAGGAAACCATAACAATGGCATGATTGAAATATCTTAGTTATAATAATTTTATAGCTTCTAGTGTGATCAAGAAAAATTGTAGAGGTAAGACACGGGGTTGTAATTTGCAGAAATTGGTGAATTCGACAAAAAATAGGCTTCCTATTTACATAGACGTTGATCAAGGTAGACCCTTGGATGCAGTACAATCTGCAAAGCTATCAAATGAAATAGGTATTATTGTGCGGACATATTTACCTTGTCCACGATCATTCAAAAAACTTAACTGGGAGGAGCATATAAAGCCTGCATTTGATCGTCTTGGGGTATAGGTTATATTAAGTAAGATTCGTACTGTATGAATTCTTGTATTAATAAATTTCTTTGCTTTTTTGTAGATGAAATTGAATGTTATTGGCATTGAAACAAATCCAAAGATAGCTGATTGTATTGTTGAGATACTGAAAAACAGAATTAGAGATCATCGTCAATCATTGAAGAAGCATTATTTGAGCTTTTCAAGCTGTGAGGATGCAAGAAGAAAAAAACCCAATGAGTTTATTACGCAAGAGAATTGGGAGGATTTATGTGATTATTGGGACAATGATAAAACTAAGGTAAGTGTATTTGATTAATGATTACTAATAATGGTTGCTTATATTTTTTTAATTTTAATAATCTATTGATCTTTTGTTTTAAAGGAGAAGGCTAAAAAAGCAAAAGTGAGTAGATCATATATGAAAACACCTCACAATCAAGGATCCAAATCCTTCGTAGTTGTTCGTCATGAGCTTGTAAGCTACGAACTTAATCTTTAATCTTATATGATATAGAATTTATGTATAGTTACTTCGTATTTTTTTTTTTTATAAAATAGATGAGGAAAGATGATGAAACCGGAGAGCAACATGAGTGTCATAGGATTGAATTGTACAAAAAGACACATTATAAAGAAGGAAAAGGATGGACTTCACCCGAAGCAAATGCTAATTATGTGAGTTTATTATCTTATCAATGTGGATTTTCATTTAAATTTTTGAAATTTTGACGTGTACTCATTATTACAATTCTAGAGTGCAATGCAACAAAGGCTACAGAAGGCAATTGATGAAAATCAAAATATTGATGTTGATAAAATTTGTGATGAGGTTCTAGGCAATCGATATGGTTATATTAAGGAGTTAGGTTATGGTCCAAAACCAAACACTTCAAGATGTGGACATGGCAAGTCCATTAAAGATCTTGAAGAAGAGAGAAATATGTGGAAATAAAGATATGAAGTTGAAGCTCGTGAGAATGAAAAGAATGGAGTTCAATTGGCAAAACATGACCGAATGTTGAGGCAAATAATGGCAGCTAAATATGATGACTATGATGAAAATAGTCAAAGGTACTTACGTAATTATATTTATTATAACGTGTTGTAACTTAGTAAAGTTTTGTGACGTTCATTTTTTTTCATGTACAGTGAAGATGGAGAAAGGGATCAATCATCTTGACTATTATATGGTTATCGCCTTGTTACAGGTTTGTCATATTTGATATTTATCTAATTATCAATTTGTTTGACTTTAAAGTTTGAATTATTTACTTAAATTGTTAATATGGTTGGTAATCCTTTTATTTGTAATTTTGTTGCAGGAAGTTAGACACTATTAATGAAGAAGTGGTTAACAAAATGACATGGGTTATTCTCTTCTAGGATGCAAGTGGTGGAGATCTAATTACCATTGATATTTTTTGTTGTTTTGGTACTTGACATTGATAACTATGTAAATAGTTCTTATGAAGAAATGTTTTGATTAATATTTTCAATTGAATATTTAGAGATGAATGGTTATATTAAACATTTATTTCTTCAATTGAGTATATGTACATCAATGTATGGATAGGAACATTTGAAATGAATATTTTTAGGTACACGTTTGGGTCGAAATTAATTGCTATGATTTCTGATATTGTAGAAAAACGTAGAGAAACATTAAAGCTTTTACTATACAAACATCACTATTCTCTACGAAAATAAATGTAGCTAAATTCTTTTCATTACCTACTATTTACTAATCGTAGGGAAAAGAGCAATCATTACCTACGATTCAATAATCGTCAGGGAGGTAATGACAATCCCCTACAAGTTTTTTTCGTAGCTAAAATTGGATTTTCCTATGCAATTTCTTGACTTAATGATGAAATTCCTTTCCTTTCTCTACAACAACCAACGTAGAGAAAACATTACTTTCACCGACGAAAACACAAATTCGTAGAGAAATAGATTTACCTACGGGGAATTATCTACGAATGGGGCTATGATTTATTTGTGTAGAAAATAAGTTTGCTCTACGATTAAATTAGATTCCACTACGAATCGCTTTCGTAGATATTGGTCTTATTTCTTGTACAGCTCCCTCCCTCGTCGCTTGCCTGGCAACCCCCGCGTCTGGCACCACGTATCGTAGTGACCCCACCATCGGCGTCGCCGACGCCGATGTAGTCGCCGCCTCTGCCGCAGCCCCCAACGTCCCGGTCAACCTATCCAAGCCGAAGTCCGACAAGTGAGGCTCGAAGTCAGCATAGAAGAGTATGTTGCAGGAAAGTCAATAGAAGAGGAACACAAGGATCAGCGCCGATGGGCCTAGTGAAACCTGGTCACCTCTGTCCACTTGCCAAGTGTACCAGAACGAGCCATAAGTTATGGCCAACCACTTCAGCTCTAGTTTGGCAATCATCTCTGCCACTCTTGGGTGTACCCATAGCCCGGACTTGATCTCATAGGAGTGCGAATGCCATAGCTTTTGCTCTTCAGGTGACAACATCTCAAAAATATTTTCAGGCACTATGTATTCCACCCCTACAATGCATACACGTACATATATATTTATATTATTATATACATGCATGCCACAAAAGAAATGTATATACCGATGAGATGAGCATGGGGGTCTTCGGAGTCATAGACGGGGCATTGGAGAAAGTCTTGGGTGAGACGAGAGACGTAGAGGTGGGTTTCAATCTTGTGAGTGTGGTCGTCGGCCTAGAGTGCAAAGCTACAAGCGTATTGCTGCACCTGCCGCACTGTTTTCATTGATTTAAGCATCTTGGCTCCCTTGTCCAGCAACTTTGAACCCATAGTTGTTGGTTGTCTTGGAAGAGTTTGTAATGCTTGCATTATTGACAGCATTGGATACCCGACCATGCCTACCCCACTTGTTTGACATTTGGTCCCTCTTGGTTGTTGTTTTGCTGAAATTAGGGGTTGTTTAAAAGCTTAATCATGTCTAGAGAGAGAGAGAGAGGGAAAGAAGGAGTCGCTTCCAAAACCTTATTCTCGGGTGCTCCGGCAGCTAGATTCTTCGTCAAGATTCGACTTCTCTCAGATCGCTGGTCATCGTCGTTGCTGTGATTTGAGGTGGTTAGGAGGTTTATTGTGGTTGGGTTAATCCTGCTTGTTAAGAATGCTAATTAGGATTAGAAGGTGTTTGATGATTGTTGTATCTTTGCTATGCTTCCCTTCTATATCTTTGTTAGATAATTCTATTAAATGTTTACATTGTTTTTCTACCATGCTTTTTAAATTTCATTCTTGCTAAAACATGGGACTGAAATTTTGGTTTTGAAAGGACATGAAAACTTACCTTTTTCATGCCTATCTACCTTGGCTGGCTTTTGTATTAGGGATTAAAGTCATAAGTTTTGTGCATGGAACCTAACTGACATAAGAATGTGGAAATTTTACTAAATGTGTTGATTTTTTTTTTATTTCCTTGCTAGTGTTTATAATGTGCACCAATCTGTAATGCTTCATATACCCATTGAAGAAGAAGCAAGTAAATTATATACACCAGCTATATTTGGAAAATTCCAAGAAGAATTACTTGTTTAAATTTGCTTTGCATCTAGTCTTCTTGTGAGTTGTACTTGTTATAAGTTTGAGTTTACATGGCTATTATGTCGTCACATACTTAAGGTATTCATTGTAGTTAATGTGGATAACATTCCAAGAGAATACAAGGTAAAGCGTTGGATAAGAGATGCAAAATATGGGAAGGTTTTTTATGAAAATGGCCACTATATAGAAGAAAACTGTCATGCTCATTTAACACTGAGATACAGTAGTCTTTCACATGAAGCATCAGAAATTGCAACCAAGGGTTCTTCCTCTATAGAAGTTTATAAAGTGACTATTCATTGGTCAAGGAGGACAAGGGAAGAAGTTGAGAAGGCTATTAAAATGCAAAACCCTAAAATTTCAAATTGTAACAATGGAGAGAGATCATCACAACAAACAATTATATCAATTAAAGTAACAATCTATGACCTCCACTAGCGAAATGTAAAGGAAATGGCAAAAGAAAGAAAGCATTTTGGGAGAAAAATCACAAGAGAAGGAATTCCAAAAGTTGTTATTGATGAACTGAAGGTTAGTTAATCATGGACATAAGTTACTTTAATTCAACTGTTGCATAATGTTCTATTTCTTTCCTTTATTTTATTTTATTTTATTTTTTTGCTTTACAACTGTGTTCTGTGAAATAACACATTTTACTTGTGTTGTAGATCGAGGGACTTGAATCGAATGGCCAAGAATTATTAGGGCATGCCATGAGACTAGATCTTGCCAATGAAAGTGTTTCTTATCCACCAACCAATGGGTGAATTCTATTTTATTTTAGAAAATTAATGATAATGCGACATTTTATTTGGCAATTCTTATATTTTTGTTGTATTCTTTTTCATGTAGGTAAGAAGATTAACTGTGATGATGGATAATTGCAAGGGAAAAGTGACTCGGACGTATTTCTCATTTTTGTTGAGTAGTGGTGTGGTCTATGCTTTCCCAAACATGAGAAGGGAAAGAATATGAATTTATGTTCTTAAACATTATATTTGTTTTTGCTTTGAGTGTTTTGTTTAATCTAAATTAATTAACTCTTCCCTTGTTTGTCAAGGGAACTCCAAGTGAGAAGTTGGAACACTCTCCTCACAGATTCTGCATATAACATAATCAAAGCCATGAACTATTTGTGCAGAATTCAAGTTTAATTGCATAATATCATAGGAGATAAGAGAGAAACTCAATTTGTGTCTCGAATGAGTTTTTCTATGAATTCTCCTGTTTCATGATCCTTGTGTGGTTGTTGCTAGGACTATTCAGTTTCACAACATTATCCAACTTACAAGCATTCATGCCTTCTCTCAGCAAGACTTTGAACTATACTTTCACAATTATCACGGAACTGACTACACGTCATTTCTCTACATTGCTCGGAGATGTTAAGAAGATCTTCAGCTGTCTCTCGTGTTATTGACAGAGAGTCCTCAAGAGGCACCATTACATCTTGTGCAAAGGCTTTGAGATCTTCATCTATGGCTTCTTTGACAGCATCAAGTTGAGTGCAATAATCCCAATAGTTTATGGTCTTCTGTTTCTCGGCTGCTTTAACGGTTGAAGGAGTTAACGGAGAAGAAGGGGAAAAGAAAGAGGGGAAAGAGGGATGACCAGATGAGCAAAGAAGAAGGGGAACATGAAAAGGAAATGATGTAAATTACCTAATTACTCTTAACTATATATTATAATAAAAAAATGTTTTTAATATAGATCCAAATCGGGTGGTGGTGGTGACGCCACGTCTCAGTTCCGTCTTAAATCTCACCGAACTGAGTCCGTGGAATCACCACTCCAGCCTTAAAGTTTAAAATATTATTATTATTTTACTCTTTTAAATTTAATGTATATACACACACACATCTGCATGTAACTGGTACTTTTATTCCATTCATTCAACATGGACTCAATGCAAATGCTTTATATGCTAGTTTATGTCATGCTACCTTATATATATATATATATAAGTTGATTATTTAACACAATTGGGCTCAGGATACACACATATGACACAAGTTGTTTAAAGTTTTGAATGCGATCGAGTGAGATTGAAAACGACCTATGAGAAACACAGGTTAACCAACTCGATGGCCCAACAAACGATCTGGGCCACCTCCACTCGCTAGTCATTAGTCAAAGCACTTCAATTGGACTCTCCCCCTTGATTTGACGGTCCTGATGCATCTCCTCACTTCATCATCATTCAGACTACAAACTGCAATATTGACAAGTGTCTATTTTCTGAATACTTCATATTAACACGATAGCGGACACCACCGCTTTGCATCTTTGTCTTGGAAAATAATAAAGGGGAAGTTTGAAATGTATTTAGTTAATGATCCAATAACCCAATATTGTGTGTGTCTTAATTTTGGATCCGATTAACATTGATTTTAAACGGATTAAGATCTTGTTCCTATATTATTGCATTAGTTTTTTCTTATGGAGAATTTATGTATTTACATGTGACTATTTAGTCTATTAGTATCAAATCCTTTATATAAGATGTTCTTGTCTTGGTGAGAAAAAAAATGTTCAAATCTCAGCTTACTCAATGTAAAGATACAATTGAAATACTTAAATAAAAAAAATTGAAGTCTTTGATGGTTTGCGTTTTGAGTAATTTGTTATATTAAAAAATTGATTATATAAACTGATTATATTTTTATTTAATTAATATTAAAAATAAAAAAATGAGTATCCTCCCACCAACATTTCCTAGTCTCACTAGTTAATAAGATATACAAATAATTATGAGTTTATTTGATTTCATTTTGCTAAAAGCTCTTTGTTAATGAGAATATTTTAGTTAAAATAATGTTTTAACCATATATATTATGAGGTTGCATTTATAAAAATCACTAGATTTCAAATCCCACAATGGCCATTAGATTTTAATCTAGTAGACTATGTCCATTCATGTAGAGTGTCAAGTAGTATTTAATATAATATACCACTCTAATAGTGTCCGATTACAACAACTTTGTATATTGTTTTTGTAAATAGCAACGGTTAAATTATAATCTAACAATTACTATCAATGATTTTGAAAAACTAAAGATACATTAAAAAAATATACTCTACATTTTGATTATTCAAATTTAAGGATCAAATTATATTTTCTAATAAAATTCATGGATCATATTGCATACTCATATTAATTAATAAAAGGATATTTTTATTTTGAACCAATGATTTATATATAATATATATAATCTGATATGTATGATATATCTTTTGCAGGACTGTGAAGTTGATAACCAATTATAAACCATGACAATCTTTTTCCTTGAAACACTAGAGCTCACATGAAATTGAAAGCAATTTGATGTGATAATTGAAACTGAAGGACTTTGATGGGTTGCAAAATAACGACATTATCTTTGTTCTCTCATACTAAAAAGTGCTGACGCAAAAAAGAATTAGATTAAAATTTTGAAATTTTTAAAACTTTTAGGTTTTTTTTAAACAAAAATACATTTATAGTTTGATTATACAGTAATTACAAAGAATGTGACCAAAACCGATATTAAGGGGTGCTGAATCCAAATTTAAACAATTTATAAATATTAAAAAAAAATTATCTAGACTTGAGATTATAATAATTAATATTTAAAAAAAATAAAATATATATGCATCTAAAAATTTTGGTTTAGGTGTAAAAACTTCTCATATCTACATAATTAACATTTAACTCAACTAATGATTAAGAACTACAATAAACAAATATGCAATTAAAAAACTTAGCACAAATTCACAATCTAATTCAATTATTCAATACTGTAATTGTTCAACAAATAATCAAATAAATAATCAAAATTTTCACAAGAAAGTAATCAATCAAATATCTAACAATTATTCACAGCAGTTTTCCATAACAAATAATCAAACAAATATGGAACAAGTATTCAATAATTATTCAACAAATATTTTTTCATAACAAATAATCAAACAAATAATTAAATAAATTAAATTAGGTGTAAGAAAATGGGAAAAATCTCTACATAAATTTGGAAGAGATTGAGCAAAAAAATAAAACTCACCGATCAATGTGACCTACAAATGATCTAGAGTTAATTTAGTGTAGCATATGAGCAGTTGCATTTTTTTGGGGGGTTATTCTAAAAACTTATAATTATGGACTGATAATTTCAATAAAAAATATATCTAAAATATAAAATTTAAAAACAAAAATATCATAAAATATATGTTTGGCTAGCCATATTATTTATTATTACCACTCAACATCAATTTTAGTTAAGATAATAATATTATTGCTTTTATTTAATTTATTTTAAATAGTATGGGGTAGAATTAAAAAAATGAAATAAAGAGTATCACTCTCCATATAATTAGTAATTTTTTAGTATTCTTGGTCCTGTATACATCTATTGGTTGGTGTTTTAAGGATGTATTAACACTTGTAGAGATATCAAATAAATGGCAAGTGCTTATATAGCAACTTGTGTAAATAAAGCTCTGATTAATTTGAAAAAAATACTAACACAAGAAGCTTTTAAGGAAAATTTTAAAGAAATAAAATTTTTTAAAAGCAGATCTAACTTTTGGCTTGTCAATATTGAGGGGAAAATAAAATATAAATTTTACTATGATAAAGATCATTAAACAACTTCAACATGCTTTATCAGTATTTGTTTTATAAAATAACTTTTAATTTCTATTAAAATTCAAATAACACTTATTATAAATTTGTTATCCATATGCCTAATATCATAATAATAATCATAATAATAATAATAATAAATGTGAAAAAATCGTAAATCCTCAACCATGGTTTTCTATTTGGGATGAAAATGAAGTACAACCATATAGTTATAAAATAAATTTTTTTGGAAAAAATAAAAATTCAAATCCAAAATTTTCTAGTATAATCCTCAATAAGAAAATTATACTTGTATCAAATCATTTCATACCCTCTAAATTAATGAAAAATAATGACAAAACATTCCTTTGATATATATAAGCCAAACAATATTAGACTATTACCCTCCGTTTGGAACCTGGATTGATGCCTTGGGAGTGAGAATCACAAGCACCCAGGAACACTCCCATGTTCGGTAACCAGCTTAGGAGTGAACAGTACAATTTTATGGGATTGGGATTATTAACTTGGGTATTTGTCACTCCTTCCAATTTTGAAAAGTTTCCCATTTCTCAGTTGTAAAAATACCATTATACCCTCCATATATAAAAATGTTTAATACTAATAAATCATGTTCGACATTTATTTATTTATTTAATAAATAAACAATTGTTAAATTTTGGTTGATTATAATTAGAAAAAATAAATAAGATATTAAAAATATTAAATAAAAATAAAACGTGTTATTTATTAAATGTAAGTTATATTAATTAGATGAAATAATTTAATAACAAAATTATTTACATATTACATTAAAACATGCAATTTATTAATTGGTACGTTATATTTTATTTAATAAAAAATTATTTACACATTATAATTTAATAGTTACATTAATGATTTAGTTATATGTATTTATATGTTATATTTATTAATATAGTAAAATTTTCTTAAGTTATATTAATTAGATAAAATAATTTAATAAAAATTAATTAAAATAAATAATTAAATATATTACAAATATTTAATAATAATCATGTTAATTATTAATTGTTAAATATAAACTATAGTTTTGTAAAATGTCATCATATTTATATGAAAGGGCATAAATGTAATTCTCTTATTTTTCTCTCTCTTATTTTTTCCATTTCTAACTCCCATTCCCCCCAACCAAACAACTTTATCATTATCCTCCCCTTTCCCCCTATTCTCATTCCTATTCCTCATTTTTTCTCATTCCCCCCTTTCCAATTCTACTCCGCAATCCAAACGGCCCTTTAATACCTTATCAGATCTCGACTTTTTATTTAAAAGGATCCGACCCGGTTTTCAGCGCACATTCCACAAAGTTACCAAGCTCGCCCACCAGACGAGACCCGGTGGGCCCTCCACCGTCGCCGAACTAGAGTGATGCACGTGCCATATGTGGGGCCCATTCTCTGCTGGGAATAATAAGATAAATAATAATAAATAAAATTAAGGATCAAATAAAAATTAAATGAAAGAAAGAGAAAAGGAAACGAAAAACAGAGAGAGAGAGAGAGAGTAGGTCGCCCTCTGAGAAGCTGGCCATTTTAGAAAGCGAGGGCTCTCTTGGAGAGGAACGCGTGAAGGCGTGAGGAATAACCAAAGCCTCTCCAGCTTCGATCGATCTCTCTAGGGTTTCAAACCTCGTTGAAGTTCTTGCTGCTTAGGTATAACCCTTGTTCCCTTTCAATTTTTCTCAGATTTGTTCTCGGTTTCGTGCCGTTTCGTCTTTTGGATTTGTGTTTGTTCTTGTTTGTTGAATCTGTTGTTCTAGTGTTGCGTTCTTTGTGGTTTCTTTTCTTGTTTAATGTTTTGATGGTTCTATTACCTTACTTTTGTGCAACTGCAATTTTGTCACTGAGGGAGCAGAAGGAAGATAGAATGGGGAAAGAATCAAGCGAGGAAGCTTGAAGTCAGGTAAAAAGGACATTAGTTGCCCTCGTCAGTTACAGCGGTTACAAAGAAGCTGGAAGGGTGTTCTAGTAATTGTACATGGGTTCCGGTCCGAGAAATGACATAATTTACCCCAACCGTTAATAGCCGTTTCTCTGTTAGTAGGAGGGCCATCTGGTAAAAAGACACAAGTAATGATCTGGCGAAGAGTAACGGGTCCAGCGAGGGGGAGTTAGCAACAGGTGGCAGCTGACGTGGAACCTGAGGGTTATAAACATCTGGGAAGAGGCAAGGCAAAAGTAATTTTGGTACTGTGTGTTCATCTTTCCTTTTTCTTTCTGTTCCTGTCCATCCCTTCGCTAGAGCTAGGGTTTGTTTGGGATCTCCAAGTCTTCGACCTCTGATTCTGGGAGTGGGTCTGTAATTTGAAGATCGTTGGTAATAGAAGTTGCTTTCTTGTTGGAGTTGTTCTTTGGGTTGAATTTGCAGGTCAACAGGGATCGTCTTGCGGAGGAGTGCAACAGGTTCTGGTTGGGTATTGTTGAATCTATGGGTGTTGGAAGGTGGGATTTTGGCTGTCGGTGTTTTTCTCTGTTTGTTTTTTTTACTAATTCTTTGAGAGTTGTATTGAATTTTGGGGTTGAGGATGGGCTATTTTTTCCCTTTGCGATTCGTGTTTTCTAATTTGGAGAGCGTCGGCTGCTGAATTGAGGGTGTTATCTGGGATGTAATTAGGGTTTCTAGTTGTTATAGTAAGGGTTTTGCGGATTTTGGTGTGTTTTTTTTTTTTTGAAAATTTAGTTTGTGTTTTTTGCTGAAGAATTCTGGATTGGGAATTTGGGATCTGGTACCCGAGTTACGTTTTCTTCGTCCTGTTGCTTTCTTTTTTGACTCCTTTTTTTTGCTTTTAGTTTGTTCCTTTTTTCATTATTTTGGGTTATCAATGGGGTATACTAATGATTATATAGTCTCCGAGGAGTTTAGTTAAACGAGTGGGTTTTTTCTTTTTGAGTACTGGTCTAGTGTTTGCGTTCCATTTTTGGCTTGGTGATTGGGAACGGTGTGGGAGAACAGGAGAACTGAAGAATTGCTCTATATTTTACTCTTCCAATGCCTTTCTGGTCTCTGTCAAGTATACCAAATAATGTGTCTCTGGCAATAATTTTTACGCATAACAAAAAGGGGAATTTGAACTTTACCCAACTAGATTTGAGTCCAAATGCAAGCTTCGCATAAAGAGTGAGCCATGTTTAAAATCAAATCCATTTCAATCTCAATCACAATGATTTGCAACACCTACATAGTTTAGAGGAAAGAAAATCATACATTTCAAATGCCATACCTAAGGTGGTTATATCTTTGTCATCATCATGATTTATAGTGCACACTCAAAACCAGTGGCTAAATCCAGACTCATCGATACAGGGTTAAGGGGCCGTTTGGTTCGGAAGTGAATTGTCGAAGTAGTGGAAGTCTGGAAGTGGCACTTCGGTGGAAGTGAACAGTTCAGCTCGAACTATCCACTTCAGTGTGTTTGGTTCAAGCTGAAAACTGGACTTCGGATACCACTTTCTGTGTTTGGATGGTTGAAGTGGAGATATGATCACCACTTCGGTGAGGGGATAAAATTGCCCTTTCATGTTTTTTACATTTATTTAATTAAATAATATGATTTAATTAAATAATTTAATTACTTTATTACGATGGTAATAAATAATTTATTTATTAAATTAAAAACTTTGCACATCACATAATTAATTTAATACCATGTTATTAAATTAAATTAAATCGGTTAATATATTATGCTTAATTATTAATTAGTGAGAGTAGTTATTTAATTATTTTATTACCATGGTAATAATTATTATATTTATCATTGAAAAATATTGCAAAGTGGGCTGAAGTAGAAGGCTGAAGTGATGACTTCGGGACTTTTCCAGCTGAAGTCAGACACCGAAGTGGACGAGCTCAGAAGTTGTCACATCATCACTTCCGGGTTCAAATCAGTGAAACAAACACACTGAAGTGAGCTGGAAGTGGCCACTTCGGCCACTTCGGTGCCCACTTCGGTGAACAAACAGCCCCTAAGTGCAAAACGTTAAAAAAAAAACTGTTTGATACATTTGTTTTATGTAAAAACACTATAAAATTGCTTTAATGTTAATAATTAAAAAAATTATTACTAAAATTTTATTAATTTTGTAAATCCTGAAAGTTTATTATTTTAAAATAAGAATTTTTTTAAATTCATAAAATTATTTATATTTTTTTCATTTTTCACAAATTTTTATTTAAAAATTAAAATTTAGTTAATTTTTTAAAATAAGAGATTTTAATAACTGTTTGCCATAATTTTGAAAATTTAGCATTTTTCAAATAGAAAATGAAATCCAAAATAAGAGCTTTTTTTAATACATTTTTATTAGAAATTTGAAATCCAACTACTTGAAAAGAACTGATGGAATGAAAACTAATGTCAATGGGAAAGATTCGAACATGGGTTCAATTTTGTTACACCACCACTCACATACCCTAATGATGTTATTACAAAAAACTGAAAATTATCAAAAAAACCTCCTAAATTTGTAATATTACCAAAAATACCTTCTTAATTTAGCAATACCTAAAAACCCCTTTATTTTAAACACAATATTTTACAAACCATCAAAGCATATAACGGTGGTTAACATAGTTATTTTTGAATTTTATGGACGAAATGCTTTTTACATGGGAAGTCGTGGCACTGCAATCATTTTCTGGTTTGAGTGGAAGTGGGGGGTTTTTCTTAGGGTAATCCCAAGAGACGATCTTTACTGGAGTCATATACGTTTTTTTTCTCAACTCGCCTCTTTAGCTTTTCCTTTTTTTGAAGTTATCTCTGCCTAGACATTCTCTGTAATTTCAGTTTTTCCCTTTCCACCGGTGTCTCGAAGGAGAACTATCGCGCTAGGGTTTTGTTTTGTTTTATATTTTCGTCTGTGTACACGATCGAAATAGTTTTTCGATTGTTATGATTTGTGTAGTATTTATAATGTATGTTTCCTCTTTCATTTGATATGGTTGCAGTTTTACAAATGAGGTTTCCATTTAACAAATGAGTTTTAGTTTAAAAAAGTATGTCTCCATTAAATTTAAACTTTACAACAAATATTTAAACAGAAACATAATAATTTAAACGGAGAAGACAGTTTTTAAATGAAAATTTGATTGAATTAAACAGAGACTGTGATAATTAAATAATAATTAACATCTACAATTAGATAAACATAAACGAGAAGAACCTTGCAACGAGAAGAACTCGTTTTCAGTAGGATACGATGGCACATCATCTGTCTCAACAACAAGATCGACTACAGTGCATTTGGAGATGGAGTACATGTGACACATGCGCTAGAAGTCAACTTTGTTTTCTATTGAACAAACCGTTTTATGTCCATCGGGTGTGATAAACTTCACTCTGACACGGAAAATATCGAGACCCCATCACTCACATATCTCAACTAACACTGATTCCCAAGAAGTCAGCACAGTGAACATTAGCACTCGTCCGTCCCCGTTGTATCTAGCAATAGCATAAAAACTCTCTATAATAGCCCTGCATTTTTATAAATTGTTACTCCCTCCCACAGAATGATCAAAGTGAGACCAAAGAAGAAATTCTCATCTTATCGGGAAACCGCCAGAACTCAAATCGAATAAGCCAAATGAGGAGGAGAAGAAGAAGAAGAAGAAGAAGAAGAAGAAGAAGAAGAAGAAGAAGAAGAAGAAAAAGATGTAATGAGCCTTCTAAACTTTGTTTGACAAAATGCAAGCGTGAAGGCAAAAACAAATGCACAATTGTATGCATAAAGGTCAGACATGATGTGATGGGCGATATTTTTCCCTTTCATTTGATATGGTTGCAGTTTTACAAATGAGGTTTCTGTTTAAGAAATGAGTTTTAATTTAAAAAAGTATGTCTCCATTTATATATTGTGATTTATGTTTAAGAAACTAGGTCTCTGTTTAACAAGTGATATCTCTGTTTAAGAATTGAGGTTTCCCTTCCTTTTGTTTTTTAACTTTTGAATCAAACACTTTGTAAATTTTTTTATTAATAATTAATTTTAATAATATTTAAAAATTAAAAATTTTTAAAAATATATAGTTTTAAGGGAAAATTAAATATTAGTCCTGGAAGTTTATTTCCCTTGTTTTTAAAGCTAGGAGATTATACAATTATTTAAAATATATGTGTAGATATAAGTTATGTAGGTTAAGTTTCACTGGTGGCCACAAACTTCTTTAAATATTATATCGTTATGACCACAAAATTTGTTTTTGTAATATGGTGGCCACATAATTTTATTCCGACCGCACACATAGCCATAAGAAACTGTTTCGTGGCAGTTTCTGGTGAAATCGCTGACATGATAGCCACGTCATCACCTACAAAACATTTCAAAATTTGGGATTGCTGACGTGGCTGCCACATCAACATCTGAGGTGCTGACGTGACTGCCACGTCATTTGATAATCAACTCATCCCCTTAAGTGATGACATGGCAGCCATGTCACTAATCCCAAATTTTGAGCTGGCGGCCACGTCACAGAATGATTTTCATCTCGAATTAATTTCACTGGGGTCATAAAAATTTTAATATATAACAGGTATGGCCACATAAGTTTCATCTCAGGTAAATTTCACTGTTAAAATGGTAAATGTATTACATGTACATTATAAAACCTGTATATAAACAAAACAGTGAACAATTCACATTCAGAAGCCAACTTCATTATCATACAAGCAAACCAGTGAATAATTCACATTCAGAAGCCAAGTGAACAATTCACATTCATAAGCCAACTTTCTTATCAAACAAGTCACTGGTTTATTTATATACAGGTTTTAGAATGTACACGTAGTACATTAGCCATTTCAATAGTGAAATTTACTTAAGATGAAACTTATGTGGCCATACTTGTTATATATTAAAATTTCTGTGGCCACCAGTGAAATTAATTCGAGATGAAAATCATTCGATGACGTGGCTGCCAGCTCAAAATTTGGGATTGCTGACGTGGCAGCCACGACAACAATCCCAAATTTTGAAATGCTTTCTAGGTGATGACGTGGTTGACACGTCAGCGATTTCACCGGAAACTGCCACAAAACAGTCCCTTATGGCTATGTGTGCGGTCGGAATAAAATTATGTGGCTACCATGTTATAAAAAAAATTTTGTGGCCACCAGTGAAACTTAACGGAGTTATGTATGAATTATTTGTAAAAGTGCAAGATGGGTCGGCCGATCCCGGCACGGCCCGGGCATGGTGCGGCCCGAGCATTGTACATTAAAAATTGTAAAAAAATACTTTAAAAATACTAAAAATGAAGGAAAGTTTTTTAAAAAAAACTAAATATATTAAAATATAAGTTTCTTGATTGTAAAAAATATACAATACATAAAGACTATAGAAAAAATAATTAAAAAATATGCAAAAAAAAAATTAAATTTACATAAATGCAAAAAAAAATAATTTTTTTAAATTTAACATAATATTAGAAATAAAATTACATAGAAAAAATAAAGATAAACTAAAAATAAATTACGAATAGATATAAGAAAACATTTTCCATTTATTTAAAAACTATGAAAATAATTTAGAAAATTACAAATTTCAAACTTCATTTGATTAATATATTTCTTCATTAACATGGGTTGAAGTTGAATGCTCGGATGGTGTAAGGCCCTCTTCAGTATCACTATTTTTTTCATGAAACACTTGAGCCAAATTTGGCAAACTTCAAATCTTGAACTTGAAGAGATTGAGAACTAAGAGAGTTTGGAGTCTATAATGCACGAGATATTAGAACAAAAATAAGAAATTTGGTGTGGAGAAATATGTAAGTGTTTGAGTGTATTTATAAGTTTTTAAAACTTTTTCAATTCTTAAATACCCTTGTAAACTAGCCGTTTATTGTTGTTGAAAAGGATAAAAAAGTAGTTATATTTTAAAGTCTAAAATAGCTTTAAAAACTAGCCGTTTTATAGTTGTTAAAGGCTACAAATGTTATTTTCCAATACTTAAATTAGTTCGGAAAAAAATAAAAAAAAAATTGTGGGCTATGCTGGGCTGGGGCGTAACGGTTATTTGTGACGGGTCATGCTGGGTTGGCCCGCGTGCTCGGGCCAGCATGGCCCATGGCGGGCTGCGAGCCGTGCTCCCAGCCCATGCTGGTGTGAGATCGAAAATACGCGCCCTGGCGTCGTGTCGGTGAACAGATACCAGGCGATATATCGAATCACAAATGTTATTTATTTTATTTATTTTATTTATTTTATTTATTTTATTTTGTGGACTCTTCCATTCCTAATAGAGGCAAGCCTCTATTATTAATTACCCCATATTAAAATCTTGGGAACCTCCGATTAAGGGTTTCGAGTACAAGTAAAGGCAAAAATATTGCAAACTATAAATTTCATTATTTATTGCAAATTATAAATTTTATTCATTTTCATTTTTTTTATGATGTATATGTATATATATTTATTACATTGCTTATATATATATATATATATATATATATATATATATATATATATTGTTGTCTGTGCCTCATCATCGCGCCACATGCCTCGTTGCCGTCTTGAGATATATATCTCATTGCCGTCTTGAAAATGAGTATTTTTATCGTTTCGTAGATTGTTGCTTTAGCTTGCTACTATCATAGTTCAGATGAGTTTCATAGGGCACTCTCATTGAATAAAATTCCATGACTCAAATTCACAGATATTCTTGTTGATATCATTATGGACATTATCCAAATTTTTTTTTTTTTTGCACTGTCATTTCTTTTAACACAGAAGATGCAATTGGCAAACTTTATATATATAGATTTGTTATATTCCAATCATTTGCGGTAGGTACATGTTACATCATTTGCTTAATATAATCTTTAGCAAATAAAAGACCCACGTATCTGTTTGAGGATATGTAACTTGCTTGTTATAGCATCCCAGAGAGCCACAAAAGCTTCTTCTGGTAGGTAGGCGTATGTTGTGCCATTATCCAAGATAGTCCATGCTTGCGCAGTAATATTAGGGAGAGGAGAAATACCACCAAGAACCATTGCCCTCCCAATGTCCATGCCACCATAACACAAAGAGAAAGAATCACTTATAACACCCTTTTCAATAAGTTAATCCATAATGCTGAGCGGGCCACGACCAAGACCATTTATTCCATCAGCATGCTGACTGAATAGATCACCAGTTTCAACATTTTCACAACCAAAAATAGCATGCTGTGGTTCAAGTGCACTTTCATCACCGAAGGACATAACCTCTTCACCAAGCACTCCACTGCTTGAACTCATCTCTGCGTACTACCTCTCATAAGTACACTGCTGCTTATCATTATCACAAGTGCACGCAGTGTGGCACTTTACCAGTTCATAGGTGCTTGATGCATCAGGTTAAAATCTCGGGTCCCCATGATGGCCGCACAACCACAAGTAGAACAAAGCACATATGTTACAGTACTTCCAAAATCCATAATCAAAGCAAACTCCTGCGACGGCGTCCCAATCCAAAGCCGCGTAGTATAGCACCCATTGGTGAGGAGATCATCATAGAGGCCCATCCGGGCGTTCGCAGTGGGGTGACCATGAAAATGGCGTCGTACGGCAGAGATAGGGCGGCGGGTGGAGTTTGCCATGGAAGAGCTCAAGCGGCAACACCGCAGCGCCCCCCGGGCAGTGTCCTGGCTGCGAGGTCCTTCACCGGCTTTGCGTTGGAGACGCCGGAGGCGAGCAGGAGAAGGAGAAGGACGGCGAAAAGCACACCGTGGAGAGCTAGAGCCATGGTGAAGGCTCTCGGCGTCGTCGCGAGAGCGAGGGAGATAGAGAGAAAGCACTTGGAGCGGCCGACAGAGGAGGGATATTCCACCCTCGCTACTGTCGGCTTCAGCAGTGGAGGAGCGGTGATGGACGGCAACAAAAGCGTTGAAAGCAGCGGCGGTAACAAGCGGCGATAACAACGGCGATAATTGTTTTACATGTATGTGTGGCCGAAGAAAGGAGATAGAAACCTTTTTTTTTTTTTTCTTCTTCTCCTTCTTCTTCTTCAGATACCTCTGCTTTTTTGTCTTTTTCTTTTTTAAAAGCCTCCAGCCAACCGTCCAGGTCGTGGCACATGCATCCTGCCACGTTTCCATAACTCCCATCTTTTTTTTTATTATTTTATTATTTTTTTTAAAATTATATCATCCATTTCAAATTGTCCAACCGCTCCATGATACATGCATCTCCATGCATGATTCCACGTCCCATTATATTATATTTTTTTTATTATTTTTTTAATTCTTTTATTTTATAATAATAATAAATATTAATATTATAATAATAATATATTATTATTATTATTTATATAATATATATATATTTTAAAATAGTATTATTTTATTACCATTTTATTATTTTATTATTTTTTAATTTTTTATCTGATTTGATTTGATTTTTTTTTTATTTTAATTTTTATTTTAAATTTTATTTTATTTCATCATTTTTTTATTTTTATTTTCTTTATTTTTATTTAAAATATTTTTTTTTTGCTTCGTGATTTGTATTTGAATATCCTGGATCGCCTCGAGATTTGTGCTCTAGGCTGATCTTGAGATTTTAGATCACCTCGAGATCCGTGCTCTCGGTTGATCTTGGGATTTGAATCTTTTAGATCGCCTCAAGATCCGTGCTGTTGGGTGATCATTAGATTTGAATATTTTAGATCGCCTTGAGATCTGTGCTTTCGGCTGATCTTGGGATTTGAATATTTTAGATCGTCTCGAGATCTGTGCTCTTGGCTGATTATGAGATTTGAGTATTTTAGATCACCTCGAGATCCGTGCTCTCGGCTGATCTTGAGATTTGAATATTTTAGATCGTCTCGAGATCCGTGCTCTCGGCTGATCTTAGGATTTGAATATTTTAGATCGCCTCGAGATCCGTGCTCTCGGCTGATCTTGGGATTTGAATATTTTAGATCGCCTCGAGATCTGTGCTCTCGGCTGATCTTAAGATTTTAATATTTTAGATCGCCTCGAGATCCGTGCTCTCGGCTGATCTTAAGATTTGAATATTTTGATCTTTGATATATATATATGCACAAACAGCTGGCCCGCGGGCCACCAGGGTGTGGCCTGCCACGGCCCAGGGATGGCCGTGCCAACCTGGTATGGTACTGTAGCTGGTCGTGCCAGGCCAGGCACGGCCCAAATTGGGATGGGCTTGGGCTGGCACGGGGAGTTTGCACCTCTAATTGTTTAAGAATTTTGATAGATATTTGAAAAACTAATTATAACAAAACTATTTATGACTATATTTTGATGTTTTTCTTAAAAAAAACTTCTTTCAGATAAACTGAAAATTTACCTTTTCCTAGAAATATATGTTAATAAAAATATTGCAAAATTACAAGCGGATAAAAAATAAAATAACCAGGGATTCAGAACTCGGTAAAATATTAAACGTCTGATCGCAATCGTGTGGTTCCAATTGGATATATGGAGTTCGATCATTAAAACACGTTAATAGTATAAAAAAAAAGCAAAAGAGAGTAAGGGGCCCGTTCTTCAGCGACAGCAACGGGTTGTCTTTTCGGTCCTCTTCTCTGCACTGATAAAACCCTAAGTAAACCTTTATTCTCCTCCTCACCTTCTCTTCTCCCTCCTCTCCAAATCCTAACCCTACCCCATTCACTCTGCCCCTTCTTTCCTCACATCCTTAGAAGAAGGGGCATGGCGTCGATGCTCTTTTCAGAGTGCTCTACTTCCGCGACGGCGCGCCTTATTCCCTTGCAGAGAAAGATCAGTGGGTTGACTTCACCGCTTCGGAGCCAGGCTTCATTACCATGGAGGCTTATGAGTCTTCGTATTGTTCACTTGGGCAGCCCGCGTTTTCAGTCACCGTGCGCTGTAGCTTCAGGTACAATTACTGGTGCCCTTGGGAGGGATTAGGACCTGTGTGATTTTTTAGTTCGTTCATCTAGGATTCTTTTGCGTTTTTGAGTGAATGGAAATTTCCATCATTCTTTTGCTGATTTTGATATAAAGGTTTAATCTTTGTTTGATCAGCTGGTGTCCTGTATCTAATTTGTTTTCTCTCTTTGTTATTTGTCAAATAAAATGAACTTGATCTTTTGGTGCTTCTCTAGACCCTGTTATAGTTCAAGCGAGACTGATTTTGTTGGAGAAATTAAGAAAACTTTTGGACTTTTTTTTTCATAATTTTGTCATATGTTTTCTTAATTTCTCCAACAAAATAAGTCTCGCTTGAACTATAACAGGGTCTAGAGAAGCACCAAAAAATCATGTCAGGGTGAAGTTTATCACACCCGATGGACATAAAACGGTTTGTTCAATAGAAAACAAGGTTGACTTCCAGCGCATGTGTCACGTGTACTCCATCTTCAAATGCACTATAGTCGATCTTGTTGTTGAGACAGATGATGCGCCATCGTATCCTACTGAAAATGAGTTGTTCTTGTTGTAAGGTTCTTCTCTTTTATGTTTATCTAGTTGTAGATGTTAATTATTGTTTAATTATCACAGTCTCTGTTTAATTCAATCAAGTTTCCATTTAAAAACTGTCTTCTCCGTTTAAATTATTATGTTTCTGTTTAAATATTTGTTGTAAAGTTTAAATTTTATAGTTATAGTTTATAAATTTTATGTTTATACTTAAAATCTTGATCGTTTTCGTTTACACTAAAGTGTTGGCAGGAATTCGGATTCTTGGAGCGCTTCTGTTCCACCTCATGGCGACCCTGACGGTGTGGCATACCTTCCTTCCTCGTCAGATCAATTTGAAGTTTTGTCATTGGATATCGGACAATGTTTTCAAGGCGTTGAATATTTCAGAGACGCGCTTCGGAATTTTGAAATCAAACGGAATTTTGACTTCAAATTCCTAAGGAACGAAAAACACCGGGTGACTATGGAATGCACTGCCGATGGTTGTTAATGGCTCCTTCATATATCAAACGAATATAATAAGAATACTTCCAAAATCAAGACAATGCACCCGTCACACACTTGCGGTGGTGGAATTGGATCGGCGTCACAACTGAAAGCGTCTAAAAAATGGGTAAGCGCACGAGTGATTCAGAAGCTCAAAGATCGGCCCTTGTACAAGGCCATCGACATTCAGAAGGGCATGTTGCGGGAACATGATGTCCACATTCCATACAAGCAGGCTTGGTTGGGAAAAGAACATGCCGAGTGATCCTCGACGGCAGTATTCACAAATTTTTAAGCGGAAATATAAGTTTTTAAACGGAAACTTCAATTCTTAAACAGAGATATCACTTGTTAAACAGTGACATAGTTTCTTAAACATAAACCACAATATTTAAACGGAGACATACTTTTTAAAACTAAAACTCATTTCTTAAACGGAAACCTCATTTGTAAGACTGCAACCATATCAAATGAAAGGGGAAACGTATATTATAAATATTACACAAATCATAACAATCGAAAAACTATTTCGATCGTGTGCACAGACGAAAATATAAAACAAAACAAAACCCTAGCGCGAAACTTCTCCTTCGAGACACCGGTGGAAAGGGAAAAACTAAAATTACAGAGAATGTCCAGGCAGAGATAACTTCGGAAAGGGAAAAGCTAAAAAGGCGAGTTGAGAAAAAAAACGTATATGGCTCCAGTAAAGGTCGTCTCTTGGGATTACCCTAAGAAAAACCCCCCACTTCCTCTCAAACCGAGAAATGATTGCAGTGCCACGACTTCCCATGCAAGAGACAATTTCGTCCATAAAATTCAAAAATAACTATGTTAATCACCGTTACATGCTTTGGGGGTTTGAAAAATATTGTCTTTAAAAAGAATGGGTTTTTAGGTATTGCTAAATTAAGAGGGTGTTTTTGGTAATATAACAAATTTAGGAGGTTTTTTTTTATAATTTTCAGTTTTTTGTAATAACATCATTAGGGTATCTGAGTGGTGGTGTAACATATTTGAACCCATGTTCGAATCTTTCCCATCGACATTAGTTTTTATTCCATCGGTTCTTTTCAAGTGCTTGGATTTCAAATTTCTAATAAAAATGTATTAAAAAATCTCTTATTTTGGATTCCATTTTCTATTTGAAAAATGCTAAATTTTCAAAATTATGGCAAACAGTTATTAAAATCTCTTATTTTAAAAAATTAACTAAATTTCAATTTTTAAATAAAAATTTGTGAAAAAATGAAAAAAAAAAATAAATAATTTTATGAATTACAAAAATTCTTATTTTAAAATAATAAACTTTCAAGATTTACAAAAATAATAAAATTTTAGTAATAATTTTTTTAATTATTAACATTAAAGCAATTTTATAGTGTTTTTACATAAAACAAATGTATCAAACACAGTTTTTTGTTTAACGTTTTGCACTTAACCCTGTTTTGGATGAATTAATAATTCTTTAGGAGCTCAATAAACCACCATAATTAATGCATTTCTATATATGTTTATTTTTTGACAAACTTTTAAATATTAAAAGGTCAAAATTAGTGCATTTTCATATCTATCTATCTCTTGATAAACTTGTCATAAAAAATAATAAAAAAAAACATAAAGATGTGGTCTAAAGCTATAGGAATTAAGGCGCAAATAAAATTCATGCATTCGTGCTTGAATATCAAGAATTGAATGCTAACTTAGGGTTTGGGCATGATAATTCTTTGAAAATGTTGTGAAAAAATTTAAGCCACCTTTTAAGTGAAATTATCTAAACTTTTTATAAGATATCCTTTCAAAATCTAAATTCAATTTTATAGACATAATAGATTAAACCATTAACCACTATAGTAGATTTTACTTTAATTACAAGCATTTATAAAACCTTGTTTAATAACTCCTCTAAAGTGCATATACAGGAATATATAAATATAATAATAAAAAAAATGTAAAATATTAGTTTGGTTACTTTAGGCCACCAAACTCATATCCACCTTGAATGACAATTTTGATTATCCGTATAAAGATATATTTAATAAAACTGTTTAAAGATAGGGATGTGTGTGGTGGGTCACCCAAAGCCATAATAAGTGCATGTATGTGCCACAAAAGATTAAATGATATCAAAGCAGCCAATAATTATTGATCCACTTGTTGGTACTTATTCATGTGTCTAATTTTACAACCGCATATTCCAATCATTCCTTAATATATATATATCTGCTGCCCATTTTGAGTCTCTTCAATGAGTGGATGACGCCAGTGTTTTAAAATAAAACATTGTGCATGTCTTTCTTTTACTTGTATACCCCTTGCAAGCTGCAAATATGCTTTTGTAAAATGTTTTATTAAAAGTTTTATTTCAAAAGTATTATCAGATTTCATGGAGGACTTAAAATCAAACCCTAAAGCCCACAATGACCGTAGAGATGTGTTGAGTTTATAACCCCCCCCCCACCCAACACAACAACCCAAGCATAAAGAGAGAAAATACTTATAGAGAGAAAGAATAAAGAGAGAGAGAGAATATATATATATATATATATATATATGTGTCTGCCTGTGTGTTGTTATGGTATAGGATATTGGCAAACAGGCAGTCAACACAGAGATCTAGAGTGAGAAAGCTGCAGTATATTTCAGAACTTGAACGTAGTGTCACAACATTACAGGTATATATATATGTGTGTGCGTGTATTGATTTATTAAGAAATGTTCATGTTATAATGTGATATATGTTATATGTTTGATTGATTAATAAAACGTGAGGTATCAACAAATGAAGAATTTTAAGTCGCAAATAATGATATTTTCAACTTTTTGTGATTGTTTTAATTAAATGTCACAATATCTCACTATTTTGTATCGAATACAATTGTTATGTTGACTAAAAACGTTTTTTAATATTTTGCCCTCAACCCCCCTATTAATAAGTGCTGGTTCCGTCCCTGTTGTCACCTATTAATCAAAAATAATTATTAAATTGATAATAGTGAATTATTCCACTTGACCAATTGGAAACTTTATTATTTACTAATAATTAAATATTTATTACCCTAAATACAATAAAACTCTTATAAAACAATATTTTTGGGACCAAAAATTATTATTTTATAAAAGTTATTTATTTATTGATAAATAAATAATTAATAATTTATCAATAAATGAATCTTAATTAATATAAAAAGATTTTTTATATTTTATATAATTAAGATAACAAAAATAAAAAAAATATAAAAACCAAAATTTCATATAATGGATGTTGAACAGTTTTTTTAATTATAATGACGAGAGTACTATGATAAAATTATTATGGAAGAGCTAATGGATATGTCAATTGATGACAATCAAGATTTATATAATAATTAGTTTTTATCAAATGCTACATTGAAAAACGTTTTAATAACATTAAAAAACTACTTTCTGTTTGTGCACTTTGCAAAAAAAAAAAAGTAAGGATGTGATTTAATTTATTTCATAAACAAAGAAGAATAAATGACTTTAGATAAATATTTTAGACATGAGTAAAATTTAAAAGCAAAATTAGTCTAAAAATGCTCAATGTTATGAATTTTGAATGATATTTTTTATATATTTGATTAATTATTATTTTATATTTTAGTTAGACATTAAAGAGTTTTAAAAAAAATAGTATTATTTGTATTTAACTAAATTATTAATTAGCACATTGGTCCCGAGACGAGATATATAAAAAGTAATACTTATTAGAGGTTATTAATTTATCGAACGTGCATTCATCTAGTTTTACTTATATAATGTCATTAATAGCCTTATATACACATTTTAAAACCTTTTTAATTACATATCTCTATATTTATAAGCACTGAGCAATTCCACAATGGCGAGACCTTCAATTTTTTCCCCCAAATTATCCTTTAGATTATAACGAAATCACAACAATATATTGTTCGAATACAAACACTTTGCCAACTTCCTTATAATATTTTTATTTACTTAATTAATTATTCAGTTCCAATTTTTAATTTTTCTCAAATATTTTTATTAGTATAGAATTTTAAATTATATATAAATCTATATCGTAAGAAAGTTTGCAAGGTATGTATTTGTGTTATTTTGTAACGCAAAGGGACCCTAAATATTGTCAATATAACAAAAACATTTGCAAGGTATTTCAGGGAAATAAAATTTGCTTATGCGAAATATTGGCCCTCATTTCCAATTCATTATTTTCCTATTATTAACTCTTTTTTTTTCCCCATTTCCAAGTTTACTCTATTATCCAAAAACTGAATAACTACTAATACATCATAAAATCATATTTGCTTATATAACTTTACTAAATGTTTGCTTACACATGTTTTTTATTAAAAATCATCGTATAATCTTATAAGAATATATATTGATTTTTTTATTCTTATTTTTGTTTTCTTAAATTAATAACGAGAAGACGGTAATGAATAATTTGTTAGTGTAGTATGTGTGAATATTTATAAATAATTTAGTCCCACATCGGATAAATAGAATAATGAACATATCTTTATAAATTACAAGATAATAATCAAATCAAATAATTGGATGTGAGAAAAGTGCAAATAGACCATCTAATATATATATATTTATTATAATAATATTATATTTATTTATTTTATGAAAAGATGTCACATATTAGTTGTTTTCTCTAACAGACACATCTAATCAAATTCAACGTTGGTGCACAACTCTTCATCACTTTTTTCGGCAAATTTTAATCTTGGGATTTTGTTGTATTCTGAGGAAATTATTGCTAAACCTGGTGCAGACTTGAGGGTGATAAATTCCTAAAAGACAGTGTTCCTACACGCCTCAAAATCCACTAAATTCTCCTTCTTCAATCTCTGCTTTCTTTAACATAATTAATGTAGGTTTCTCATAGAATTTTTTAGTTGTATTTTAAATATCAATGATGCACTTAGACCCATCGTTCATTATAATGTTGATATTGGCTTTGTCCATAACTAAAACTTTTGCATTGTTTCGAAACTTTACCTCAAGTTTGAAAGTATCATCCAATATCAAGAACAACTCTTTTTAGTTGCACATGTGATTGTTGTAATTACCTAAGTTCAGAAATCGGGCATATTAATTGTTCCTCCACTGCTACATCATAAGTGAGCAACATAGTATTCTCAATTTCATTTTGTACTATTAGATGTTCTTGTTATTATAACATATTGTTTGCTTCTATCTTTTTTCTTGGTACGAGGGACATACAAATAAGTATCGTTGATGTATGTGTATGTTTATATCGATTTTTTTATTAAAAAAAAATTGTTTTTATCCTGATTAGGATAAAAAAAATATAATTAAAAAAATAATAAAATAAATATATTTAAAAAAGGGGTGAGATAAGAATGGAAATCCGAAATTCAAATTTTGATTTCTTTTTCGGATTTTGTTAACTAATAAAATAAAAAAAATAAGATAAACCCATTATTTTTTTTTAAAACAAAATCTCTATCATCCAGAGTGGTTGTGGATCTTCGGAGAGGAAAAGGGGAGAATGGAGAGATTCTGAAAAAAAAATCACAGAGAGAGAAGAAAAGAAAAGAACTCCATAAAAAAAATGCGCCGAGAAAAAAAGAAAGAAGAAGAAAAGAGTAAAGGAGAAGAAAAGTGAAAGAAGAGAAGAGTGTTTTATTGAAAAAAAGAGAGGAGCGAACACACCATGAGAAAAAAGAGAAGAAAAAAAGGGAAAGAGAAGAAGAAGAAGAAGAAGAAGAAGAAGAGAAAGAAAGGGAGATCAAAACATAGAGAAGGGCTCCTGGAGTTAAACAAAAAAGAAAACAAAAAAAGGTACTATTTGGATTTCTCCGGTAAAAATAAGTTCTAAGCTTTGCATAATTTTTCATCCCTTATGCATGCTGTAAGATTTTGTTTTCCAAATTCTACGCATAGATGAGAGTCTAGACAAATCTTGATAATGATTAGTTCTCTACTAGGCCTTTGATCCTGCGTGAATTGTTTTAGGAAAAAAAGGCTAGGTCGCAAAATTTGAGGAAAAATGCAAATCTGAAATGTTTAAGGTTTATTTGCAAATATTTGATAAAAGCGCAAAAAAGGAAAATTTAGAGGGCCTGGACGCAAAATTTGAGAAAAAAAAATGCAAATCTGAAATGTTTAAGGTTTTATTTGCATATGTTCGATAAAATGCAAAAAATAAAAATTTAGAGGGCCTGCTCGCAAAATTTGTAGAAAATGCAAAAAGAGAAAAGTTTAAGGTCTTATTTGCAAAAGTTTGATAAAATTGTAAAAAAAGGAAAATTTAGAAGGTCTGATATGCAAATATGATGCAAGAGGGACTAATATGCAAAAACAAATGAAGTTAGAAATTTTAATAGAAATTAGGGTTGTTCTTGCAAATATGCCGATTCAATTTTTGAAGACCACAAACTCTTGTGGAGTCCAGTGTAGACTGTAGTGATAGACTGTTCTCCTTGTGAGAACCTCTCCACTACCTCATGGATTCCCTTTTTGAGTGAGTGGAAATACTTTGAAGACCACAAACTATGGTGGAGTCCAGTGTAGACTGTAGTGGTAGATTGTTCTCCTTGTGAGAACCTCTCTACTACCATATGGACTCTTTTTTTGAGTGAGTGGAAATATTTTGAAGACCACAACATCTCTTGTGGAGTTCCAATGTAGATTGTGGTGGTAGACTCTTCTCCTTGTGAGAACCTCTCCACTACCTCTTGGACTCTCTTAAGTGAGTGGAAACATTTTTTGAAGACCACAACATCTCTTGTGGAGTTCCAATGTAGATTGTGGTGGTAGATTGTTCTCCCAGTGAGAACCTCTCCACTACCTCTTGGACTCTCTTGAGTGAGTGGAAATATTTTTGAAGACCACAACATCTCTTGTGGAGTTCCAATGTAGATTGTGGTGGAAGATAGTTTTCTCTCATTTGAGAACTTCTCTACTACCTTTTGAAACTCTCTTGAGTGAGTGGAAATATTTTTTAAGACCACAACATCTCTTGTGGAGTTCCAATGTAGATTGTGGTGGTAGACTGTTCTCCTTGAGGGAACCTCTCCACTACCTCTTGGACTCTCTTGAGTGAGTGGAAATATTTTTTAGGACCAGAACATCTCTTGTGGAGTTCCAATGTAGATTGTGGTGGTAGACTGTTCTCCTAGTGAGAACCTCTCCACTACCTCTTGGACTCTCTTGAGTGAGTGGAAATATTTTTGAAGACCACAACATCTCTTGTGGAGTTCCAATGTAGATTGTGGTGGTAGACTGTTCTCCCAGTGAGAACCTCTCCACTACCTCTTGGACCCTCTTGAGTGAGTGGAAATATTTTTGAAGACCACAACATCTTTTGTGGAGTTCCAATGTAGATTGTGGTGGTAGACTGTTCTCCCAGTGAGAACCTCTCCACTACCTCTTGAAACTCTCTTGAGTGTGGAAAATATTTTGAATACCACAAAAACTCTTTTTGAGTGAGTGGAAAAAGTTTCTATCAAGATCACTAGCTCTTGTTGAGTTCAATGTGGTGGAAGATAGCTCTCTTCGTGAGAACTCTTCCACCATCTCTTGAAACTCTCTTGAGTGAGTGAAAAAAAGTTTCATCAAAACCTGAGATGCTTCACAAGAACAAAATGCTGAAGTCATCTGACACCCTTATCAAAGGGAATCAGGTTCGTGATTACAACTTGGGATCCACTTCAAAACCAAGCAAGTCAAAGTAATCATGTAAAAAAACGATTATAACTTGATGATGTGCAAGCCAATGCTCAAAGCACAGAAAGTCAAGAGACAAAAAAAAAATTCAAATGAATGACAAATGAGCTCAACAGTCTCAAGACATCAGAAGTCAAAGACTCAAAGAGTTTCACAAATCAAGACTTGAAAAAAGTTTCACAGGCACACGAGCTGAAGTTTTTAAAGAGTCCTAATCCTGTAAAATCAAGTTTGTGATTCATCAACATAGAGAATCCACAACTTGATATTCAAATCAAATCCAAAGATGCGGAGTCAAATCCAACATGCAAACTCCAAAGTTAAAGCCATTTGAAAAAAAAAATTCAAAGTAAAAACAGCCAAGTCAAGATTCGAGAAATAAAAGAGTCAAGATTTGGAAATTTATATAAATGACCAATGAACTCAATAGTCTCAAGACATCAGAAGTCAAAGACTCAAAGAGTTTCACAAGTCAAGACTTGAAGAAAGTTTCACAAGCACACAAGCTGAAGCTTTTGAAAAGTCAAATTATGCAAAATCAAGTTTGTGATTCATCAACGTAGAGAATCAACAACTTGAAATGCAAAGTCAAATCCAATATGCAAACTCCAAAGTTAAAGCCATTTCAAAAAATCAAAGTCAAAGCAGCCAAGTCAAGATTTGAAATATGAAAGAGTCATGACTTGGAAATCTATACAAATCGGCAAATGAACTCAACAGTCTCATGACGTCAGAAGTCAAACACTCGAAGAGTTTCACAAGTCAAGACTTGAAGAAAGTTTCGCAAGCACACAAGCTGAAGCTTTTGAAAAGTCAAATTATGCAAAATCAAGTTTGTGATTCATCATCGTAGAGAATCAACAACTTGAAATGCAAAGTTAAATCCAAGATGCAAACTCCAAAGTTAAAGCCATTTCAAAGAATTAAAGTTAAAATAGCCAAGTCAAGATTCGAGATATGAAAGAGTCAAGATTTGAAAATCTATACAAATCGGCAAATGAACTCAACAGTCTCAAGACGTCAGAAGTCAAAGACTCGAAGAGTTTCACAAGTCAAGACTTGAAGAAAGCTTCACAAGCACACAAGCTGAAGCTTTTAAAAAGTCAAATTATGCAATATCAAGTTTGTGATTCATCAACGTAGAGAATCAACAACTTGAAATGCAAAGTTAAATCCAAGATGCAAACTCCAAAGTTAAAGCCATTTCAAAAAATCAAAGTTAAAACAACCAAGTCAAGATTCGAGATATGAAAGAGTCAAGATTTGGAAATCTATACAAATCGGCAAATGAACTCAACAGTCTCAAAACATCAGAAGTTAAAGACTCAAAGAGTTGCACAAGTCAAGACTTGAAGGAAGTTTCACAAGCATACGAGCTGAAGCTTTTGAAAAGTCCAAATCATCTAAAATCAAGTTTGTGGTTCATCAACATAGAGAATCCACAACTTGAGATTCAAATCAAATCCAAGATGCGAACTCTAAAGTTAAAGCCGTTCCAAAAATCAAAGTCAAAGCAGCCAAGTCAAGATTCGAGATGAGTCAAGACTTGAAAATCAATATAGATCAACAATTGAACTCAATAGTCTCAAGACATCGGAAGTCAAAGACTCAAAGAGTTTCACAAACCAAGACTTGAAGAAAGCTTCACAAGCACAAAAGCCGGAGCTTTTGAAAAGTCAAATTATATAAAATCAAGTGTGTGATTCATTAACATAGAGAATCAACAACTTGAAATCCAAACCAAATCCAAAATGCAAACTCAAATGTCCAAGATATATGTTTCAAATGAATGAACAAATGAGCTCAACAGACTCAAGGCATCAAAAGTCAAAGGGTTGAAGAGTTTACAAGTTGCAAAAAAAAAAAGCTTCAGAAGCACAAAATGCCGAAGCCTTTTCTTTGAAGAATTTCAAATAATCAAGTTATTGATTTCTCAAAATGTGGAGGATTTATAGCTTGAAACCTAAATCATGTCCAAAAGTCAAAGCGCGCTTTTCGGCGAAGTGTATGAATTCAAAGTCCATGTAATTTTGATGAAGTGTATAAATTCAAGTTGATAAAAAAAATTAATAAACTTGATTGTTCTAATTTTTTTTGTTCACACTTATTTCTTAATCGGAGGTTCCTGCGATAGTATCCAGGGTAATTAACATTAGGGGCTTGCCCCTAGTGGAAGTCGGAAACCCACAATCACTTGAAGTAAAAAAAAAATAATCAAAATTCGATTTGTGAGCCTTTATTTTGGCCGATTAATCATATTAAAAGCCGGTTGAGAAAAATTGCTCCATAGTGTATATAAACAATGGAGTTCTTTATTACTTTAAATTGCAAAATTATTAGTATATGAATTTAGATAGTTATAGAGGTACCACATTTCATTAAAATTTCATGTTATTTGAAATTTATTATTTTTCAGAATATCGATATGAACCTTTAACATTTAGAAGAACTAAAAAGTTTGGCTTTGTAGAAGTATAAAATTATGTATATATGTAATATGCTTCTGTATTAGATGTTTTTACTGATATAGACACCTAAAAGATTTTATTAAAAAAATTACTCAAAATTTAATTTTAGTTATATTTCGAAAATTTTTATTTCTAGTTGAGATCTTTAAGCTCTACTTTCAGATTCCATTTAAAATCAGATGGTTTGCCTCTAGAATTTTTATTTTTTATTTTTTATTTTCTTCACTAGTATTAATTTATTAGAAAGCCCAAAGCACCAATTTTTATATAATTTTAAGTTTTACTTTCCTCTATTTTTTTATTTTCCTATAATAATGATTTTGTTATGATATGTGTATATATTAAAATTTTTAATTATAAAAAAATACTTTTATCTTAATTTTATTAAATCATAAGACTAATAATTTGATAAAGTAATGCACTTGCAATGCAGATGGATATGGCCATCTTCACGTCATCTTTCCAAATTTACCCCTGTACAAAACAAATCATGAAATAGAAAAGCCCTTTTTCTATTTTCCAGAAAAAGCCTCTAAAATTTTGAAATAAAAAAAAAATGAACTTTCTAATTTTAACAATTTCGTGTTATAATTTTATAATAACTTTATAGTCTTTATTTATATATTAGAAGCAAACCACCCTCACTTGCTCCACCAATCTATTCTCAAAAGTACCCCCATCTTTTACTAAAATTATAACATTTCTTTTAAAACCCATTAAAAGTTACTTTTTTTTTCTTTTCTTTTTGGCATTTTCCTATATTTTTATTATTTATAAGTTTACTTAAAAAATAATGTAAATGTCTTATGAAGAAGCCTACCAATTTTTTAATAATTATTTAATAATAAAGAATTTTTTTTGCAAGCAACGAGAATGAATTTAAAGTCACTTTTGTTGCATGATTAATCTAAGATTACCGAGAATATAGGAGAAGGAACATGTTATTGCCTGTTTGATATAAAATTTATAAAATTATTCTCATATACTATTTTATTCTTAAGTACCCATTATTTCCACAAGCAATGGTTTTGTATATTTTCATAGGAGGTTTGGTATAAAATATTCCAATAAACCATAAGGTGAAATATTTTTTAATTTAATAATATATACATTGGAATATTTTAATTTAATAATATGTACATTGGAATATTTTTTTTTAAACTAAACAAGGTAATGAAATATTTCAGAATTTGTCATTTCTAAGGAATCCACAAGCCTGGTAATATTTCAAATCTTATATTAAACACATCACTAAAGGAGATAATATTTTTTGGTAGCTAAATTGCTCTCAAATTTCCCCAATGTTTTCAACAATGTTCCTAAGATATTTAAGTAACTCTAGATATTTAATTTTTCTTTAAAAAGTTGATCAATATACTTAATTAATTAATATCTTACCTTTTTCTTGCATTTTAAATACATTTAATATATATAAGTCCTTACTATTATTATTAATAAATTTACAAAATCACCCAAAACTTTGATAATCCAATTGTTACATGAGAACTTGACTTTTATTTCATTCATAAAATATATTTGTTGTTGAGAATTGTTAATTGCTAAAACTTTTTTAAACCAGCTCATTTGAAAGCATAAAAAAACATGATTTCAATCTCACTGCTATTCTTAAATAATTCTAGCTAATTGTTATTTTCAAATTTAGATATATTTAACAAAGTATTTATTTTAGTCCATAATTTAAAGAAATTAGTGTAATGAAAAACTACCCATCAATTTGTAGTGCCAATAATTAATGTTATACCTATATAATCGAAGTGTCAGTTTGCATGAAAAATAAGAAATTATTTATTGAAAATAATATTGGGAAAAAACAACGAAGATCAGCAGCAAAAGAACATAACACAGTAATACACAAATTTATATTAAAAATTTAGAAATACCAAAAATAAAAGGGAAAGATGATTTTATTATATTAAAATTTGAGTATAATTATTGAGGTTTAGTTTACCAAAGTTATTTTTTCATCATAATAAAATAATAAAATCCTAAAATATGTTTAAATATTTTTTAAATTAATTATAAATTTAATTGAAATGAATTTAGTTTAGATGGTGCCCTAACTCTACAGTCTCTTACTACATCTTAGTTAGATATGATATTTGAACTGATCAATACAGATTATTCAAATTTTTCTCATAATTTGAAAAACTACGGTTCCATTGTGTCAAACAAAATTCAAATCACAAATTATAACAAATATAAATATATATTATTTAAAATTATTATATTTAAAAGTTATTGTATAACCAATAACTCAATATTGCAATTACCGTTTAGCTTATTAGCATTGTGTTTTTTATATAAAATGTTGTGTCTTTGTCGAGAACACTGATTCAAACTTCAGTTCATGTATGATAAAAACAAGTGTTGTTGAGCTTGTGTACACACTCCACATTTGTGTATATTCTTGGTACTTAATTTGTTGACATATTATGTGGAAAAAAAAAAGCTCAATATCATAATAAAATATTTTGTTGAGATTCAAATCTTCACATAAAATAATATTAAAAATCATGAAAATATCTTTATATTAATATTTCTTTCTAACATAGACTAGTACTTTTATTCCATTCATTCAACATGGGCTCAATGCAAATGCTTTATGTGCTAGTTTATGGCATACCAACTTGATGTGCATATATATATATATATATATAAGTCATTGATTATTTAGAAGACATATTTCATTTAATTTAAAAGGTTCCTAATAATATTAAAGTTAAAATAATAATAAATTTTACATAACACAATTGGGCTCGTGACTATTTGGTTTATTAGTATTGGACTCTTCTATATAAGATGTCCATGTTCTGGTGAGGAAATGTGTTCAAATATCAGCTTGCTTAAGATAAGGGCACAAGTGTTGCCGAGTTTATAATTACATTCCATACATGTCCCCACCCTATACATCTTATTTGTTTACATTTATTAAAAAAGTTTTCAAATATTTGACATGAGATTATGTTTTAGTTCATTTGTTATTTTAAAAAATTGATTATAAAAACTGATTGTATTTTTTATTTAATTAATATTAAAAATAAAAATAAAAAAATAAGTATCTTCCCACCAACATTTTCTAGTCTCAATATTTAATAAGCTATAAAATAATTATGAGTTTATTTGATTTCATTTTTCTAAAAAATCTTTGTTAATGAGAATATTTTAGTGAAAATAATGTTTTAACCATATATATTAGGAGGCTGCATATATATTAGGAGGCTGCATTTATAAAAGTCTCCAACTACTTTTGCAAATAGCAATGATTTGATGGGCTGCAAAATAACGACACTATCTTTGTTCTTTCATACTAGGGGCTGTTTGGTTCGGAAGTGAATTTCTGAAATGGTGAGTTTCTGGAACTGACCACTTCAGTGGAAGTGTGGAGTTCAATTGGAAGTGTGCACTTCTGTGTGTTTGAATGTAGCTGGAAGTGTCATGTCAGTGCTCACTGCCAATGTTTGGTTGGCTGAAGTTAAATCTGGAAGTTACCACTTTGGCAGTTCATGGTGTTTGGTAAGAGGTGAAGTGGGTGTATGGTTACCACTTCGGAGGGGGGGTATGCTTACCCATATGTAATTTGTGATATTAATAAGTTTTTAATTATTTTAATGAGTGTCTATTTATTTATTTTTTTAATGTGACCTAAAATTCGTTAAAATATTGCTAACTAAAATTTTTAATTTCATGATTAAGTTTTAATTTTTCGATAATGAGTGGTTTTTTAATAATATTTTTAGCGTGATCTAAATTTCATTCAAGAAACGTTTATTGAATTTGTAACTTTGTGATGAAAGTTTTAATAATTCGATAATGCGTGTTTAATTTTATTTTTTTCCTTATCTAAATTTAGTTCGACTTTTTTTATTAAAATTTTCTTTCGTGATTACGTTTTAATTTTTCGAATGTAATCAGCACATTGGCTTTGCCTATTGTACTGATCCTTGATGTCGTTTTTTTTTAAGCAAGGGAGAAATTGAAGTACGGTTAACTAAGATTAACATTTTGCATATATGTTTTTTGAGTAATAAAAAAAATTACAAATTAAGCAATCAGGTTCTTATCATGTTATAGCGTAAACCCACTCTTTCCACTCCCTCTCCCCTCTAGATATAGATAACACATTTTCTTTTGGGTAAGCTTCTTGTACTTCAGTGAATGATTTGCTGAACATTTTAAAGTGATGTGTCACGAAGACATCGATGAATTTATACCATAATTAATTTTCTGATTTGGCCTTAATTCATATCATTAGCAGTAAAAAAATTTACAAGCATCCTTTCACATAAGAACCACAAGAAGATCTGACTTTTACAAGAGAATGATAAACTAATGATGAAATTCTGATTTTGGCTTCTCTAATACACATCATATTGAGGGTTACCCAAGTGCACATTACTCCCAGCATGATAACTTATAAAAGTGTGGGCATTCAATCTTCTCACATGAACCTGTGCACATTACTCACAGCCCCAGGAAGAACACCACCAAGTTCTTGTCTGCAGCAAAGGAATACACAAATCATTAAACATAAGATGTATATTTCAATGAAGAACTTTGGAACAATTTAAATGTGCGGTTTACAAAGATGATATGTGCTATTGCAAATCATGAATACAACAACACCAACATTAAAACATCATTTAAAGAAACTTAAAGAATAGGATAATAGACCAACAAATAAGGAAATCACTCCAAACATTTACTTGTTTTAATTTCTTTGATCAACACCTGACCTCTGTCCGGAAAGAAAGACTCATATACCTGTAACATGACCAAGAAACAAAAACCAGGCAGAGCACAGGAGGTCTGCACATAGTGAATAAAAGGTCAACAGAAACCTCAACATGGGTTTTTCATCATCTTGCATAATGAAGTCACTTACATTCCCCACTTGTTGCTGCAAAAGGAGACAAACCATGTAAATAAAGTAAGATTCATTCAAGTAAGGAAAACCATAAAAATGCTTACCAATTGGTAGTACCCAAGACTGGCTCGTTGGGTACGGTATTGGCCATATATGAGGCCCACGCTGTTTGGCTCAGGTAAAACAAGACTAACAGAATTTTGTGCACCATCATTGGCATATATGAGGCCCACGCCGTGTACATAACCCAACATCAACAAAGTATAGCAACACACGTCGCGTACAAATACGAAAACCTTAATCAAAACACAAGTGGGCTGCAATGGTTGCATTAAGTGCCATCCAATTGCCTCGCCACACTTGCAGATTTTTTTAAATGTGAACGAACGAGACACACATAAAAAAAATTCAAAAACACAGTCTGTTAAAACAGAAGCCAAACAAACATGCACACTGGTGAACATACATCAAACCAAATAATGTAAGTTAAGCAAACACACAAATGGGGTACTATGGCTGCAATAATAGGGAAGCCTTCCACCCTCTTATTACCCCGCCAATTCTCCCATTTGCCCTACTTCGGACGCATTGGGCCATGCCTCAGTGCATTTCAATTCACTAAGTTCTTGAACTCATCATCGCCAATTCACCGAACCTGGAAAAAAAACAGAAAAATATTCACAGCTTAAGTAATAAAGGGATGCACACACACATAAATGTTTATGAAATAGAAATTACCTAACACCACAGTCATTGTCATGGAGGCTACTTTAGAGATGAGTCATGCAGGAAAATGAAAATACAAGATGATGCCCATGCAATCACAACACCTTATGCAGGCAAATGAAAATGCAAACGAAAATCCAGACAACGTCTCACAAGTCCTTATGCAGCAGTGCATGATGCAAAACATGAAAAAAGAGAATTGCAAAGCAGGTAAATGAAGGCAGGAAATTGTTCGCAATCAGTTGTTCACGCCATCCTGGATAGGAACCTCTCTACCCAAAGACGCCTAAGTTCCAAATCCTTCACGATAAAGCCCTGAGCTTTATTCTCATGCAGCTGCAGATAAACGAACGCCTCAACAAGCTCAGTCTTATGGAATCCCTCTATTTCCATCACCTTGGGATACAAGATCTCAGTCCAATGGGTTGGGTTTTTCATTGCAGCAGCCATTTAACCTACAGTTGTTATGAGTTCACCAATGGAGGTGTTGTTTTTGGACACTCTGCTTCATCGCTGGTTCCTTTGTGTTGACGATGTCGCCGGGCTGCTGAAATTTGGCGGTGTATTGTTATTGTCGCCATCGTCGTCACTAAGATTCAGGGCTTGCGCTGAGTGTACGATCTCCTCGGTCACATAGTCATTCTCAAATCCCCCACCCAGATCTGAGAACACCGACGTCGCATAAGACCCCGTCGCACTATCTTCCCCGCATATTATCCTCAGACCCTCATAGTTTTCTATTGGCTTACTAATGTAAAGCTTTGCACCTGGATGTGCCTGCAACTCAAAATAACTTATGACATGTCATATACCATTTAATCATAAATTAGTATTGAGACAGTGTTCTGGTTACCTCAATGTACGTCACAGCAACAACTGGATCAAGGACGATCGTTTTCGTTGCATCATCCCATCCTGCACCACTGAGTTCCTTTGCTTTTTTAATTTTAGCTTAACGTGCTTTGAAGGTTCTGTAGTGATTTTCCACATTTTCGGTTGTGAAATTCGTTTCAAACCTACTATTCACAGCCGCTGCTGCGAGGGAAAATGCAGCTCGTTTGAACGACTTGTCACATTTCAAGCCTTTCTTTGCTTGGTCTACAAGAAGAGGAATGAGAAAGTTATCATGTTCCGGCTTCCAACGTTTGTTTGGAGTGGCACGCTTGTTGCCAACAAGCCTCGAAGAACCAGTGTCATTCACACGATCTTGGCCTTCCATCTTGGTTAAAAATTCCAATGAACGCGTAAGTCAACATTTTGAATTAAAGTACGCAAAATAAATAAATCATAGTGACTGTTGTGCGATTTAAGAAACAGTACAAAGATAAAATACCCAATGCAGTTTTTGCATACTGCACGAACAATACAATTAGGTTATTTTAATCACGGAAACCTATTATATGAAACCCACATATCGTTCGCTATTGTGTCCCTTAACTCTGCCCATTGCCTATTTTCCTCGCGTTGTTCCTGTTGTGATCGACTTTGTGTGGAGATCAATTGTTCTTGTAGTGTGCTTCCTTCATTTAATATGGCATCATTTGGGTCGACACCGGCTATGTAGTTATGGAGAATGCAACAAGCAAGCACTAACTTTACCTGAGTTTTGAATGGGAAAAAAGGATGCGATGTTAGGACCTTGAACCTATTCTTCAGTACAGCAAATGCCCGCTCAATCCTCGACCTCAACATGGAGTACCTAAGGTTGAAAAGCTCTTTTGGGTTCGTCGGAGGCCTTCCATTATGCTCCTTTAGGTGATATCTAACGCCACGGTATGGTGCTATGAATCCATTCATAGTTGTAAATCCGGCATCTACCAAGTAATATTTTCCTATAACACAAAATTATTATTTAACCAGGGCTATTACAACAATGAGCGTATGGTTTGATTTACGTGCCCACCTTCTATTACTTTTAGACCTTCGGGTTGTGGTCGTGAGATTGCATCTCTTAGGACCGTAAAATCATTCGCCGATCCTTCCCAACCCGCGAGAACGTATGTGAACTTTAGATCAGGGTTGACAACCGCAAGCACATTTTGGGTTGGACCTTTTCGTCCACGGAACCGGGGCAATTCATGCGAGGGGACGGAGGTATCGATGTGTGTCCCATCAAGAAGCCCTATGCAATCCTACGTGGCGGAAGGAAATGTAAGGCAACATTGACAATTTCATGAAATATAATACAACTTACATGTGAATTAGGTGGGAGATTACTTTGAAAAAAGGGTACCAACTTGGGTTGCTCTCAATTTCCGGATGGCAGATGTTCGTGGGAGCATGCACGAAGTCATCACGAACGACACATATGGCACGCAGGACATTGTTAAAGTAACGCCTAATTGTTTCCCCGGACTGGAGAAACTCAACGCATGGTTCGGTTCTTTGTGTTATGCCCAACTATGTGCAAGAATATTGCGAGTTGTTCCTCTACGGACATATGCTTGCTATTTACAAGTAGATGCTTATCACGCATGACGGAGGCGAGATGGAGAAATGGTCCTACATCCATCCTAAGGTAACTGACACAATAGTCTCGACCACTCCTTAAGATACGCTCCATGTGTTTTTTCCTAGTTAGGTCCCGAAACATTGATGGTTCTCTACGTCTTGTGTGCCTACCTAGGTCTGTTTCTTCAATCAAATATACAACGATGACGACGATAGTTGTAAAGGCTGCTGCATAAGTTCTCGCACGACCGTTTAGTTCGAAGTTGTCCATCTACATGTTAACGAGTAAGCTATGAGCATCAACGATGCCAACATAATACTGGTGTGGCACATGGCATCCTACGCAGTCATGGTTAAACGGCGTCGACCAAGGACAACACGAGGGCATGCGAAAATTATAACTGACTAGCATGCACAAGAGAAAAACATGACATACTACGACCAGTACATAATTACTAGTGCGTATGAACAATTGAACAAATAGTGGGGGACTGGTCAACAAAGGTCAAAACTCAGCAACAGAGCAACATTTCAAGAAAGCATAACTAGTGCCTGATCTAAAGCATAACCAGCCCACAAAAGGGGGAAAAAACTTTGATATGAAACCAAACCCTGGGCATTATTAAACAGAAAAACAGCAATGCGTACAGGATGAGTAGCAAGATAGTGCTGCTTGAAAAAGAAATAGTGGATTGCATTTAAACAAATTGATATATTCAGCACAACATAGGCAACAGTCAAGTAAAAAGAGGATGAACCAGCTAATTGGAAGCTCATGGAGGGAGAATAAATTTTAAAATTCATTGCTGTAAAGGCATAACTTGGGCCCTTTTTTAACAAGCAGCAGAACAAAAACACACCAAACCCCAAAAAACAAAATTTGCATCAATGAAATCTGGTTGAATAGCATGTCGGTGTTGCTTGGGAAAAATAATACTGTAATAAAATTAAACAAAGGGATAAATGCAGCAAAGCAAAGTCAAAAGTCAAGTAAAAAGTGGATGATCCAGAGAATTGTAAGCTAATGGAGTGAGGAAAAACATGTAGTTGGCCAAAAAGTACACATAAAACATCACCAAAACTACCAAGCAGCATCTGATGACAAATTCAGCCAAAAACCATCATCCCAAAATGATGAACAGCAAAAGTGGTAACCAAAAAGTATATCAAGCAACAAAACAAAAAACACAACAATCTCAAAGAAAAAAAGAAGAAAAAGTCATAGCTGTGAATCCATAAGTTTGGGCCTTATTAGACAGATAAGAATCACTGAAATCTGGTTTAATAACATGCTGGTGTTGTTTGGAAAAAATAATACTCCAATAAAATTAAACAAAGGGATAAATTCAACAAAGCAATGACAAAAGTCAAGAAAAAGTGGATGTTCCAGACAATTGTAAGCTAATGGAGTGAGGAAAAACATGTAGTTGGCCAAAGGAATACACATAAAACAACACCAAAACTCACAAGCACCATCTGATGCTAAATTCAGCAAAAGAGAATCATCCCAAAATGATGAACATCAAAAGTGGTAACCAAAAAGTATATCAAGCAGCAGAACAAAAACACAACAATCTCCAAAAAAAAAAGAAGTCGTTGTTGTGAATCGATAAGTGTGGGCCTTATTAGACAGATAAGCATCAATGAAATCTGGTTGAATAGCATACTGGTGTTGTTTGAAAAAAATAATACAGCAATAAAATTAAACAAAGGGATAAATGCAGCAAAGCAAAGTCAAAAGTCAAGTAAAAAGTGGATGATCCAGACAATTGTAAGCTAATGGAGTGAGGAAAAACATGTAGTTTGCCAAAAAATACATATAAAACAACACCAAAACTACCAAGCACCATCTGATGACAAATTCAGCAAAAGATAATCATCCCAAAATGATGAACAGCAAAAGTGGTAACCACAAAGTATATCAAGCAGCAGAACAAAAACACAACAATCTCAAAAAAAAAAAAAAGTGAGAGTCATAGTTGTGAATCCATAAGTTTGGGCCTTATTAGACAGATAAGCATCAATGAAATCTGGTTGAATAGCATGGCGGTGTTGCTTGGGAAAAATAATACTGTAATAAAATTAAACAAAGGGATAAATGCAGCAAAGCAAAGTCAAAAGTCAAGTAAACAGTGGATGTTCCAGACAATTGTAAGCTAATGGAGTGAGGAAAAACATGTAGTTGGCCAAAGGAATACACATAAAACAACACCAAAACTCACAAGCACCATCTGATGCTAAATTCAGCAAAAGAGAATCATCCCAAAATGATGAACAGCAAAAGTGGTAACCAAAAAGTATATCAAGCAGCAGAACAAAAACACAACAATCTCCAAAATAAAAAGAAGTCATTGCGGTGAATCCATAAGTGTGGGCCTTATTAGACAGATAAGCATCAATGAAATCTGGTTGAATAGCATACTGGTGTTGTTTGAAAAAAATAATACAGCAGTAAAATTAAACAAAGGGATAAATGCAGCAAAGCAAAGTCAAAAGTCAAGTAAAAAGTGGATGATCCAGAGAATTGTAAGCTAATGGAGTGAGGAAAAACATGTAGTTGGCCAAAGAAATACACATAAAACAACACCAAAACTACCAAGCACCATCTAATGACAAATTCAACAAAAGATAATCATCCCAAAATGATGAACATCAAAAGTGGTAACCACAAAGTATATCAAGCAGCAGAACAAAAACACAACAATCTCAAAAAAAAAGTGAGAGTCATAGTTGTGAATCCATAAGTTTGGGCCTTATTAGACAGATAAGCATCAATGAAATCTGGTTGAATAGCATGCCGGTGTTGCTTGGGAAAAATAATACTGGAATAAAATTAAACAAACGGATAAATTCAGCAAAGCAAAGACAAAAGTCAAGTGAAAAGTGGATGATCCAGACAATTGTAAGCTAATGGAGTGAGGAAAAACATGTAGTTGGCAAAAACAATACATATAAAACAACACCAAAACTCACAAGCACCATCTGATGACAAATTAAGTAAAAGAGGAACTTCCTAAAATGATGAACAACAAAAGTGGTAATGAAAAGGTATATCAAGCAGCAGAACAAAAACACAACAATCCCCAAGAAAAAAAAAGTCATAGTTGTCAATACATAAGTTGGGGCCTTATTAAATAGATAAACTACAATGAGACCTGGATGAGTACCATGCTAGTGTTGATTTAAAAAAAAAATGAATAACTATACCAAGGGCCAAAATTAGAACAAAACAAACACAGAACTTCATCACTAGCAAATCATAATTTAGGGAAATTAAGCAGATAACCAGGCAGGAAAAAGTGCACACAAGGCCGACAAATTAAAGAACAAGTAATCTGACAAACCAGATCGAAGGAATTGTAATGGAGTAGTAGCAGTTGCCGTAAAAGGAATCCCACACCTGAAATCCAACGTAAAAAATTAAAAGTAAAATATTAAACAATTGCAGGAAGGGAACAATAAAAAACAAAGAGGAACACCTGCAGATTGTGACAAAAGAAATGGCAGGAAAAAAAAATTCAACACAGATGGGCACAGGCGGGGATCGCGTCGGGATACATACGCGTGAGAGAGAAAGGGAAACGTGTGGACAAATGTAGGGCTTCTGTCAGGCGATTGCGGACAGTGGCGACGACGGAGACGATGGGGGAAAGGGAAAAAAACTGCAAGGTAGAACCTAGGGTTGAACACCTGAAATTGCTCAGAAGAAACTTGCAAAAAAAATAAATCCAAAAAAAAGAAACCACAAACATAGATCGGCCCGATCTCGTTACCGTGAGTGAGGGAAGGGAACGCGTTGAGAGATCTAACACTTTTGTGAGGCGATGGCCGACATCGGAGACGACGGAGACGATGGAGGCGAGGGAAGAAGCTGCAGTGGAAAACGATGAACATCAGCACCTGCAGGACATCACAAAAAACTTGCGAAGAAGATAAAAGAATAGCGCACAAACTACACAGGTTCGAATTTGCTACCCGTGAGGGAGAAGGATGAATGTGGGGATAGATCTACAACTCTTTTATGAGGCGTTGGCGGCCTTCGGCGTCAACGTGGACGATGGTGGAGAAGAGAAAAGCAAACGAAACCCTAGATCGGGATGCGGAAGTGGGTGAGCTTTTCACTTTCAAGCCTGACTTCAGTCAAAGCGGAAGTGAATGGCTGAAGTCCCCACTTCGGCCCTTTTTTGCCGAAGTGGGATGGTGAAGTGGGGTTAATTTTGAAGTGTCATGTCAAGTACTTCAGGCCCAAATTCAGTCTACCAAACGCTCGGAAGTGGGGCGAAAGTCTCCACTTCCGCCACTTTCCCCCAAAATGAAGCCAAACAAACAGGCCCTAAATGTAGAAAGTGTTGAAGCAAAACAGAATTAGATTAAAATTTTGAAAAATTTGAGGTTTTTTTAAAAGCAAAAATGCATTTAGTATGATTAAACAAACAGTAGTTATAAAGAATGTGACCACCGCCGACAAGGGGCGCTGAATTTAAATAAAACAAATTCTATTTATTTAAACTTGATATTATAATAATTAATATTTCAAAAATATAAAATATATATGCATCTAAAACTTTTGGTTTAGGTGTAAAAACTTATCATATCTACATAACTAGCGATTAACTCAAATAATGATTAAGAACTAAAGCAAATAAATATGCAATTAGAAAACTTAACATAAATTTACAATCTAATTTAATTATTCAATACAGAAACTATTCAACAAATAATTAAATGAATAATCAAAATTTTCACAATAAATAATCAACCAAATATCTAACAATTATTCACAACAATTTTCCAATACAAATAATCAAACAAATATGTAACAAATATCCAACAATTATTTAACAAATATTTTTTTTATAACAAATAACCAAACAAATATTTAACAAATATCCAACAATTATTTAACAAATACTTTTTCATAACAAATAATCAAACAAATAATTAAATAAATTAAATTAGGTGTAAAAAATGGGTAAAAAATCTCTACATAAATTTTGAAGACACTTATCTAAATACTCCATTTAAATTGATTTAATTCTAAGTAAAAAAAGTACATATTTATTTTATAAGTTAGAATATTCTTTGTCCTGTATATATTTATTGGTTGGTGTTTCAAGGATGTATTAACTCTTGTAGAGATATCAAATAAATGGCAAGTGTTTACATAGCAACTTGGGTAAATAAAGCACTGGTTAATTTGAAAAAAAAAACAGTAACACAAGAAGCTTTTATGGAAAATTTTAAAGAAATAAAATGTTTTTAAAAGCTGATCTAACTTTTGGCTTGCCAATATTGAGGGGAAAATAAAATATAAATTTTACTATTATAAAGATCATTAACCAACTTCAATATGCTTTAGGTAGAATATCCTAATTGGTCCTTTTATTTGTCACAATCTGCCTTTTTAGTCTTTTTACTTTAATTTGACCCCGATTAGTCCTTCTACTGTCAATTTGAGGCAAATCAAGTCCAACAACTGACCGCGTTAGTTTGTCCGTCTGAGTTTACTAACGTGGTTTTATAATGGATGGACTAATCGGGGCCAAATTAAAGTAAAGGGACTAAAAAGGAATCTTGTGACAAATAAAGGGATTGTGACACATAAAGGAACCAATTAGGGTATTCTACCAATCCATTATAGAGCCACATCAGCAAACTCAAACGGACAACCTAACGTCGGTCAGTTGTTGGACTTGATTTGCCTCAAATTGATAGTAGAGGGACTAATCGGGGTCAAATTAAAGTAAATGAACTAAAAGGGTAGATTGTGACAAATAAATGGACCAATTAGGGTATTCTACCTATGCTTTATAAGTATTTGTTTTATAAAATAAATTTTAATTTTTATTAAAATCCAAACAATACTTATTATAATTTTGTTATACATATGCTTAATAACTTAATGAAATATAATAATAATAACAATAACAATAACAATAACAATAATAATAAATGTGAAGAAATCCTAAATCCTTAATCATAGCTTTCTATTTGGGATAAAAATGAACCACAACTCTTTGGTGTAAAATAAATATTTTTGAAAATTCAAATCCAAAATTTTCTACTATAATTCCCAATAAAAAAATTATATTTGTATCAAATCATTTCATACTTTCTAAATTAATGAAAAATAAGGACAAAACATTCCTATTTTTAAATTAAAAAACATATATAAATATAATATTATATATATATAAGCCAAACAGTAATAGTACTTTGTCGGATCTAGAATTTTTATCTAATAAGATCCGACCCGGAATTCAGCACACACTCCATAAATTACTGGGCTCGCCCACCAGACAAGACCCGGTGGGCCCCTCCACCGTCGCCGAACACGCATGATTCACGTGCCACATATGGGGCCCATTCCCTGCGAGGAATAATAAAATAAATAATAAATAAATGAAATTAAGAATCAAATAAAAATTAAATGAAAGAAAGAGAAAAGGAAGCGAAAAGCAGAGAGAGAGAGAGAGAGAGAGAGAGAGACTAGGTCGCGCTCTGAGAAGCTGGCCATTTTAGAAAGCGAGGGCTCTCTTGGAGAGGAACGCGTGAAGGCGTGAGGAATAACCAGAGCCTCTCCAGCTTCGATCGATCTCTCTAGGGTTTCAAACCTCGCTGAAGTTCTTGCTTCTTAGGTATAACCCTTGTTCCCTTTCAATTTTTCTCAGATTTGTTCTCGGTCTCGTGCCGTTTCGTCTTTTGGATTTGTGTTTGTTCTTGTTTGTTGAATCTGTTGTTCTAGTGCTGCGTTCTTTGTGGTTTCTTTTCTTGTTTGAAGTTTTGATGGTTCTGGTTGGGTATTGTTGAATCTATGGGTGTTGGAAGGTGGGATTTTGGCTGCCGGTGTTTTTCTCTGCTTGTTTTTTTTTTAATAATTTTTTGAGACTTGTATTGAATTTTGGGGTTGAGGATGGGCTATTTTTTTCCCTTTGCGATTCGTGTTTTCTAATTTGGAGAGCGTCGGCTGCTGAATTGAGGGTGTTATCTGGGATGTAATTAGGGTTTCTGGTTGTTATAGTAAGGGTCTTGCGGATTTTGGTGTGCTTTTTTTTTTTGAAAATTTAGTTTGTGTTTTTTGCTGAAGAATTCTGGATTGGGAATTTGGGATCTGGTACCCGAGTTAGGTTTTCTTCGTCCTGTTGCTTTCTTTTTTGACTCCTTTTTTTTGCTTTTAGTTTGTTCCTTTTTTCATTATTTTGGGTTATCTACGGGGTATACTAATGATTATATAGTCCCCGAGGAGTTTAGTTAAACGAGTGGGTTTTTTCTTTTTGTGTACTGGTCTAGTGTTTGCGTTCCATTTCTGGCTTGGTGATTGGGAACGGTGTGGGAGAACGGGAGAACTGAAGAACTGCTCTCTATTTTACTCTTCCAATGCCTTTCTGGTCTCTGTCAAGTTTCTATTGGTAAAAAAAAATTATTATGAAAGAGATAGGCAAATGATTTGGCTACGAGTGGTGAAGGATTGTGATGTTGTTTTCTAATGGGCATGGTACAAAACATCAACTATTTTCCTTAGTGGAGGTTGCATGGAAACGGAAGAGTTAGTTTCAATTGATTTCGGGTTCTGAGCTTGCAAATGGTTAATTGTAATCATTAATTGTAATCGTTGTTGGCAGGAATGGTGCATTCGAGGAATGGTATTGCGAAGTTGATACTAGGAGTAGTGCTATTCTTACAAATTAAGTTTAGCATTTAGATGTCTCAACTTATTAATCATCATTCAATGCATCCTGAGATTGTGGGTGATATCAAGAAAAAGTTTGTGGTGATCAATAAGTTGTAAAATTTATTTGGTGCACATAGTTTTTAGGAATAGCATTCTTGTGAAACTTAATGTAAGTGAAACTTAATGTATTATCTGCAGGCAACTAGGACAATGGTAAAATCTAAATTGATGAGATAATAAGAAGTATCATAAAGTTCTTCCTGACAAATCGAACTGCAATTGATCATATTTGTTCCTACTGAAAAGGAAATCTTAATGAAGAAATGACTTATTCGATTAAAGTCTTTTAAAAGATGAACCTAGACCTATAACCGCTCTTAGAAATATTCAACTGATGCCTTAAACTTTTGTTTTATGCGCATTGATGTTTTTCTTTTTTACATTGATGCCAATAGGAAAACTATTCATGTTTGATTGACTGAGAGTAATCTGCTGGAGGCATGCCCCTCTTTTTCATTTTGATATTAAATTATTGGAATCTAAAAGCATATGAATCACTTTGATTCCATGTATTTTGTGCTTCAGGATCACTGATAAACACATTGAACTGCACGCTGCTGGGTTCTCATTCTAAAGGACAAACCCAAGTGCCATTACAACAGTATTTACCTTGGTACACATACTTCTAGAATTCCTCTTTTATAACAAAGTCATTAATTATTTATCCACCTTATGATTTGTTGTATCTGTTATATATGGATTTCGAATGTGTTTGTCTATATTATTCCCAACATATTATTATCGGACTGTTGGAGCTAAGAAGCTCACTTATTAACTCTTCTGCAGATGTCTACACTCATAATCTACAGGGTTTCCTGCATCTTAAACTTATATGTTGAGTGTTAAAACTAATAAAACTGGTATTTATGAGAACCATGCTGCATGTGATACTTATCTCTCTAATGGTTCACTCTTTAATTTTAATGCTAAAATAAATTAGGTAAGCTCCTGTAACCCATCACAACACAGTTAGTTAAGTTCCACAGTAATCTTGGTCACGTGTATTTGTTGCATGTTTTTGCATTGTTATCTCTTCATCTCTTTTGATCCCTTGTGCAAATACTGGCGTCCTCTTTCTATAGGCTAAAAGAGCTGAATACTGATATATGCTCATTTTAGAGCGAATTTCATTGATTTTTCACTTTTGCTTTGTTGCATATGGGTTCTTGTTATGGAAGCCATTTGATTTACAGCTATTGTGCAACTGATTTATTAACTCCCAACTTCATTATGTCTATTATCTGTTTGCTTGAAGTGAAAGTCTCTACCACCTTTTCAGCAGAATAGTATTTGACCAGTGTCAATTACTCAGTTGATTCTTTAGGAGGAGGATAAAGATAGGAAAGCCTGCTTTGTAACTCTATTTAGTTTAAAACCTAAACATGTCCTACATCATCTGAAGGGTATTAGATAATTAGTGGCCATTTCTGTATACACTTATTTAAAACTATCCACCGCTTCATTCATTGTTATATGTGATGGACAAGTTTCACCTTCTAATTTTGTATTGTGGTTAATCCAATATACGACAAATTCTGTATGCCTTCATTATTTCACAAATGAAAATCTTGTGTTTTTTCTGTTTCGAACAGCCTTCTTCAATGAACATCTTGCCTGCTTACAGGAAAAATTCTTATACACAAAGTTTCAAGTGTTGCAATGTTTTCTTCTTTGATGGAAGAGCCAGATGATGGTGGATGTGTCATCTTTATGCAAGTGCTATAAAATTGAAGCTTCTATTTGTCAAAAGCTGTGAAGAGCAACATGACACTAGAAGATTTCTTTACTCTTACTGAGATGAAGGATGGGCTTGCAACACTTTCCAGAGTTGAAGACCTGGTCCTTATGATGGAAAAGCAGATAGATTCAGTTGTGGGTAATGCCAGTGATGCAGCACGTCAATGGTCAACAGTTGCAAGAACCTTAGCTATCACTGGTAGTGATAGCTGTCTTGATCATTTTATTGAATTAAAGGGATTATGCTTTCTCAACCAATGGCTTCTGGAAGCTCAAAAGTGCACAAGTGATATTGGCGACAATGCCGTGGATGAATTGGTGAATGCCTTACTAGCATCACTGGAGAGGCTTCCTGTTGACCGGGACAACTCTTCTGCTTCTGGAATTGGGACAGCAGTTGAACAACTTCTTGAGCACAAAAATATTGAGATCAGGGAGAGGGCAAGAAGTTTGATTGATAAGTTGAATGCTATGAAAGTTGATGAGGCACAGGGTCAAAATTTGGAGAAAGATGGGAAATGCAAAAATTATCAGCTTGAGTCTACATCTGGTGCTAAAACAACTGATGGTGGTTTGCTTGCTGAACCCCCTGTCCGTGAGGATTCTCTGTGCAAAGAAATTGCCAATGACAGGTGTCAAGTACCACCTGCACCAGCTGAATCTCATACATCAGATGATGCAAAATCATCTGATAATTTACAGGTGGATAGCATAAAAAATGTGATCCCTGCAGCTTATTCACTTTTGGCTGATGCTAATGCAATTTTAGGGGATGCAAAACTGTTGGACAAATCTCTTGTGCCAAAGGCTTATCAGGATGACTTATTTTCTGCAAAAGAATCTTCTTTATGTCCTTCAGTTGGATTGCCTTCGACTAGCCCACACAATTCTCCTAATTGTAAGACAAGAGTTGCTAATGATGAGCATTATACTTCAGATATCAAAAATGGTGCTGATTGTTCCAAAGAGACAGACACAAAAGAATGCAACTTTTGTAGATCTGATCAAGAAGATAATTCCAGTATTCTGCTGTCTGTTCATTCTTCAGTTATAACTACACAGAAGGCTGAAACAGATCCTCCTTTATGCTGTGAAGATGATTCTTCTAGAAATAATGGATCACCTAAAACGGGGATTACCGTAATGCCTCAGCTGAAGATTGAGAGCTCTAATAGCAAGAGGCCTGAGCACCTCAAGACTGCGAAGGACCGAAAGCCTGCTGAAGGGTTTCAAGACATATCTTCCACAGGCATCCTGATTAAGAGGGATACTCCAGGTGCTTCCAGCCACAGGAGAGGTGGTGTGAGATCTGTTGTTCAGGGGATCAATAGCGAGTCAACTGTAAGGGTTAGCAAACGGACAGGGCATGCATTCCCTAGTAGCTCATCAAAATCAGTGGGAGCTGGGGATATGGGTAATGATGGCAAGAGATCAGAATTGGGACTGGATTGTGATATAGATGCACTAGAGCTTGCCCGCCAAGTGGCTATAGAAGTGGAGCGTGAAGTTGTTGACTATAGAGAACCTTTCTGCAGCTCTCCCGATGTTAATTCCAGAGAGATTATGGATGCTAGTAGCCCTGATGTTGGAGAAGATAAGCAGGATCAGCAAGAGTCTGATTCTGGAGAAATCACAGATACAGTTGAGAGCAATCAGGATTCAGAAACAGGTGTTCTTGACAAGCCTGTAGATCCTGCTGATGATGATTTTGTAGAAGGCAATCAGGATCAGCCAGTGGTTGATGACTTAGAAGTGGGTGGGCCTCCAATCGAAAGTGAAAGTTTAGATAGCAGCCACTCTTCTAAAGAGAATAATTCAAAAACCTCCCAGAAGATTATTGATCTTGAAGAAAATAAGCAGGAGAAATCATCTTCAGTTGCTCAAGAACTAAATGGCATGTCGGACAAGAATATTTGTGACTTCGATCTGAATGAGTATGCATCCACCGAGGATCTTGACTGCTTGGCAGATGTTGCACCCAGTCTTCCAGCCAATTTGTCTGCACCGATTGCTGTTGTTGCTACTTCAAAAGGAGCCCCAGGGCTGCCTGTTACTCCTCTTCGCTTTGGGGGTGAGCTTGGATGGAGGGGTTCTGCTGCCACTAGTGCTTTCCGACCAGCATCTTCTCGGAAAACTCCAGATAGTGAGAAGGCATATTCTAGCCCAAAACAGAAGTCAAACATCCTTGAGATTGACTTGAATGTTGCAGATGACGAAGATGATGTGGCTGTGAATAATGTATCAGCTAAACAAGCGCCTGTTTCTTCTGGCCTGCCGTCAGGAGGCTCTTCCATTGAGGTTAGCTCTAGAAGAGCAGAGAAATTTAAGCTGGATCTTAACAGCTTGGGGGATGAAGATGCACCTTCGTACTTGTCAAATTGGAAGCTTCAGCAAAATTTCAGCCAAAGCCTGTCTCCTGCCTCCTCATCATCTTCAAGACAACCTTCTATGAGAGACTTTGACTTGAATGATAAGCCAGTTGTTTTTGAAGGACATGGCTCTCATAGCCTCCACAAATCATCTTCCAAAGCATCTAGCACTCATGAGAGTGCCAAACTTGATGAACCCGTCATTATGATCATGGGTTCAAGAGTGCCCATGGAGAAGAAGGGTTATGACAACCACATTCAGCAATCCTTTTCAGGGAGCGGATTGAGTTTAGAGCACACAACGGCTACTGGAGCAGCTATCCCCTTCACTCACATGCCGTCACCAGCGTATGGTTACCCTGGGCTTCCAAATGGGCCTGTGTTTCCTGTTACCCCAGCACTCTATGGACCTGGTAGCCATTCACATATGGTGGATTTTAAAGGGGCCACAGTCATTCCACAAGTATATAGCTCTTCTGGACTGAATGCAGTACCACCTCCTGTCAGACCCCCTTCTTTGTGAGTGCTACCAGTGTTCCCTCAAGTTCAAATGGAGTTTGGTCTTCACAGCCTGGTTTAGATTTGAATTCTAGCATGTCATTGATGGAGAATGGGAGATGGGAAGGGGGGAGTTTAAAGCAAGCATATACTCAAGGGACACTCAAACGAAAGGAGCCAGATTGTGGATGGGAGCCTTATGGGCTTACTTACAAGCAAGTTACCCCATGGCAATAGGTTTTCCTCTTCAGATCCTGTCTATTTTCAGATTTAACAGTTGAAACTACAGGGGATACATTCATTCATGAATCCATGGTTGTTTGATTACCTTGTTGGCCAGTTCCAATATGAGGGAGCAAGTTCAAGTGAAATTTTCAATAAAGGCAGGCTACTGATGAGTGATACTAATGATGCTGATTTTCCAGAGTAAATGTAGGTCTGTTTGGTTAAATGCTTGCACTGTCAGTTTATTATATAGATAGAGGTTTCTTCAGCCAAGAGAAATTAGGAGATCCGCATCTGTAAATCTTTCATATATATTCTAACATAATGAAAAATGAAATTCATCCTTACCATGCAATGGTGTAATACGTAAAAGCAGCAATACATGTTGGAGGAATGAGGATCACGAGGAAAATGAAGAGCAAAAGTAAGCTTCTGAAGAAGGGGTGGCTTTCAATTGCATGTATTCCAGGTAGCTTTTTTCTTAAATAGTATTTGTTAAAATCACTTCAATTAGGAAGCAATAAAGACAACTTGATCATTCTGTTTCATGCTATCCCAGGTATCCTTTGTCTGCAATGGGTATTCCAGTATCACAGGGAATGAGCCATCATTGGTAATGGTGGTTCTATCTGGAATTTTGGAGCTTAGATTCAAGCAGTTTTATTCCTTTTCCCCTGGAACATGGATCATTTGCATAGCAACTTATCAGCCCAAATTTCTTATTCTGTTTATATGCACATTGCTGCTTGTGGGTGGTCACAATGCATGGATTGCTCATTTGTATGGCATTTAACCACATCAATCCTGAAGTTTGAAGATCAACGTAACTCAGACATTACATAGTTGAAAGGGAGACCTGGGGAAGCATGATTTTCTGAACCGGTTAGGATATAGATGTGAGGCATCAAATTTGTTGACATTCTCATTTTTATTATACTGCACTTTGTTAGATGTTATATTTGTAAGGATCTTTTATATGCTTCAGCTTATAGAGGTCTATCTGTTGAGGCCTCTGATACTGATTCCAGGTACTTAATGAAGATGTTGGCGGGGTTGGTGTCTTATTTGTTCCTCTTTTACGAAGGTAGGAGCAAAGCAGTTTCACTGTTGAATGACTACTAAAGGATGCATATTTGGTTTCTAAGTGGGTGGTAACAAAAGCAGCCTATGAAAGCACATTTGGTGTAAATATTTTGTTTGGCAAGAGCTCAAACAAAGTTTCTTTAGCGACAGCGTGTTTGAATGGTGTGGTTTTCATTGTTTTACCCCATGTTTGGTTGGAGGGGTTTGGAAGTTTATAAGAGAGTTTGGAGGAGTAGAGATTGTTTGGTTGGGGGATTTTGAAGGCGGAGGAGTTTGGAGGGGTGATGCATCCCCCCAAACCCTTCACACCATACTTTTCCAAATCGGGGTCTTTTGGTGGAGTGGGGTTTTTTATTGTTTATTTTGACTAAAATACCCCTGTTTTTTTAATATATTAGACATATATCCTATTTAAAATACCCCTATTTTTTTAAAAAATTAAAAACTTATTTATATTAAAAAAAAATATATGTATTTGAATATAATATATTTGATATATTAATATTAACTGATATAATATATTGGTACGATTATCTATGATGCTATTATATTAAATTATAATGATTACCCTTGTGCAACCCCGGGGTAATTAACCTCTGTTTTAATTTTTTTATTATTTTATTAATTTTAATTTTTTTATATAGGTGATTATAGTTTTTATTTTGGTAATTTGTAATTTAATTTTGTAAAACAGAAGATAATTCTTATTTAAATTTAATTATAAAGAATATTTTTAAAAAGGGCAAATTGATCAATATACATTATACTCTTTCATTTCCCCATCTAACCAAACAAATGATTTGGATTACTCCTTCTCATCTCTTCAATGAATCAAACATAATATTTTTACAAACCTTCCCTCCTAACTTCCCTCCCAACTCCCCATTTGAATCAAATAAGGTGTTAAGGAGTGGTGCGGTTTTCAATGTTTTGTGAATGCATGTTGTCATTTGGTTCATGAATGGGAGTGAGAAATGGGTGAATGAGCGAGAATGAGAGGAGTGCTCATTCGTTGGAGTTGAAATTTACCTCTTGTATTTAATTTAAAAGTAACACCCAACACTCAAATTTTGAAATGACGAAATGACTTTTGATATTTATTATTTTAATTTAATTATTATAATAAAAAATAATGAAAAATTACTGTTCATTTATCAGAAATTTTGAAACTTTTTAAAAACTTCCTCCAATTTTTGCACACTTTGGACAATCCTTCCTTTATAGTTTACGTTCCCTTTCATTTCTATCAGTCACTTCAAGTGAGTCCATGTTATGAAAGTCCATTTTTGCCCTTATAAATGGCGGGAAGAATACCGCCCAATCAATCATGTCTAATCTTTTATGCATACGAGTGTGCATTTTTTTTTGCCTTATTCTTTAATTATCCTAGTCTCTGTTTAACTCAATCAAGTTTTTATTTAAAACTGTCTTTTCCGTATAAATTATTATCTTTCTGTTTAAAATTTTGATCATACTAGTTAACTATGGAACAACCTAAACATCTTAATACCCAAAAAACAACAAGCTAAATCCATTTTTGAGAATTAATATTCTTTCACATGATCCATATATCTATATATATGCAATCAATTGAAATGAATGTTAAATTCATGTTCATGAATGTTAGAATATTTGATAGTAATGTATTAATGATCAAAATCTTATTATATAATAACATTTATTAAATTTTAAAATTTTTTAGATAAAATAGAATTAAAATCTTGATGTTTATCTAAATATCTAAAATAAATTCAGCAGTATTCATAAAGTTTTAAGCAGAAATAAAAGTTTTTAAACGGAAACCTCAATTCTTAAACAGAGACCGAGTTTCTTAAACAGAAACCGCAATATTTAAACGGAGACATACCTTTTTAAACTGAAACTCTTTTTTTAAACGAAAATTTCATTTGTAAAATTGCAACCATATCAAATGAAAGGGAAAATGTACATTATAAACATTAAACAAATCGTAACAATCGAAAAACTATTTCGATCGTGTACACATATGAAAATGTAAAACAAAACAAAACTGTTTAGGATGCCTTGAATTAAGTCTTCAATATGTGGCGAGTCGACTATGTTGCGCTTCGCAGAGCTGTACGGTATATCATATACTGTTCTTCCAAACCCTAATAAAATTCTGATTTCCCCAAAACGTTTTGATCTTGGTTGTTCATCTGTGTCTTTGCGATTAGGAAATTACAAAACTCTATCAAATGATGTTGTCGTTGGAATTCAGTCAAGGTCTCCACTACCGGTGTCAAGTAGCATAGCCATTAACTAGGTTTACCTCCATAATCACAAGCCTGTGATAATAACAACACATTTAGCAGTATTCACAACTTTTTAAGCAGAAATATAAGTTTTTAAACAGAACCCTCAATTCTTAAATAGAGAGATATCACTTGTTAAACAGAGACCGAGTTTCTTAAACAGAAACCGCGATATTTAAACCGAGACATACTTTTTTAAACAGAACCCTCAATTATTAAATAGAGAGATATCACTTGTTAAACAGACTCAGTTTCTTAAATAGAAACCGCAATATTTAAACGGAGACATATTTTTTTAAACAGAAACCCTCGACCCTTTCCTTCCTCAATTTCCTCAACTTGATCACTGATCTCCAACCCATAAACAACTTTCCCAGCAGCAGTCCCAACCTCACCACACGAACATCAACTACCATCTCCACATCATCACAAGATCCATCCTTTTCCAACCGATCAACATCACCAACCTTTCCACTGCCAGCACGAACTCCGGCCACCACTTCAGCGCACTCCAAACTTCTCTCTTCCACCATCTCCATCTTCAGATTACCCCCATCTTCCTGTTGACCATCAATTTCAGCACTCTGCCGCTCACCTCCGGCATCATCACCGGCATCAGCACGATCAGCTTCTTCCAAAGCTGAAGGGGTCGTGGCTAGGGCTTCCACCGGATCAGCCAAGGATGATTCCGGGGGGTCACACCAGGAGTTGAGATCGAGGCCACAGGCCTCATCCATGGAAGAGAAGAGAAGCAGCCATTGTTACAAGGAAAACAAAGCTTGCCATGATGTTGTTTGTTTGCATGCATGCATTGCATGACATGGCATTGCATGGGAGATGGTGAGGGTCTTTGAAGAATGTGAAGCTTTAAAGTGGCATTAAATGATGCTCTTCTCACTTTGCATGTAAAGTGAATCATCATTAATGTCTTTGAGCGGAAATATTTAAACAGAAACCGCAATATTTAAGCGAAAATATAAGTTTTTAAATGAAAACCTCAATTCTTAAACAGAGAGATATCACTTGTTAAACAGAGACGGTGTTTCTTAAACAGAAACCGCAATATTTAAACAGAGACATACGTTTTTAAGCAGAAACCTTAATTCAGTGATGAGGGTCTTTGAAGAATGTGAAGCTTTAAAATAGCATTAAATGAAGCTCTTCTCCCTTTGCATGTAAAGTGAATCGTCATTAATGTGTTTGAGTTGACCAAGATGATCATGATGTCATTGGAACCAGATCACATTAAATGAAGCTCTTCTCCTTTTGCATGTAAAGTGAACCGTCATTAATGTGTTTGAGTTGACCAAGATGATCATGATGTCATTGGGACATGATCACATTCTTTGATGGAATTAGATTTTTAAGGTGTTAGGTTTCAAGTGTTTTTTTGTGATCATTTTAATTCAATTCTTAAATAGAGAGATATCACTTGTTAAACAGAGACAGACTTTCTTAAATAGAAACCATAATATTTAAGCGAAAATATAAATTTTAAACAGAAACATCAATTATTAAACAGAGAGATATCACTTGTTAAACAGAGCCGAGTTTGTTAAACAGAAATCGTAATATTTAAACGGAAACATACGTTTTTAAACAGAAACCTCAATTCTTAAACAGAGAGATATCACTTGTTAAACAGAGACCGAGATCTGGCTTGAAGAGGCCGAAGGAGCATTCCAAGGTCGGCCCTGGCTTGAGATCCTCGTCGTAGAGAGCGAAGAGGTAGATCTCAACTGGACGTCCTGGCATCATCGGCGTTCCGGTCATGGATCTCAGATGTGCTACCAGCCCACTGGTGAAAGCCTTGGCGTTGTCAATGCTCGCTCCAACCGGTCTCCGCTACCACGATCTCCATCGCGGGGAATCCGGTGGCTTCCAGTGCCGCCCGCACGGTGTTGACTTGGGCGTCGAACATGTTCATGTAGTTGATCTTGGAAACCTAGGACTCCTTTAGACGGGGACGAGATCGGAGTGGAAGGCACCGGTGGATGGGGGATCGGATTGGGCGAGCACCACCATGGTGTGGACGGTGGAGATCTTGACAGATGGGGTGGCGGTGGAAAGGGCGGAGTGAAGGTTTTGCATCGCCGGGAGGAGTTGGGAAATGAGGGAGGAATCGTCGGAGCTGAGGACCTCGTTGCCCCGGAGACGACGAAGATGGAGGCTTAGAAGTAGGTGAGCACGTTGCGGCGGGGTCGGCGGCAAGGGAGGGGATGTCGCCGTTGGCGACGCCGATGACAAGAAAGATGTTGGAGTGCCATGACTTCCCATGCAATGGGCAATTTCGTCCATAAAATTCAAAAATAACTTTAGTAACCATCATTATATGCTTTGGGGGTTAGAAAATATTATGTTTAAAAGGAAGGGGTTTTTAGGGATTGCCAAATTAACAGGGTGTTTTTGAAAATTTTGCAAACTTAGGGGTTTTTTTTTTGCAATTTCCACAAAAAATAATTAAAATGAAATAATAAAAAAATAATAAATAATTAAAATAATAATCTAATTTAAATAATATTTAAATAGATAATTTTAATAATAAATAATAATTAAAGTGAAATATGTAATTCGAATATTTAATTATAATAATAAAAATAACCATGCTCAAAATATTTCATAATTAAAAAATAGTTATCATTTAACTAAACATTATATTTTATATATAATATTATTTAGAAAAAAATTAATGATTAGTCTTTGAAAGTTTCATAACATCCGGATCAGTCTCTCTGACATTTGAATTTCACTATCAGACATTCATTTTTAAGTTACCTTCCCTTTTAGTCTCTCTGTCCAACTCCGTTAGCATTATTTCTGCAGAATATAAACTTTGCCCTTGGCTTTGGTGGGAAAAGACTTGCCCTATCTTGTAACAATTTGAAAAACCGTACAGCTAAATGGGAAAATGCAAGTTTTTCAGGTAGCTTTTCACTTGGCAATCATGCTTTTTGGATACTTTAAGGGGTTGTTTAGTTGTCTATAAATGATTTTACATGTAAGTAAAATTACAGTGTAAGTGAAAATACTGTATTTTAACTTACATCACAGCTGTTTGGTTTGTTATAATTTGAAATGTTGCATTTGCTTTTTTCTTTGTTTGGTTTGATGTAAGTTGAGGAGTATGATTACCATGTAAATAAAATGGTAAGATTACCTCTATCACAAATTGTTAACACTAATTATTAAATTTTATTCCTAAAAGCTATTAATTATATTAACTCTCATTATTTAGGATTAATACTAATTTAAAAAATTGATTAATTTAGTGGTGGTTTATTAAATTTAAAACATGTAATGTAATTCAATTATATGCTATAAAAATATTTTTTTCTATATAAATTAAATAAGAATTGGTATTTTAAAATATAATAATACATTAAATAAAACATAAATAACTATTTTTGTAATCATATTAATACTACTAATTATGTTAATATTAGTTATAATTATTTAATACTTTTCATATTAATTAATTAATTAATTAATTAATTATTTAAAGTATTTTAATGATAATAATCTTTTTTTAAAAAAATTAAATATTTTAAATTGAATGTTTCTTTGAATTTTATTACTTAAAAATATTTTTATAATTAATTTTAAAGATGATTTAATTTATTAAATATTTTTATAATTATATTTAAGATAAAATGGTGGTGAGTGTATACCACTTACTTTACTGTATTTCAATTTACAGCAAATTTTGATGTAAGTTGAAATGCTGTAAAAGTGGGTGAGATGTAAGTCCACTTACATGTAAGTGGAACTTTTACATCAAACCAAACAGTCACTTACATGTAAAACCACTTACATCACAGTTACTTACAGCTACTTACAGCTAACCAAACACCCCCTAAATGAGATCCTTCCTCATCCTCCTCCTTCTTCTTCTTCTTCTTCTTCTTCTTCTTCTTCTTCTTCTTCTTTTTTATATACTAGAATTTCTTTTGTTTTCTTTTGTCTTGCATTAGCTTTTGATACGTTTGTCTCTTCTAAACGTGGCCGAGTTGCCACCAAAGGCCTGCTGCATTCGTTGCCATTGAAAGAAGGTTTAGTTTTTTACCTTATGTTGATGAACGAGTTGTAAACGTTTCTTTGATTGTAATGTATGACAACGTCAAGGTTTTATGTAACAGGACTCAATGGATACCTTCTGCGCAATAGCTAGATATATGGAAGAGGGTCGAGTACTGCAGTTCACGGTATTAAATTCATGGGAGTCGGTGTTGCAGGAAATATGTGAGAGATAGAGTCTCAAAATTCTACTGTTAGGGTGAGGTTTGTCACGCCAGATGCACACCGAAAGGTCTGCCCCATTAACTCGGAGATTGATTTTCAGCGAATGTGCCACGTTCACCATATGTTCAACTGCTGTGCCGTTGACCTTATTGTTGACTCAAATAACAATGCCGTCGATGCGGCCCCAGGCATCTCTTTACTAGCGTAAGTATCATATCTTCGCTTGTGCATACAACTGATGTGATTACATTCTAGTTTCCGTTTACTTTTAAGAGATTTCATTTAGTCATCGCCGTTTTCGTTTAGATCTGACCGTTTCCGCTTAGCTAGTCTAGTTTCTGCTTAGTTTTGGGAGTTTTCATTTAGCCGTCGCCGTTTTTGTTTACATTTGAAGGTTTCCGCTTAGTGAACTCTGTTTTCGCTTATTTGTGGGATTTTTCATTTAGCCGTCGCCGTTTTCATTTAGATGTGAAAGTTTCCACTTAGCGAACGTTGTTTCTGCTTACTTGGGGAGTTAGATGCTTATCCATATGGTATATTTTGTTGTGTACAACAGAAGTAGGGATTCAATTTTGGAGAGCTTACCATTCAGTCGACGTATATTGTTGTTCCAACAACACACAGTAGGTGCCCTATCAATAGACTAGACCAACTTGAGAATGCAAGTCTGGAAGTCGGCCAACGATTTCGTGATGGTGACCACTTTAAAGACACTCTGCGAAGTCTTGCCATAAGACATAATTTTAACTTCACCTTCGTGAAAAACGACAGGTAGATGGTAACTGTCCAATGCGCATCTGACAGTTACCAATGGCGTGTCCACGCGTCGAAGGATGGTAACTGTAAGGGTTGGTGCTCTTACACTTGGTCATTAGGAGGAAAACTTAACATAGGCCAGAACATGAGGGCTTACAACCACGTGGACTGAGCAGCGCGTGGAGGAGCTCAAGACATGTGTTGTGTCATGACCAAGAGTAGATGGAATATCCTGCACGATCATGTGCTGAGACCGTGAGACGTGCGCGCTGGACCATGAGCGTGCGCGTGGCTGGTGAGCGGGTGGGGTAGGTGCGCCCATACCAAGAGTCAAGTGTTGCAGACTTAGATTATTTTAGAAAGTGGATCTCTAGCAAGTCAAAGCAGGGCGGGACACTTGATTATACCGAGAGACCCAGATGTTGATTCCAGAATTGCTGAGGGATTACGCATGCGTATGCAAGTGGGCACGCGGGCGGGAGTATGGCCGAGCCAGGGGTGAGGATGGCACGCGTGATCGATACTACTACGCGCAGTGACTAAGGGTGGTTGGTTAAAGCTGTCAGAGGACACTATAAGCTAAGTGAAAGTCCGGGACTTCATGCCAGATCTGTATTGGGCAAGGGGCTCAATTAACCTTGAGGATTTGGGGTAGCTCTTGCAATAGGGTCTATTATGTCTTTGGGATGGGACAAGACCTCTTGGTGAGGATCTTTGGCCATGGTTGTAAATTTTTCTCAATTTAAGAGAGTTTACGATTTTCTCTCTCTAAAACTGGTTTCTTGTGTCATCTCCTCGTATCGTAGATGGTTTTCCGGTTTTCTTAGTTTTTTTTATGTGCTGTGCTTGTGTTGCGAACAGGTGTTATTTCATTATTGTTTTAACAAGGAAGACTGACCTACCACTTGGTTGTGTCAGGTGCCGCACGGCCATCGGTGATCGGTTGAGGCCATGATAGTTGGTATCAGAGCCTAGGTTGGCGCAAAGAGCAATTCGAGAAGAAGTACAAGTGGGGACTGTGAAGATGGCGACTAGTAAGAAGGATCGGTTGGATCTCCTTGAGGATACTGTCGAGCAGAATGCGAAGAAACTGGAGAATTTCCTTTGGGACATGGATCAATACTTCAGAGCTGCGAAGGTGCCGGGCCATGAACAAGTTCTGTTGGTGGGCATGTATTTGACCAGAGATGCAGAGCTATGGTGGTGCACTCGGTAACACGATGATGCTCACACGGGTTGAACCACTTCGAACTAGTGGGAAAGGTTGAAGAAAGAGTTGGGGGGCTCATTCAAATATGAAGAAGTTACGGCAGACAGGTATGGTTCGGTTGTACATAAAGGAGTTTTCAAGCCTAATGTTGGATATTAGGGACATGTCCGAGGAGGACAAGTTGTTTAAGTTCCTCATGGGCCTGCAGAATTGGGCACAGCTGGAGATATGGAGGCAAGGCGTGAAGGATATCATCTCCGCGATCATTACAGCTGAAGCACTGGTGGACTTTCGGACTCTACCTGGAGGAGTGGGTGAGGAGTCCAGGTCTAGATGAAAGGAGAAGAAACCAATGTAGAAAAGGGCCGGAAATGGGTTTCAGAGAAGAAAGCCTAACAACGGCCAGGCCAAGTGGAACAAACCCAAGACTCGTGGGAAAGCAGCAAGTGATTCAAGTAGTAAAACAGGATGATGCTTTATTGGTAGCGGACCACATATGGCACAGGATTGCCCCCAAACGCGAGAAGTTGACTTCATTTGTAAACGAAGCAGATAGCGATTCTGAGGGCCCTGCAAGAGTGAGTCCTTTACAATTGTTGGGTGCCTTAAAGGTTGTCAAGAGTTATTGCCCAGCGAACCCCCTTATCTATGTGGAATTGACCTTGGATGGAAAAGCCATATAAGGAATGATGGATACAGGAGCAACTCATACTTTCATCAAGAAGGATGTAACAACTCGGTTGGGACTAAGCGTTGGCGCGCGCACACGAGCTGAGTAAAAGCAGTCAATTCTCAGGCACGGGCTGTGGCTGGGAAGATTTCTGGCGTGTTCATTCAATGGATGATTGCTGGCAGTTACAATGGATGATTTTGAGTTAATTCTTGTGATGGAGTTCTTGAAGTCCATCAAAGCTGTCGTTGCCCCTCATTTGGGTGATCTACTCATAATGGATGAGAAAAACCCATGCTTTATAGCTGGAGTTGCTGTAAATGAGAAGAAGGGGAAGGAGGCCATGCTTTCTACGCACCAGGTGGTCCAAGGGTTGAAACATGGGGAACCCACTTATCTTGCTACTTTATTCAAAATGCAAGATAATTTGGTGAGTGATCTACCCCAGTTGTTACTGGGGTCTTGAAGGAGTTTTAAGATGTGATGCCGCTGGAACTACCCCGCGAACTCCCACCCTGGCAGGCAATAGATCACCAAATCGAATTGATACAAGGTTGTAAACCCCCTGCCCGCACTCCCTACCATATGTCTCCTCTGGAGTTGACTGAGTTGCGTAAACAACTCATGGATCTTCTTGATAGTGGTTTCATTCAGCCATCAAAGGCTTCATATGGTGTGCCGGTGTTGTTCTAGAAGAAGCAGAATGGCTCTCTTTGACTGTGCGTGGACTACCGGGTGTTGAATAATATAACGGTGAAGAACAAGTATCAAATTCCTTTCATTTAGGACTTGTTCGATCGGCTAGCCAACGCAACATATTTTTCCAAGCTTTATTTAAGTTCGGGGTACTGGCAAGTGAGGATTGCTGAAGGAGATGAGTCCAAGACGACGTGTGTGATGCGTTATGAGTCATTTGGGTTCCTTGTAATGCCTTTGGGCTTGACCAATGCTCCGGCGACATTTTTTCACTTAATGAATCAAGTGTTTTCGGACTACATTGATGAGTTTGTGGTAGTGTACTTGAATGATATTGTGGTTTATAGTGAATCCTTGGAGGATCACCTTATTCACTTAAAGCAGGTACTATCAAGACTAAGAGAACATCAGTTGTATGTGAAGCTGGAGAAATGTCATTTGCTCAACAGGAGATCAAGTTCCTTGGGCAGATCATTTCTCGAAGGGAGGTCCGAAGGGATTGGGCTAATGTGGCGGCGATTTTGGAACAGCATGCACCGTCCAAGGTACCGGAGTTATGATTTTTCTTGGCTTAGCCAATTACTATCGCCGATTCATTGAAGGATATTCAAGAAAGGTCATGCCACTTACCGATTTGCTGAAGAATGACCAATAATGAGGTTGGACCGAGAAGCAACAAACCGCTTTTGACAAGATTATGAGTGCAATTGCAAGTGAACCAATTTTAGCGTTACCCAACTTCGATGAACCTTTTGAGGTGCATATAGATGCGTCAGACAAGGCGGTTGACAGTGTCCTTGTTCAGAATGGACATCCAGTGGCGTTCAAGAGTTTGAAGCTGAAAAACGCGGAGCAGCGCTATTTGGCGCATAAGTGGGAGATGCTCACCGTTGTTCATTGCTTACAGGTATGGAGAGTGTACCTTCTGGGTACTAAGTTTCTTGTTAAACAGACAGCATTGTTAATATATTCTTTGCTATTCAAAAGAAGCTGTCGGCTAGACAAGCTCGTTGGCAAGAGTTCTTGCAGGAATATGATTTTGAATGGCAGCACAAATCGGGGAGACACAACCAGGTGGTTGATGCGTTGAGTCCCCGACAGATGGTTGAATATGTGGCTGCATTGACGCAAGTAGAGAATGACTTACAAAGTTGTATTGAGGAGATAGTGAAGATGGACACTCAGTATGTGAAGTTGATGAAAGATGTCTAAGACGGAGTCATGCGCAAGTATTGGGTGGAAGCGGGGCTTCTCTACGCCAAAGGCAATTAACTTTATGTGCCGAAAAGAAGGAAGATTCGGCAGGAGCTCCTTAAGGAGCATCATGATGTTCCATGGGCGAGACATCCCCGATCGTAAGCGAATGAAGGTCTTGCTTACACGACATTACTATTGGTCGGATCTGGGCGAAGACATAGAAGCATATGTAAAAACTTGTTTCGTGTGCCAACAAGATAAGTCGGAAAGAAGACGGGGGAGGTAGGCGGTTTTGTTCAGCCGTTTAGTATTCTGGAAAGGCCATGGGCGTTAATTTCCATGGACTTTATTACTGTATTTTCTACGGTAGAAGGGATGTCGACTGTGATAGTGGTTGTTGACCGATTCACGAGTATTCATAACCGCACCGGTAGTGTGTTCAGCGGAGGTGGCTGCTGAGCTGTTTCTGAAGCATGTGGTGAAACACTTTATTGTATGAGAAGACATCATAAGCGATTGAGATGCTTATTTTACTGGATTGTTCTGGACGGCGTTGTTCGGGTTATTAGGTACAGAATTGAAGTTTTCAACTGCGAGCCATCCGCAGATGGATAGGCAGACCGAGAGGGTCATTTCTATATTGGAAGTGTTTCTTCAGCACTATATTTCTGCCTCTAGTCATCTGTCTTCATCGACAGAGAAGAGTCAGTTTGAACTTGCATATGGATACCAACCTATTACTCATTTAGAGGTGGCGAAGCGGAGGACATGAGGGAAATGTACCGCCGCGTATCACTTTTCTATTGACCAACAAGAGATGATGGAGAGTGCTCGGGATAGCCTCGCCAAGGTGGCTTGCCGAATGAAGAAGTATGTAGATTAAGGGAGACATCCTTTGGAGTTCCAAGTAGCAGATAAGGTTTGGTTAAAGCTCACTCCATAGGTGTGGAAGAACTTACATTGGAAGAATGCACACAAATTCTTAATCGCGAGGTATGATGGGCCTTTCACTATAGTCCATCTGACAGGCAACGTGGCATATCATGTGGATCTCCTCGATAGGCTGAAATTCCATCCAACTTTTCATGTGAGTTTCTTACAGCCATGCCCCACGGATCCATCGAGGGTGAAGAAGAGTCGGGCCCCGCAGACTATTCGCAAGGAGTTTAGCAGGGTGGCTAAGCGGATCCTAGACCGAAGAGTAGAAGGCCAAAACAAGAAGAATCACAGGGTGTTCTTTCTTGTCCAATGTATGGACTTGCCTATGTCGGAGGTAAGCTGGGACCCGTGAAGCCCACTCAAGAATATCGAAGGGGTTTTCCGCTTTATTCAGGGAGCGACAGCTATGGGACCGCGCCGAGTGGCGACCTTCTTCACATTACGCCTGGCCGTCGGAGATGACACCAAGGATGACTTCGATTTGTCTCCCTTCGATGATGGGGGGACATGCGAACCTATTGTTCGATGGAGTCCACACGAGACACCAAACCTTGGAGCTCCCGCGTAAGTGTCTCAAACCCCCGCAGCAGCCTGGTTGCAACATCCTCGCCAATTTTCGCCCGGCGGGGTCATTGCGCACTAGGACAAGGCCAACTACGGCGGGGGGCTAGTGTATAGGGCGGAGGACTGGCTACGTTTCGTTGGACGCTGCTTCTCTGTGTCGGGTTGCACCTTCGGCGCAAGGTCCGTGCGCAATGGTCTTCGTGTTGCCCAACCTAGGGTTTGGGCATCGCTAGAGTCGGCGGGCAGCTCGAAATACTGTTAATGAAGGACGACAACATTCAGGCATAGGTAACAGATGTTATTAGATGACAACATACAAATGTAGGTATAAACATTCATACAAAAATGGGAACTCTATAATATAAGGGGAAACTAGCAATAGTAAACGGGAACTCTCCATTCTAAGCGGAAACGACTATTACTAAATGGGAACTCTTCATTCTAAGCGGAAATGACCAATACTAAACGGGAACTCTCTAGTGTAAGCGAAAATGTTCAATACTAAACCGAAACGCTCTGGTGTAAGTGGAAACATACAGTTATGAATGGGAATTCTCTAATGTAGATAGAAACAACCAATAGTAAACGGGAACTCTCCAGTATAAGCTGAAACAAATAATAATAAACTGAAAATGTAACTTCGTACCTACTTGCTATCGAGCAATGACAGTAATAGTCCGAGCAAAGTTTGTTTCCTAAAACTATGCCCCCAGTAACAGAATATCCGGAGAGTCCTCCCAACGCGCACCTTCTTCCCTGTGCTAGTCACTTCATAGAATCGTAGGTTTAGGGTTATAGCGCATCCGCGCAGGTAGCCTGTGTCTTGCTTCTTCCCACTGGTTATTGACTGCATGTGCACGGTCGTTTGTGGGACGTCTTCCATGATCCACTTGTGCGTGGTCTCCGCCCATGCATACCTTCTTAGTGTGGGGAGGCCCGCAACATAGTCGACCTCCAGCTAGGCACCGAACATGTTGTGTTTGGGAACAACACTGTTCCCATGGGATACAACACCAGCAACCTCACAAAGTTCTTCTCCTCTCCTTTCCTCGGGATAATTTCTAGAAGGGATCTTTTCATAGCATCCCACCTCCTTTCAATGCTTTAGACATGAATTTCACTTCAAAATCCGAGGGTGTTTTCACTTTTTTGAACACCACTATGTCCTCATCACAATGGAGACGCATGATTATTGCCATATCTTTGGGTCTGAAGCTCACCAAGCTCGCCTTGATTCTGAACTTTTGGCTCTGGTGGTCGTAGCGTTGCATTATGGTATCAAGCAGACCCCTTTCTTGCAGCATCCCTCAATGTCCATGTGATGACCAATGGTGTCTTCCTCACAATCTCCAGTTGCTTTTCAATTATCTGCTGTTTAAGTTCAGCTAACGTCTCCACGGCAGGCACCAAATAGCATTTGCCGTTCACCAGGTTGGAGGCCATGTCTGTATTACATACAACATTACTTAACTATTAGTGGGCAAATTCTAAATGGAAACAAATAAATACTACACGAAAACTCCACAGTCGAAACAGAAACCAGTTCAATAAACCAAAACCCCACATTCTAAACATAACCGTTAAAACAAAGTCGATTATTGCTAAAACCTAAACTGGATTGCTCGAGATTTCAAACCCATAAACAACAAACATAGCATAATCAACCTTGGAGACACACTGTTTTGGAAGACCGCTTACTTACCCATGTAACTTCGGTTGGATTGGGCTGGGAATTGGATGCATGTTACGCTGGCGATGTGGGAACTAAGGTTTTTAGCTTGCGCTTTCGTGTCCGGGTAGAGAAAAGGGTACTTCACTGACATTGCAATGGAGGGCAAAGACTACTGTTTTTGATGTAATTTATGCGCTCGACGTTTTAAACCTCGGAACACGCACCGTCCCAGCAGCCCGTTCGGTGTTAGTGGATTGGCATAACTGTCACTCCCCTTCGGCCTTAACAGTGTTATCCCTCTCAGAGACCCAGATGGAAGCAAACAAAAAAAAAAAGGACTTTTTGTGGATATCCAAATCAGCAGGGATTTTATGTGAATACATGAATTTCTCAGGAATGGTTTGTTTATTTCTCGTATTGTTTATATGCATCAAAATATAAAAGTCATTTTAGCTTTTTTTTTTTTTACTTTTACCATTTTTAATATATTATTTTTTCATATCTTACCAATCAAGTACATTTTTCTTTATATTCCTACTTCACTTCTTCTCATTTACAATTTTATTCAACTCCTTTCTATTCTCATTCCGGAAATCAAACGCATCTTTTAGAATTTATCAGTTATCATTATCAGTTATCATTTCCTGTTGGCTACCAATATTTCTATCTTTTATATTATGTTTATGGTTGCTCTTAAGATGACATCCCATTTTCATGGTTAATATTGTCATTGGAAGTACTCTTTGTTAATTTTCACACGAGAGTATCAACTACTTACATTGAGGTTGTTTCAAATTGAGTTTGAGTTTAGGTGGAGCAAAGTTCAGATCTTCCTTATTCCTGGTTGAATATTTGTCAATAAACTTATTTATATTGTTAAATACAACTGATAAAATTATTTCTATGGTCCTTGTTTAAGTAAACCTATTTATATTGTAATTCTTTCTCCAAATTAATTTTGTTTCTTCCCATCATAAAGTTGAGATTGTAAAGGGTCTTTGTAGCAGTTTAAAAATCCAAATAAAAATAAATAAATAAATAAATAAATATAATATATTAAGTTCAGAGAAAATTGCTGACATTTCTCGTATAAATAATTTTGTTTCTTCCCATTTTATTTACTTGTTTTCCTCTACAAAATATTTTATTTGCTTATATGCTTTAGTGATTGAAAGTTATTTAAAGCCAATGACTCATTAGTCGAGCATCGAATTCTCTGTATAGATGTACATGTTTTTTTTTTTCTAAAAAACAAAATCGCATTTCAGCTCCTACATTAAAAAGAGCTCGTCCTACTTGTTCATGTTTTGTCAAAAAAAAAAAAAAAAATGAATAAATAACTAAATAGAATTTCATTTTTAAGAGGGTATTAAAGTTAAAAAAACACCGGTTTAAATTAAGAGACAACGCAACAAAGCCAATAACATATTGACACGTCATCATAGAGCGTGTCGATTCCCAAACACTGCGTTACCCTCTCGCTCAATAAAGCCGCGCGGAGAAACGAAAAACCGGGAAGACAAAGAAAAGAGTGAAGAAAGACGAGAAGACGACCAAGAAGAACAAGCGATAATGGGGCGGATCTCCGACGGTTTGCGATCTTTTCCGATCAGGCGAGTCTTTTCCCAGTTCGTCTCCCTTGGTTTGTTGCGATCGATCAATTTATCGTTTCCATTCTTCGTTTTGGAAGGATTAAGCATTGGATTTCAATTCTCTGTTCTTGATTTAGGTTTGATTGCTACCTCAGCGCTGATGATTATGAAGGGTTTACAGTGCGTCAGTGCGAGTAAAACACCCGCGGTAGTTGTTCTTTCTGAGAGCATGGAGCCGGGGTTCAAAAGGGTGAGTTCTCCTAAAAAAAAAAGGCAAATCTTGCCCAGTGAGAATTTTTGGAATATCGTTATCTCTTATCTGTCAAAAAATTTAAGATCGTTTGATAAAATATAATATAGGATCATTAAAAGAATTTAAGTGATGATGATTACCTTGCATCTTTACAGCTTTTGAACTTGGGTGTGCAGAATGTATGACTGAATTTTGTTCGTTCATCTCATTTATCAAGCACTTAAATGCTATTTTTATTTGAGAAGTGTCATATTCTGGATTCACGTTTTTCATGGTGTTCCATTTGGTGATTCAATAGAGTTGATGTTTTTGTGTTCAATACCAAATAATGATGAATATGAGGAGAATACAATCGGTATATATTACCATTATAATCCTTCAAATTTTACCTGGAAAATAAGAGTTTTACCAACTTTGATGGTTGTCCTCTTTTTCTTAGTATTATTGAACTATGCTAATGTGTAGTTAATTTTGTTTTTTACTATGGGATGCCTCGTTTAGAATTACTTGTTATTGTTGCAGGGTGATGTTCTATTATTACACATGAGTAAAGACCCTATTCGTGCAGGTGAAGTTGTTGTGTTTGATGATGTAAGGATCTAAAGGCCATTTATGCTATTCAATCATGAAATTAGTATGTAAGCTTTTCTTTGTGTTCATAAAGTTTTGACCTTTTTATGGCTGTTTGACAATATATGATATTGAAGGATTTAAGATCAACAACAACAACAATATGTTAGTCCCAACTATTTGGGGTCGGCTATATTAAATCTTTTTCTTCCATGTAATAGAGCATGTGTTAATTAATATATTTTGCCTTTTTATTTTCCGAAGTACTTGTATAATTTGCTGTAAGAGTAATATAAATAGAAGGTGATCCCAAATGGTGTGGCACTCGTCGCACTTTCTTCTGTACCATTTTGTTGCCAGAAGACTAGATAAACCAAGGTTTGACATATCCCTCCTCTTCTACAGCTCTGCATCGGAAGAGCTTCCATCTATCTTGTGGGGGCATTTACCGGCCATCTAAGAACATGTCCATACTATTTTAATCAATTTAGGATTTAATATCCTTTTTTATAAATTCAGGAGAACTTATTGAGAATTAAGAGCCCATCTTAATCTTTTATTTCAGATGAATTTCTGCTCTTCTTATAGTTTCATCTTCATTTTCTGAAGATTTTGGTTTTTGCTATCGAAAACAGTTCTTTAGGGTAATGAACTCTTTGGGACTAAATGAGATGACTTTTTATTTTCTTTGCAATATTTCATCTGACACTTGTAATAAACTATTTGCATAAACTATTCTCTTATTTGTTGCCCCAATACTGATACATCTTCAACAAGCGCTTGTCTGGCTTTGTGTGTCAGTGTGTTTGTTTGCGCACACATGCTTGTTTGGGTTGCAGATCTATCATTCATATTTAGTTTTGCTCAAGTGATAAATGGCATTTATTATTGAACTGTTTCAGGGGCGCCCAATTCCAATTGTCCATCGTGTAATTGAGGTAAGCTTGTTGTGAAATTAGGAGTTATTTTTTAGTGTAAGATATTCTGTCTTTAGGAATTTGGAAGTCATTAAAACTTTGCACATCTTTCTGCTTGCTTCCTGTTTTTCCTATATGTTGACTGTTTCAGAGCATGCTTTTCTATGTTTAATTATTTATGATGCATTCATGAGTCATGGGCTAAGCAAATAAAACAATATTAGCAATCCTCAAAGAATAGCACTCATATGAAGGGGAAGAGTAAATTAAAAATGCATGATTGAAGAAGCAAATAGGTATATATATTGGTTCTGCTTTGGAAACTGCTACTGTGTTTGAGTTTAATTAATTATAGGAAACAGCATCGCAGCCTATGGATGCATGCCAAGAAAAAGTTACTGTTGTTGGGATCTGACCAAGGAGCTAATTGTTGATATGTTCTGCTTTTAGGCAATGAAAGATTTTCTTCCTTTATGCAGGTCCATGAGCAGAGGAACAACAAAACCCTTGATCTTTTAACAAAAGGTATTAAAATTTCACAATCATTCTCTTTGAATAGCCCAGTAGCTGAGGCTTTTAATTTGATTAATAATGACGAATATGGTGTGTGTGTGTGTGTATATATATATATATATATATATGAAATTATTTCACTGGTTTCTTTTATAAAGAAACTTAGAGGCTTTGTATCTTCTGTTCAATTCTTGGCTTGAAGGCCGGGAACCTGTCCAGCGGTCTTGAAGAGGAATGTTTTGGACCATTATTGTTAAATTTTGAAGTTAAATGTATATTTTACTTTTAATAAGCATTGCAATTTAAAGTGTGTATTTATATTGTTTATTTTAATAAGCATTTGCTGACTTTGAAGAGAAATGCATGATCATAAGTTTGTGTAAATAAAACATTTATTCTGTTGCTTCTTCAGCATCTACATGTTTATCTATGGTATTTAATATTCTCTGCTGAACTTTAGCGAGGATTTATTCATATGCAACATTAGTAACTGACCTACTATGCATAATCTCAGGTGATAACAATCCTGTTGATGACAGAGTTCTTTATGTTCCGGGCCAACTTTGGCTACATGAGCATCACATAATGGGACGAGCTATAGGGTATGAAATCATGTGTGAGATTTTAGTTGGGGCATGCATTTTTTTTCTTACGAGTTTAGCTTTTTTTTTTTTTTTTTTTTTAACTAGGTTTCTGCCTCATGTTGGATGGATCACCATTATTATGACAGAAAGAACATTTGCAAAGGTATGGTACCTATTGGACAGTTAAAAATATCTGATTATACTGGTCAACTGGAGCACTGGTTTTTTTTTATGCTATAACACCTCTAATAAGTACCCTTGTGAATGCCATTTGTTAGAAGAGGAATTACATTTCCCAATTAGAGCATCTCAATAATTTGTATGCATGCTTCAGATATATATTACTATAAAACACTGGAGTTTAGCCAGGCATTTGGACACAATTTTATGAACTGTTATAAAAGAATCCCCTTCCGTACACTGACCTAGCTAAAATGTAAATTATTGCTTCTCATTATCACCTCTGCTTAACTAGGTGATTCTTCAACTTAGGTATGCATTTCATATGTATACTAATTATATAAGCAATTCTATCATGATTTACTAATTACTGTTTTTTTCCTGCCCTATGTTTTACTCATATATATATATAGATTTTAACCATGTTGTGGTTGTTGGTTACGCAGTTCTTGATCATAGGTGGGCTGTGTTTGTTAGTTTTGTTCTCAAAGAAATAGAAATGCGCCGGGGATTGCCAACCGTAGTCAGCATAACTCATGAAGGATAATTTTATTTGTTTCTGTTTATCTTTTAAATACCATTGCCAGTGTAATCTTTTCTCATAAAAATTTGATGCTTAGACTATTCGCATACTTTTTTTTTTTGGGTGCTTATCTTTACAATGACTGGTTCTAGACATGGGAATTGATTTCTAAGAATCAAGCAGACTGGTTTCAGTGGCATCTTTGACATAGATTTTAGGAACTTTTATGAATAACACTTTCCTTTTCCGAATTAAATAAATAATTCGATTATTAACTTTAATTAGAAGTTTATGGTCAAAAACACTTGGGTTAAAGTTGTTTTAGCCGATTATATTATACAAAATAAAAAAATTACTTTTAACAAACAATTGCGTATTTGTGGATAAGTAAAACATAACGCAAAAGAAAAAATTCTTAAACTCCACTAAAAAGAATACTAAGAACTCTATTAAAAGAACAGTTCTAGAGTTTCCTTTCTTATGATAATTTTCTATTTAAATAGTTTTATTGTTTCTAAATCAATCTGAAACTATGACATCGAACTACCCTAACAATAAAAAGGTGAAATTTTCAATTCTCCTTCTAAGCTAGAGAGATCTAGGGTTCAAGCCAACATTTCTCTAAGATATTTGTACATTTCCTAAAACCATAATGAGAAGCAAACCAGAGCAAACCCAAAACAGATATTTACCATTTTAGCTCCCAATGCGTACAAAATGTCAACATTTTGCAAAGAAAAAAAGATGAAGCTGTATCAGGCCAAGCCATCCTATGCTTTGCTTTTAGTAAAAGCTCTTATTGGCATCACAATATAAAATTAGCTCTTCCTGTAGACTTGAACCACAAGTGCAGAATCAAATATCGAAGACCAGAAAGCACCATAAGAACGGTTAGCATTTCACATGTCTCTCTGAAACCAGAGAAACCAGTGAATATTCGATAACTACTGGAAATTGTGTATCCTTTTAGCTGAACTCAGTGTGTTTGATAGAAGCATGGCGATAGTCATCGGACCAACCCCGCCTGGAACTGGAGTAATAGCAGATGCTACTTTAGAGACTTCCTCAAAACAAACATCACCTACCAACCGGTATCCTTTGGAGCTTTCAGCATCCTGATATACAAATAACAACCTAAATGAATATAGAATTTATTATAACAAATTAAAATGGTCTATAGGTGATATACTAGCTTTCTTCACTACAAATCTACCGCAGGAGTCCAGGGACTGGGTGCATGAGATGGCACACATATTAAACATTTTAATTTACAATTTTGGGGTAAAGGAAATCACTAACCATTTAGAGGAGCAAGAAACTGATGTACAAAGAGTGCTCCTAGTTCTTGAGCAAGAGACCAGGAAAGAGCAGACTAGATATAAAGACAAAATAGTGCATTTTCATCTATTTCAACAGGATGATGAAAAACAAGAGGCTTTACTAAAATATTAAAGGCGAGTAACTTACTGTTAATAGATTAATTTTAAACAAGTTCTTCCTCAGATTTCAAATATAAATCTCACATCGGAAATAATTTAAAACACTCTAACCACCTTGCCTTAGAAGAGTAAGGATTCGGCATCATCATGGCCAAGCTTATACATCAAAACAGAAACATCTAGAAGTTGAAATCTCATTTGAAATAATGACTATTTATAAAATTAAACAAATGCATGCTTAAAGTCTAAAATCTAAAAATGAGAGATTTTCAAAGGCAAAATGTGGTCTACGGCACCACCAATATGGCAAAAACAGGCATGAATATAATACAAAACCCACTTAACTTACTCATCTAAAGCCATTCATAGGATAGGACCGAATTAAAAACAAAAATGTGGAGGAGGTTATGGAGGGTTCAAGAGAGAGATTTTCTTACATCAACTGGATTGATTCCAACATCTATGACAACTGCACCAGGCTTTATCCAGTTTCCCCTCACCAAATTAGCCACCCCGGCAGCTGAAATTACAATATCTGCTTGCCTGGTTATTTCCTCTGGGTTCTTAGTGTAGGAGTGCACAATGCTAACTGTAGCATTGCCTCTCTGCCAAAACCATTGACCAAGGAATTAGTGATAAGAAAACTAATACAGATATATTTAACAGAAAATCTGAACTAAAGGTACGAAACCCCCTTCCAATATATGAAATGACATGAATTTCTGTCCGGATAATATTCTATTTTAAAATGTATGAAAATCAACACAACTGAAAAGTCATAAAAGAGGAATATTTGGACAAAATAGAAGAAAGCTGCTATACCTGTAACAGTAATGCTGCAGGCATTCCAACAATATTGCTCCGGCCAATCACAACAGCTCGCTTACCCTTGATTTCCACATCATACCTCTGTAATAGTTCCATGCATCCTTTAGGGGTACATGGAACAAATAAAGATTCCCTACCTTGCATAGCAAGACGGCCAATATTTAGTGGGTGGAAGCCATCCACATCTTTCTCAATACTTACAGCATTCAAGATGTTTTCTTCATTCATATGCTGTCACAGAATGAAGAAGCAGCAATAAGGAACATTTGCCACAAGATTTCAGAGGCAAACAAAAGGGGGAACAACAAACAAACAAAATAGCTAACAACAAAAACAAAAAACAGTCAACACAGATAACACTTTTAGGCAGAATTACCAGTCATAGAAAACAACTTTTGGAAGGACAGGAATCAAATCCTAGCAACCACACATAGGTATAGATACTTCTTTATATATTTAAAAAACTAAGCTCTTTGCAACAAATAATATCCAAATAAAGCTGAAGCCATAGAAATTGTATATCCAAAGAGTATGATCTTAGCGGGTGGCTACCATCTTCCAACTTTTAGACACAACATTGGATTTGGATAAACCTTTTTCTGTAACTAAAACATTACTCAAGACTTGGTAACAAAAGGTGATAAGAACACACTATCACACAATTTTAATAATGTAATTGTACTAAAGTTTCCCAATACACAATAAAATGATGAGTGAAGGTGCTCAAAAAGCTCCACGTAAATTGCTTTTGCAAATGACAACTAGATTTGTTAATTTTAGCAGAGAAGGATCAATTTTTTTCCACATGAACGCAATTACTTGTGGCTATAATAAAATTACTATTTACTGTCATTAAGGAAGGATCAGGTTAGGAATCATACGCGAGGAAGAGGCAACTGAACCAGGATCCCATGAACAGATGGATCACTGTTAAATGCTGAGATTTTCCTAATTACTTCCTCTTCCATGGTGTCCTCAGGCAAATTGGCTTCATAGGAATGAATACCCACAGTTTCACAGGCCTTCTTCTTGTTTCGCACGTATGTTTGCGAATCCTTTCTTGAACCAACAAGAACAACTGCTAAACCTGGAACAACGCCAGTTGCATCCTTCAGCTTCACTATCTCCCCAGCAATCTCATCCCTAATTTGCTTTGCAATGGATTTCCCATCCATGATCTTAGCGGCAGTATCCATACTCAAAGCTAATGAACATAAAAACAGAGAATAAAAATGCATGAAAAAAAACTGCTATGCCCACAGAACAACAGACAAGCCTACACAAGCATACAAGAAAAACCGACAAAAGTTAAGGTTGACAACATTATTTTCAGAAATTAAAATTACATAATATTTTATGCCAGCGAAGAGTAAATTTTTCAATAAGTGGAAATAATGAATCAACACACTGAAACTTATAACATATGACGAAATTATGAAAAAAAATCCAAAAGTTTTCTTAATTTCCTCAACAAAATCAGTCTCGCTTGAACTATAACAGGGTCTAGAGAAGCACCAAAAGATCAAGTTCATTTTATTCGACAGATAACAAAGAGGAAAAACAAATTAGATACAGGACACCAGCTGATCAAACAAAGATTAAACCTTTATATCAAAATCAGCAAAACCATGATGGAAATTTCCATTCACTCAAAAACGCAAAAGAATCCTAGATGAACGAACTAAAAAATCACACAGGTCCTAATCCCTCTCAAGGGCACCAGTAATTGTACCTGAAGCTACAACGCACGGTGACTGAAAACGCGGGCTGCCCGAGTGAACAATACGAAGACTCACAGGCCTCCATGGCAATGAAACCTGGCTCCGAAGCGGTGAAGTCAACCCATTGATCCTTCTCTGCAAGGGAATAAGGCGCGCTGTCGCGGAAGTAGAGCAATCTGAAAAGAGCATCGACGCCATGCCCCTTCTTCTAAGGATGAGAGGAAAGAAGGGGCAGAGCGAATGGGGTAGGGTTAGGATTAGGAGAGGAGGGAGAAGAGAAGGTGAGAAAGAGAGCAAAGGTTTACTTAGGGTTTTATCAGCGCAGAGAAGGGGACCGAAAAGACGACCTGTTGCTGTCGCTGAAGAATGAGCCCCTTTACTCTCTTTTGCTTTGTGTTTTTTTGGAAACAAATTGAATATATATCTTCAAAAAATTCTATAATTACATATTTATCCTCATAAAAATATAATTATATATATATATCTTTAAAAAATATAGATAATTACGGATATATCCCTACCGGTTAGAGCTGTCAAAACGGGCCTAACCCGTCAAACCGGCCCGCCCCGCCAACAAAAATTGACGGGTTTGGTTGGCCTTTATAGGCCCGTTTAGAAACGGGCCCAAACGGATCAACCCGTTTGGGTTAGGGTTTTGGACGGGGCGGGCTAACCCGCCCCTTTAATTTATTAAATGTTTTTTTTTAAATATTTATATTTATATATATATATATATATATATATATATATATAGTATGATTTTATTAAAAAATTACATTAAATAAAAATAAAATAAAAATAAATAAATGTATTCATTTTTAATTACATTAAAAAAATATTGATTAATTATTATTTTAAAAATATAACAAGTTTCATTAATTATTTTTATTAGATATTTTTAAATAATTTAAAATAATAAATTAAAAAAATGATTAATTATTTTTATTATTTTAGTTGTGTGATTTATTATAAGTTTATAACATCATATATGTAAAATATATTTTGAAATATGTCTTTGTATTATGTTTTGTGTTTTAATAAATATTTTTTGGTTTGATTTGGTTTCTTAAAAAAAATAATTAATATATAAAATATATAATTTTTAATTATTTTATATTTTTTGATTTTTAGCGGGCCGGCCCGCTCAACCCGCCAACCCAAGGTGGGTTGGGTCGGGTTGGCATTTTGTTAAACCGCCAAATGGAGGGCCCCCCCCCCACCCCAAATGGCGGGTTTTAGCAACCCGCGGGCCGGCCCGCCCCGCCGGCCCGTATTGACAGGTCTACTACCAGTAGATTCTGTTAACAGAAGTTAATTAACTTTATTAATAATAGTTATAATCTTAATTAAAATATATAAAATATCTAAAATAACTTCTATAATTTTACCAAAGAGTATTCATAAATAGACATTTTATAATAAAAAAACCTTTCAAATGATCATTTTATATATCTGTTGTTTGTTAATGGATGATTTTTCAACTAATTTAAACCCCTGAATATATACATAATTATATATATTATTCAAAAGTTTGTATGTAATTATTTTTTATTCAGAAATAAATATACAATATCAAAATCATTCAAGCGTACACCTGCAAAATACCCTTCTTTATACTATTAACGTGTTTTAATGATCGAACTCTATGTATCCAATTGGAACCACACGATTGCGATCAGACGTTTAATATTTTATTCAATTCTGAATCCTGGGTTAATTTTTTTTTATCCGCTTGTAATTTTGCAATATTTTTATTAAGATACATTTCCAGGAAAAGGTAAATTTTCAATTTATTTGAAAAAAAAATTTTTTTTTAAGAAAAACATCAAAATATAGCCACAAATAGTTTTGTCATAATTAGTTTTTCAAATATCTATCAAAATTCTCAAACAATGAAACAATTCATACATAACTCATATCTACACATATATTTAAAATAATTGTATAATCTCCTAGATTTAAAAATAAGGGAAATAAACTTCCAGGACTGATAATTAATTTTCTCTTAAAAATATATATTTGTTTAAATTTTTAAATTTTTAAATATTATTAAAATTAATTATTAATAAAAAAAATTTACATAGTGTTTGATTCAAATTTAAAAAACAAAAGGAAGCGAAGAGAAAGTAAAGGAAAATAAAAAAGAAAACAAGAAAGGAATGATTGAGCACTTCTTTGAATAATTAAATTTTATGAATTGAAAGGAAATTAATAAATCTTATTTGATGAACGATGAAAAAGATAGAAAAAGATATATAAAAATATGATTTATTAATTATATTTTTATTATTAAGAAAAATTATTTATTTATATTTAAACACATGCAATATCAATATCTCAAAAAAAATTCATAATTTGAGTGGATAAATATTATAAATATTGAAATTATTATTATTAGTAAGATGTAAAAATCTCACTTGATTGGTGCCTCCTGAACAAGATTAAAAAAAAATGCAAGAATCTCTTCTCAGCTCACACTATAATCCTGCTGCTGATAAGATCCTCATTCTTCTTCTTCTTCTTCTTCTTTAATTTTTTTTAACAGTTTTATTTGGTGAGATTGTTTTTTATTAGTGTGGTTTTAGGATCAAAAGTATTACCTTCTCAATGTGAACACTTTGAAAGGCCTCACAAGGATGTTGCCACCGCCCTTTGCTTCTCGCCGGATTGCCTGAGTCTCGCTACTGGTACGATCATTGATCTGTAGTTGTGAAGGTTTGTCTTAATTTTGAAATTGAGCTAGGAATAATTTCTGTTTTGCAATATGCCAAACAAGAAAAAATTACTCTATGTTCCTATTAATTTCACTATGGATTATGTGGTACTTCATGTTTTGAAGCTATTGACTAGGTGTTGTGTTTTTGAATTGATATCAATCCTAATTTAATGAAATTAAAGGAGAAATGTAATGGCAATAATTTATCAAGGAGTCATCAAGAATATTTATAAAGCTATAGGCACTATAAATCATGATGATGACAAAGACATAACCACCTTAGGTATGGCATTTGAAATGTATGATTTTCTTTCCTCTAAACTATGTAGGGTGTTGTAAATCATTGTGATTGAGATTGAAATGGATTTGATTTTAAACATGGCTCACTGTTTATGCGAAGTTTGCATTTGGACTCAAATCTAGTTGGGTAAAGTTCAAATTCTCCTTTTTGTTATGCGTAAAAATTATTGCCAGAGATACATTATTTGGTATACTTGACAGAGACCAGAAAGGCATTGGAAGAGTAAAATATAGAGCAATTCTTCAGTTCTCCCGTTCTCCCACACCGTTCCCAATCACCAAGCCAGAAATGGAACGCAAACACTAGACCAGTACTCAAAAAGAAAAAACCCACTCGTTTAACTAAACTCCTCGGAGACTATATAATCATTAGTATACCCCATTGATAACCCAAAATAATGAAAAAAAGGAACAAACTAAAAGCAAAAAAAGGAGTAAAAAAAAAAGCAACAGGACGAAGAAAACCTAACTCGGGTACCAGATCCCAAATTCCCAATCCAGAATTCTTCAGCAAAAAACACAAACTAAATTTTCAAAAAAAAAAAAAACACCAAAATCCACAAAACCCTTACTATAACAACCATAAATCCTAATTACATCCAAAATAACACCCTCAATTCAGCAGCCGACGCTCTCCAAATTAGAAAACACGAATCGCAAAGGGAAAAATAGCCCATCCTCAACCCCAAAATTCAATACAACTCTCAAAAAATTATTAAAAAAACAAGCAGAGAAAAACACCGGCAGCCAAAATCCCACCTTCCAACACCCATAGATTCAACAATACCCAACCAGAACCATCAAAACATCAAACAAGAAAAGAAACCACAAAGAACGCAGCACTAGAACAACAGATTCAACAAACAAGAATAAACACAAATCCAAAAGACGAAACGGCACGAGACCGAGAACAAATCTGAGAAAAATTGAAAGGGAACAAGGGTTATACCTAAGAAGCAAGAACTTCAGCGAGGTTTGAAACCCTAGAGAGATCGATCGAAGCTGGAGAGGCTCTGGTTATTCCTCACGCCTTCACGCGTTCCTCTCCAAGGGAGCCCTCGCTTTCTAAAATGGCCAGCTTCTCAGAGCGCGACCTAGTCTCTCTCTCTCTCTCTCTCTCTCTCTGCTTTTCGCTTCCTTTTCTCTTTCTTTCATTTAGGGTGCGTTTGATTGCCTAAATTTTCCATGGAAAATTTTTCCACAAAAAAAGACTGTTTGATTGCCTAAATTTTCCATGGAAAATTTTTCCATGGAGGTGGTCACGTGACCATATTTTCCCTCAAAACAAGGGAAAATTTTTCATACCTCAACCCTAGGAAAAATTTTCCATGGAAAATAGAGGGGGTTTTTTGAAAAATTTCTTGTTTACTAAATCAACGTTTTTAGGTATATATTACGTTGTTTGAATGGTCTAATATGATTGGCTTTTCAAAATAGGAATAATTTTTTTGATTAATCACTTGATAAAAATTATTGATTTTATATTAAATAGCATTTTAGGTAGCCAAAAGTACAAGGCTTAGTCTTTTTATTTTTAAATTTGAGTTTTTATTTAACATACAATATCTTTGTGAAAAAAAATATGCAAGTGTAGAGTTGTAACAATGGTTCAAAACTTCATTCATTTGGAACATGAATAAGAAAATAAAAATATTTTTTTTAGTATGAAAATATCGGTCAAATTTATATATATATTGCATCTTAAATTTGTTTATATTTTCAAGAAATAATTAAAAATGGTTTAAGAAATGGTATAAAAATAATTATCATTGGTTTTTAAATATTTTTTTAACAATTTAATAATTTAAAAAAAATGAAATGTAGTAATAAATTAATCATAGTTAAACACTCGAAAAAAATTTGAATCAATTTTGAGATTGAATTCTTGTGTACACAAAAAATATCTATTACAAAATCTTAAACAATGATTTATTGGGATTAAATAGCATTTTAGGTAGGTAAAAATAATTTCATGGAGAAAATTTTCCATGGAAAATATGACATTTTCCATGAAAAATTGATGCAATCAAACAACAAATGTGGCTTTTTCCATAGAAAATGTTATATTTTCCATGGAAAATACAAACAATCAAACAACAAAATCAAAATTTTTCATGGAAAATTTTTGATTTTCTGCCTAGAAAATAATGCCAATCAAAAGTGTATTTGTTTGTTTTCCACAGAAAATTTTTCCATGGAAAAATTTTCCATGAAAAAATTTTCTTTTCCACCAATTTTCCATGTTGCCAATCAAACACACCCTTAATTTTTATTGGATTCTTAATTTCATTTATTTATTATTTATTTTATTATTCCTCGCAGGGAATGGGCCCCATATGTGGCACGTGCATCATGCGTGTTCGGCGACGGTGGAGGGGCCCACCGGGTCTTGTCTGGTGGGCGAGCCCAGTAACTTTGTGGAGTGTGTGCTGAATTCCGGGTCGGATCTTATTAGATAAAAATTCTAGATCCGACAAGGTACTATTACTGCTTTGCTTATATATATATATATATAATATTATATTTATATATATTTTTTAATTTAAAAATAGGAATGTTTTGTCCTTATTTTTCATTAATTTAGAAAGTATGAAATGATTTGATACAAATATAATTTTCTTATTGAGAATTATAGTAGAAAATTTTGGATTTGAATTTTCAAAAATATTTATTTTATACACCAAAGAGTTGTGGTTCATTTTTATCCCAAATAGAAAGCTATGATTAAGGATTTAGGATTTCTTCACATTTATTATTATTATTATTGTTATTGTTATTATTATTATTATATTTCATTACGTTATTAAGCATATGTATAACAAAATTATAATAAGTATTGTTTGGATTTTAATAAAAATAAAAATTTATTTTATAAAACAAAATACTTATAAAGCATATTGAAATTGTTTAATGATCTTTATAATAGTAAAATTTATATTTTATTTTCCCCTCAATCTTGGCAAGCCAAAAGTTAGATCTGCTTTTAAAAACATTTTATTTCTTTAAAATTTTCCATAAAAGCTTCTTGTGTTAGTGCTTTTTTCATATTAACCAGTGCTTTATTTACCCAAGTTGCTATGTAAACACTTGCCATTTATTTGATATCTCTACAACAGTTAATATATCCTTGAAACACCAACCAATAAATATATACAGGACAAAGAATATTCTAGCTTATAAAATAAATATGTACTTTTTTTACTTAGAATTAAATCAATTTAAATGGAGTATTTAAATAAGTATTTAAATAAGTGTCTTCAAAATTTATGTAGAGATTTTTTACCCATTTTTTACACCTAATTTAATTTATTGAATTATTTGTTTGATTATTTGTTATGAAAAAGTATTTGTTAAATAATTGTTGGATATTTGTTAAATATTTGTTTGGTTATTTGTTATAAAAAAAATATTTGTTAAATAATTGATGGATATTTGTTACATATTTGTTTGATTATTTGTATTGGAAAATTGTTGTGAATAATTGTTAGATATTTGGTTGATTATTTATTGTGGAAATTTTGATTATTCATTTAATTATTTGTTGAATAGTTTTTGTATTGAATGATTAAATTAGATTGTAAATTTGTGTTAAGTTTTCTAATTGCATATTTATTTGCTTTAGTTCTTAATCATTATTTTAGTTAATCGCGAGTTATGTAGATATGGTAAGTTTTTACACCTAAACCAAAAGTTTTAGATGCATATATATTTTATATTTTTGAAATATTAATTATTATAATATCAAGTTTAAATAAATAGAATTTTTTTATTTAAATTCAGCGCACCCTTGTCGGCGGTGGTCACATTCTTTATAACTACTACTGTTTGTTTAATCACACTAAATGCATTTTTGTTTTAAAAAAAACCACAAAATTTTCAAAATTTTAATTTAATTCTTTTTTACTTGAGCACTTTCTACTTTTAGGGGCTGTTTGGTACGGAAGTGATTTTCTGAAGTGGTTAGTTCCTGGAAGTGGCCACTTCAGTGGAAATATATAGTTCAGTTGGAAGTGTGGATTTCTGTGTTTGGTTATTGCTGGAAGTGTCATGTCAGTAACCACTTCCAGTGTTTGGTTGGTTGAAGTGAAATCTGGAAGTGGTCACTTAAGCCACTTCATGGTGTTTGGTAAGAGGTGAAGTGGGTGTATGATTACCACTTCGGGAGGGGGTATGCTTACCCACCTTGTAATATTTGTGATTAAAATTTTTAATTATTCAATTAGTGTATATTTATTTATTATATTAATATGATGTAAATTTCATCCTATTTTGTTTATTAAATTTGTAATTTTGTGAATAATTTGTAATTATTCGATAAATAGTTATTTATTTATTTACAAAAAACCGGGATATAAATTTTGATCAATTTTATTTATTAAATTTGAAATTGTGTGATGCAATTTAATTATTACATAATTGTTTATTTATGTACTCTTTTAACATGGTCTACATTTCATACAATTATGTTTAAATTCGTAATTGTGCGATTACATTTATTTTGTTAACTTTTGTTTATTAAGTTTTTAATTTCATTATTAAGTTTAATGTTGTTTTTTAAGTGTGATGTAAATTTCGTTCGAATTTGTTTTTTCAATTTTGAATTAGGTTATTACGGTGAAATTATACAATAACAAGTGTTTTTTTTTTTTTTTTAACGCTATCTAAATTTTGTTCAACTTTGGTTGCTAAATTTGCATTCAGCACACTTCTTTGAAAGGCTTCTTTCACATTTGCAAACACTGCCTCTAAGGGACCATTAGATGCTCACACAAGAAATTACCCAAATTTCATCATTACCCAGCCACAAGATTCAATACACAAACACTATAATTACCTCTTTGGTATCATTACATCCTCCCATTTTAGGATGAACCGCATACTTGAGTTTCATAACAAAACCTTTGTCAAAATAACAACATTCATTTGTCACAACATACCAAAATGTTTTAAAAAATAGGGTAAACAACCAAAATAGTCCCTTACCTTTGGGTGTGTTTCTATTTCGGTCCCCCAGTTTTAAAAAGTTACGTTGTAGTCCATTTCCTTTACTTTTTGTTACAATTCAGTCACCCACGGCTACGCCGTTAACGGCAATCTCACGTGGACGCCAACAAGGATGCCAAGTCAACACCTTTTTCCCATTTCATCCTCCACTTTCCCTTTCTCTTCTTCAACACCCGAATTTGAAACCTTGCTTAACACTCAAGTGGTCGCCACGCCATTACGCCAAAGAAGAAGAACACCGACGACAGAGGAAGGTGAATCTCTTCTCATTACTTCTCCATTTCTTGTTGTGAACTTTGTTAGGGGTAAAGAAGTAGTTTTTTTTTTTATATATACAATGGTCAGCTTGGAAAATGGTCTATTACCATTTTGATAGGTAGATTGTCCATTTCTTCTCATTACCATTTTGTTTGTATTTTTGGTGATAAGGAGAAAGATATATTTACTAGGATTTTGGAGTTAGGGATTGTGCATTTCTTTTGTCTTTTGTATCACATTGATATACACTTGCATTAATTTTGGAGTTAGGGATTTTTCTCTTATAGTTTGACTTGAAATCATTGGTATTGTTATACACTTACATTGTCTGGTATGAGTATGAAAATGTTTTGAAGGTTTTACATTGGATTAAAGATGTTAACATTAACCCTTCATCTATTACCATTTTACTTGTTTGGCTATTTCTATATTTATTCATACATGTAGTAATTTCTTTATTTTCCTCATTTATTTATTTTTGTGAAATGCAAATGCAGGTTGTGTGTGGATGTGTGTTAAGATTAGTTGTGAGATACTAATGCAATTTTTGTTTTGAAGGTTATCCATGTATTCATTAATGAATTTACTGATATATGTATTCGTTTGTGGATTTCTTCATTCATTTATGTATTCATTTGTTTACCTTTTCATTATACATGATTTTCCATGATGTATGTGTACATACAATATAATTTGAAGATTGGTGGGTAATGAGCTTTTACAAGCATAATGAGTGAGGGTGAAACAAGTAAATGAATATATTGTTCCGGATTTTGGAACTATTGGTTCACATGTTGAGGTGAAGAATTGAATAAAGATGACTATGAGGAAGGAATGGAAACCAATAGTAGTGATTCTGACTATCATGAGAGTGACTATGACATGGAAGATGATGATGATCATGTGTTTGAAGTTAATATTGACTTAGGAATAGAGCAAGACATGGATTGTCCAAATGGATCAGGGTCAGTATTAGGAGATGGTTTAGGGCTTTCCATCATGAATCATGATGGAGCATTGAATGACAATTCAGAATATGAGAACTCAGTATCTTTGCATAGTGCCATGAATCTAATGATGATGAGGATGCCTCTTCAAGGAGAAAGTTTCCGGAGTTCAACCAGCAAGCAGACATTGTGAGACCTAAATTAGAAGTAGGAATGTTGTTTGATAGTAAGGATACACTAAAAGAAGCAATAAAACAATATGGCAGATTAGAGAGGTATAACTTGAAGTTTGAGAAGAATGACAATAGGAGGGTGAAGGCTGTCTGCAAAAAAGAATGCCCTTGGGTATTATGGGGAGGTAGATTACATCCAAAGGATCCACAGGACTGCACTTGGCAGATTAAAACTTACAAAAGTGTGCACACATGCTTGAAGGAAATAAAAAATAGGAGCATCACTTCAAAGTGGATGGCCCGCCATTACCTCCACAAGTTTTCTAGTGATGAGCATTACTCTATCAGTTCACTTCAACAGGATGTTAGAGCATATTTCAATACCTTGGTGTCATTGACTAAGTGCCATAGGGCCAAGTTAGTCTGCACTTGGAAATTGTTTTAGGGAATGCAAAGGAGCAATATGGTAAGATTTATGACTATTTGGAGGAAGTTAGGAACACCAATGGAGGATCTACCACAATATGTTACTTGGACTGCATATTATTTTTAAGAATGTACATTTGCTCGCAAGGGTGCAAGGAGGGCTTCAAATGCGGGCCGCAGACCTATCATAAGCTTAGATGCATGTTTCCTAAAAGGTTATTATGGTGGGCAATTGATGGCATTGTGGGGATTGATGCAAACGATTGCATGTATCCTATTGCATTTGCAGGCAGTTGAGAGTGAAAATTTTGACTCTTGGTGTTGGTTTATTCAATCATGTTGAAACAAGATTTGGAGGTACGTAACTCATATCACTGGGCCTTTATGTCGGATAAGCAAAAAGTATGTGTCTTTCTCTTCATATCTTATAAAATTACAACTTGTCCTTACATTGTTTACAACTTCGTAATTTTCATTGTCAATATGTTCGGGGACTTGTTAATGCTTTGCTTGAATTGGTGCCCAATGCCCAACATAGAGTTTGTGTTAGGCATTTGTACACTAATTTCAAGTCTCAAACTAATAGTAAAGGAAAAATGTTAAAAGACTGCTATGGAAAGCAGCTAGAGCAACCTATTTTAAGGAGTTTGAGAATGCAATGAATGACTTGAAGAGTTTATCGAACTCCGCCCACAAATGGTTGCAATCCAAAGACCCTAAGCAATGGTCCAAGTCACACTTTCCCACAATGGTTAAGTGTGACATGTTGCTCAACAATCTTTGTGAATGCTTCAACAAGTACATCCTCGAGGCAAGGGAAAACCTATACTAAGTCTGATGGAGACTATAAGGACAAAGTTAATGCTAGAGAATTGCTATGAAGAAAACAGCTGCAGAGAAGTATAGTGGACCTTTATGCCCAAAAATTCAAACAAAGCTAGACAAAATAATTCAAGATTCCAGTAGATGCTTTGGGCCAAATATGCTGGTGGTTCAAAATACCAAGTATCATGTGGTCCACTAAACCAGCATATAATTGACATGGAGATCCATACTTGCACATGCAGAAAATGGGATCACATGGTATCCCATGTATGCATCCTTTGTTCTTGTAATAGCTTTGGCGAAGAAAGACCTGAATCCTATGTGGAAGAATGCTACAATAAGGACACACAAATAAAGATATACTCAAATTTTATACAACCCATTAGAGGAGCAAAACAATGGCCTCACGTGGAAAATATGGAGCCAATCCTACCTCCCACGTTGAGAAGGCCTCCCGGGTAGACCACACAAAAATAGGAGGAAGGAACCGGATGAGACAAATGCAAACCAATGCAAGCTTAGCAAGAAAGGAATGCGGTT
>CACTHL010000050.1:0-116513 GCA_902712375.1 Dioscorea dumetorum
GCTAGCCGGGAGCGGTGGCGTGCTTAAGGGATTGATCGACGGTCCGAAGTCATGGGGACCCTCGGAGTGGCTTGCTAAGTTCACGGGGGCGTTAGGCACGCGCCCTACGCTCCCCCACGGACCTTCGCTCGAAGTCGGTCCTTGGTTCGTCTCGAAAGAAAAGCGGGGCCTCCCGGGAGAAGCGAGCCATGGCCGGTTCACATCGGGTAGCCTCGATGTGTGAAGGGAATGGTGGGACCCACGGCGAGGACTTTTCAATAACGTCGAAGAAGAAAAAGGAAGGGGGTGCAACACGAGGACTTCCCGGGGAGGTCACCCATCCTAGTACTACTCTCGCCCAAGCACGCTTAACCGGAGTTACGATGGGATCAGGTGCTTTAGTCTTTGGTATGATCGCACCCATTTCGAGTGGGTCGGAGGTGCCATATATTGCTAGCCGGGGAGCGGTGGCGTGCTTAAAGGTTGATCGGCGGTCCGAAGTCATGGGGACCCTCCGGGGTGGCTTGCTAAGTTCACGGGGGGCGTAGGCACGCGCCCTACGCTCCCCCACGGGACCTTCGCTCGAAATTCGGTCCTTGGTTCGTCTCGAAAGAAAAGGCGGGGCCTCCCAAAGGAGGCGAGCCATGGCCGGTTCACATCGGGTGGCCTCGATGTGTGAAGGGAATGGTGGGACCCACGGCGAGAGGCTGTTTTTCAATAACGTCGAAGAAAGAAAAAGGAAGGGGTGCAACACGAGGACTTCCCGGGAGGTCACCCATCCTAGTACTACTCTCGCCCAAGCACCTTAGCCGGAGTTACGATGGGATCCGGTGCTTTAGTCTTTGGTATGATCGCACCCGTTTCGAGTGGGTCGGAGGTGCCATATATTGCTAGCCGGGGAGCGGTGGCGTGCTTAAGGGATTGATCGGCGGTCCGAAGTCATGGGGACCCTCCGGAGTAGCTTGCTAAGTTCACGGGGGCGTGAGGCACGCGCCCTACGCTCCCCCGCGAGACCTTCGCTCGAAGTCGGTCCTTGGTTCGTCTCGAAAGAAAAGCGGGGCCTCCCCGGGGGAAGCGAGCCATGGCGGGTTCACATCGGGTGGCCTCGATGTGTGAAGGGAATGGTGGGACCCACGGCGAGGGGCATTTTCAATAACGTCGAAGAAGAAAAAGGAAGGGGTGCAACACGAGGACTTCCCGGGAGGTCACCCATCCTAGTACTACTCTCGCCCAAGCACGCTTAACCGGAGTTACGTGGGATCCGGTGCTTTAGTCTTTGGTATGATCGCACCCGTTTCGAGTGGGTCGGAGGTGCCATATATTGCTAGCCGGGGAGCGGTGGCGTGCTTAAGGGATTGATCGGCGGTCCGAAGTCATGGGGACCCTCGGAGTAGCTTGCTAAGTTCACGGGGCGTGAGGCACGCGCCCTACGCTCCCCGCGGGACCTTCGCTCGAAGTCGGTCCTTGGTTCGTCTCGAAAAGAAAGCGGGGCCTCCCGGGAGAAGCGAGCCATGGCCGGTTCACATCGGGTAGCCTCGATGTGTGAAGGGAATGGTGGGACCCACGGCGAGAGGTTTGTTTTCAATAACGTCGAAGAAGAAAAAGGAAGGGGGTGCAACACGAGGACTTCCCGGGGAGGTCACCCATCCTAGTACTACTCTCGCCCAAGCACGCTTAACCGGAGTTCGATGGGATCCGGTGCTTTAGTCTTTGGTATGATCGCACCCATTTCGAGTGGGTCGGAGGTGCCATATATTGCTAGCCGGGGAGCGGTGGCGTGCTTAAAGGGATTGATCGGACGGTCCCGAAGTCATGGGGACCCTCCGGAGTAGCTTGCTAAGTTCACGGGGGCGTAGGCACGCGCCCTACGCTCCCCCGCGGGACCTTCGCTCGAATTCGGTCCTTGGTTCGTCTCGAAAGAAAAGCGGGGCCTCCCGGGAGAAGCGAGCCATGGCCGGTTCGCATCGGGTGGCCTCGATGTGTGAAGGGAATGGTGGGACCCACGGCGGGAGGCATTTTCAATAACGTCGAAGAAGAAAAAGGAAGGGGTGCAACACGAGGACTTCCCGGGAGGTCACCCATCCTAGTACTACTCTCGCCCAAGCACGCTTAACCGGAGTTACGATGGGATCCGGTGCTTTAGTCTTTGGTATGATCGCACCCATTTCGAGTGGGTCGGAGGTGCCATATATTGCTAGCCGGGGAGCGGTGGCGTGCTTAAGGGTTGATCGGCGGTCCGAAGTCATGGGGACCCTCCGGAGTAGCTTGCTAAGTTCACGGGAGGCGCGTGGGCACGCGCCCTACGCTCCCCGCGAGACCTTCGCTCGAAATTCGGTCCTTGGTTCGTCTCGAAAGAAAAGCGGGGCCTCCCGGGGAAGCGAGCCATGGCCGGTTCACATCGGGTGGCCTCGATGTGTGAAGGGAATGGTGGGACCCACGGCGGAGGCTGTTTTCAGTAACGTCGAAGAAGAAAAAGGAAGGGGGTGCAACACGAGGACTTCCCGGGGAGGTCACCCATCCTAGTACTACTCTCGCCCAAGCACGCTTAACCGGAGTTACGATGGGATCCGGTGCTTTAGTCTTTGGTATGATCGCACCCATTTGGAGTGGGTCGGAGGTGCCATATATTGCTAGCCGGGGAGCGGTGGCGTGCTTAAGGGATTGATCGGCGGTCCGAAGTCATGGGGACCCTCCGGAGTAGCTTGCTAAGTTCACGGGGGCGTAGGCACGCGCCCTACGCTCCCCCACGGACCTTCGCTCGAAATTCGGTCCTTGGTTCGTCTCGAAAGAAAAGCGGGGCCTCCCGGGAGAGCGAGCCATGGCCGGTTCACATCGGGTGGCCTCGATGTGTGAAGGGGAATGGTGGGACCCACGGCGAGGCGATTTTCAATAACGTCGAAGAAGAAAAAGGAAGGGGTGCAACACGAGGACTTCCCGGGAGGTCACCCATCCTAGTACTACTCTCGCCCAAGCACGCTTAACCGGAGTTACGTGGGATCCGGTGCTTTAGTCTTTGGTATGATCGCACCCATTTCGAGTGGGTCGGAGGTGCCATATATTGCTAGCCGGGGAGCGGTGGCGTGCTTAAGGGATTGATCGGCGGTCCGAAGTCATGGGGACCCTCGGAGTAGCTTGCTAAGTTCACGGGGGCTGGGGCACGCGCCCTACGCTCCCCCGCGAGACCTTCGCTCGAAATTCGGTCCTTGGTTCGTCTCGAAAGAAAAGCGGGGCCTCCCGGGAGAGCGAGCCATGGCCGGTTCACATCGGGTGGCCTCGATGTGTGAAGGGAATAGTGGGACCCACGAGCGAGGGCCGTTTTCAATAACGTCGAAGAAGAAAAAGGAAGGGGTGCAACACGAGGACTTCCCGGGGAGGTCACCCATCCTAGTACTACTCTCGCCCAAGCACGCTTAACCGGAGTTCGATGGGATCCGGTGCTTTAGTCTTTGGTATGATCGCACCCGTTTCGAGTGGGTCGGAGGTGCCATATATTGCTAGCCGGGGAGCGGTGGCGTGCTTAAGGGATTGATCGGCGGTCCGAAGTCATGGGGACCCTCCGGAGTAGCTTGCTAAGTTCACGGGGCGGGGAGGCACGCGCCCTACGCTCCCCCGCGAGACCTTCGCTCGAAGTCGGTCCTTGGTTCGTCTCGAAAGAAAAGCGGGGCCTCCCGGGAGAGCGAGCCATGGCCGGTTCACATCGGGTGGCCTCGATGTGTGAAGGGAATAGTGGGACCCACGGCGAGGCTGATTTTCAATAACGTCGAAGAAGAAAAAGGAAGGGGTGCAACACGAGGACTTCCCGGGGAGGTCACCCATCCTAGTACTACTCTCGCCCAAGCACGCTTAGCCGGAGTTCGATGGGATCCGGTGCTTTAGTCTTTGGTATGATCGCACCCGTTTCGAGTGGGTCGGAGGTGCCATATATTGCTAGCCGGGGAGCGGTGGCGTGCTTAAGGGTTGATCGGCGGTCCGAAGTCATGGGGACCCTCGGAGTAGCTTGCTAAGTTCACGGGGCGCTAGGCACGCGCCCTACGCTCCCCCGCGAGACCTTCGCTCGAAATTCGGTCCTTGGTTCGTCTCGAAAAGAAAAGCGGGGCCTCCCGGGGGGAGCGAGCCATGGCCGGTTCACATCGGGTGGCCTCGATGTGTGAAGGGAATGGTGGGACCCACGGGCGGAAGGCATTTTCAATAACGTCGAAGAAGAAAAAGGAAGGGGTGCAACACGAGGACTTCCCGGGGAGGTCACCCATCCTAGTACTACTCTCGCCCAAGCACGCTTAACCGGAGTTCGATGGGATCCGGTGCTTTAGTCTTTGGTATGATCGCACCCGTTTCGAGTGGGTCGGAGGTGCCATATATTGCTAGCCGGGGAGCGGTGGCGTGCTTAAGGGATTGATCGGCGGTCCGAAGTCATGGGGACCCTCCGGAGTAGCTTGCTAAGTTCACGGGGGCGTCAGGCACGCGCCCTACGCTCCCCCGCGAGACCTTCGCTCGAAGTCGGTCCTTGGTTCGTCTCGAAAGAAAAGCGGGGCCTCCCGGGGGGAGCGAGCCATGGCCGGTTCACATCGGGTGGCCTCGTGTGTGAAGGGAATGGTGGGACCCACGAGCGGAGGGCATTTTCAATAACGTCGAAGAAGAAAAAGGAAGGGGTGCAACACGAGGACTTCCCGGGAGGTCACCCATCCTAGTACTACTCTCGCCCAAGCACGCTTAACCGGAGTTCGATGGGATCCGGTGCTTTAGTCTTTGGTATGATCGCACCCATTTCGAGTGGGTCGGAGGTGCCATATATTGCTAGCCGGGGAGCGGTGGCGTGCTTAAAGGGTTGATCGGCGGTCCGAAGTCATGGGGACCCTCGGAGTAGCTTGCTAAGTTCACGGGAGGCGTAGGCACGCGCCCTACGCTCCCCCGCGGGACCTTCGCTCGAAATTCGGTCCTTGGTTCGTCTCGAAAGAAAAGCGGGGCCTCCCGGGGGAAGCGAGCCATGGCCGGTTCACATCGGGTGGCCTCGATGTGTGAAGGGAATGGTGGGACCCACGAGCGAGGCTGATTTTCAATAACGTCGAAGAAGAAAAAGGAAGGGGTGCAACACGAGGACTTCCCGGGGAGGTCACCCATCCTAGTACTACTCTCGCCCAAGCACGCTTAACCGGAGTTACGATGGGATCCGGTGCTTTAGTCTTTGGTATGATCGCACCCGTTTCGAGTGGGTCGGAGGTGCCATATATTGCTAGCCGGGGAGCGGTGGCGTGCTTAAAGGGTTGATCGGCGGTCGAAGTCATGGGGACCCTCCGGAGTAGCTTGCTAAGTTCACGGGGCTGGTAGGCACGCGCCCTACGCTCCCCCGCGGGACCTTCGCTCGAAGTCGGTCCTTGGTTCGTCTCGAAAGAAAAGCGGGGCCTCCCGGGAGAAGCGAGCCATGGCCGGTTCACATCGGGTGGCCTCGATGTGTGAAGGGAATGGTAGGACCCACGGCGAGAGGCCATTTTCAATAACGTCGAAGAAAGAAAAAGGAAGGGGGTGCAACACGAGGACTTCCCGGGGAGGTCACCCATCCTAGTACTACTCTCGCCCAAGCACGCTTAACCGGAGTTCGATGGGATCCGGTGCTTTAGTCTTTGGTATGATCGCACCCGTTTCGAGTGGGTCGGAGGTGCCATATATTGCTAGCCGGGGAGCGGTGGCGTGCTTAAGGGATTGATCGGCGGTCCGAAGTCATGGGGACCCTCCGGAGTAGCTTGCTAAGTTCACGGGGGCTGTGGGCACGCGCCCTACGCTCCCCCGCGGGACCTTCGCTCGAAATTCGGTCCTTGGTTCGTCTCGAAAGAAAAGCGGGGCCTCCCCGGGAGAAGCGAGCCATGGCCGGTTCACATCGGGTGGCCTCGATGTGTGAAGGGAATGGTGGGACCCACGAGCGAAGGCTGATTTTCAATAACGTCGAAGAAGAAAAAGGAAGGGGTGCAACACGAGGACTTCCCGGGAGGTCACCCATCCTAGTACTACTCTCGCCCAAGCACGCTTAACCGGAGTTCGATGGGATCCGGTGCTTTAGTCTTTGGTATGATCGCACCCGTTTCGAGTGGGTCGGAGGTGCCATATATTGCTAGCCGGGGAGCGGTGGCGTGCTTAAGGGGTTGATCGGCGGTCCGAAGTCATGGGGACCCTCCGGAGTAGCTTGCTAAGTTCACGGGAGGCGTAGGCACGCGCCCTACGCTCCCCCCGCGAGACCTTCGCTCGAAGTCGGTCCTTGGTTCGTCTCGAAAGAAAAGCGGGGCCTCCCGGGAGGAGCGAGCCATGGCCGGTTCACATCGGGTGGCCTCGATGTGTGAAGGGAATGGTAGGACCCACGGCGAGAGGCTGTTTTCAATAACGTCGAAGAAGAAAAAGGAAGGGGTGCAACACGAGGACTTCCCGGGGAGGTCACCCATCCTAGTACTACTCTCGCCCAAGCACGCTTAACCGGAGTTCGATGGGATCCGGTGCTTTAGTCTTGGGTATGATCGCACCCGTTTCGAGTGGGTCGGAGGTGCCATATATTGCTAGCCGGGGAGCGGTGGCGTGCTTAAGGGTTGATCGGCGGTCCGAAGTCATGGGGACCCTCGGAGTAGCTTGCTAAGTTCACGGGGCCGTAGGCACGCGCCCTACGCTCCCCCGCGGACCTTCGCTCGAAGTCGGTCCTTGGTTCGTCTCGAAAGAAAAGCGGGGGCCTCCCGGGGAAGGCGAGCCATGGCCGGTTCACATCGGGTGGCCTCGATGTGTGAAGGGAATGGTGGGACCCACGAGCGGAGGCTGTTTTCAATAACGTCGAAGAAGAAAAAGGAAGGGGTGCAACACGAGGACTTCCCGGGAGGTCACCCATCCTAGTACTACTCTCGCCCAAGCACGCTTAGCCGGAGTTACGATGGGATCCGGTGCTTTAGTCTTTGGTATGATCGCACCCGTTTCGAGTGGGTCGGAGGTGCCATATATTGCTAGCCGGGGAGCGGTGGCGTGCTTAAAGGGTTGATCGGCGGTCCGAAGTCATGGGGACCCTCCGGAGTAGCTTGCTAAGTTCACGGGGGCGTCGGGCACGCGCCCTACGCTCCCCCGCGAGACCTTCGCTCGAAAGTCGGTCCTTGGTTCGTCTCGAAAGAAAAGCGGGGCCTCCCGGGGAAGCGAGCCATGGCCGGTTCACATCGGGTGGCCTCGATGTGTGAAGGGAATAGTGGGACCCACGAGCGGAGGCCGTTTTCAATAACGTCGAAGAAGAAAAAGGAAGGGGGTGCAACACGAGGACTTCCCGGGGAGGTCACCCATCCTAGTACTACTCTCGCCCAAGCACGCTTAACCGGAGTTACGATGGGATCCGGTGCTTTAGTCTTTGGTATGATCGCACCCGTTTCGAGTGGGTCGGAGGTGCCATATATTGCTAGCCGGGGAGCGGTGGCGTGCTTAAGGGATTGATCGGCGGTCCGAAGTCATGGGGACCCTCCGGAGTAGCTTGCTAAGTTCACGGGGGCTGTAGGCACGCGCCCTACGCTCCCCCGCGAGACCTTCGCTCGAAATTCGGTCCTTGGTTCGTCTCGAAAGAAAAGCGGGGCCTCCCGGGGGGAGCGAGCCATGGCCGGTTCACATCGGGTGGCCTCGATGTGTGAAGGGAATGGTGGGACCCACGAGCGAGGGCATTTTCAATAACGTCGAAGAAGAGAAAAAGGAAGGGGTGCAACACGAGGACTTCCCGGGGAGGTCACCCATCCTAGTACTACTCTCGCCCAAGCACGCTTAACCGGAGTTCGATGGGATCCGGTGCTTTAGTCTTTGGTATGATCGCACCCGTTTCGAGTGGGTCGGAGGTGCCATATATTGCTAGCCGGGGAGCGGTGGCGTGCTTAAGGGTTGATCGGCGGTCCGAAGTCATGGGGACCCTCCGGAGTAGCTTGCTAAGTTCACGGGGGCGCCAGGCACGCGCCCTACGCTCCCCCACGAGACCTTCGCTCGAAATTCGGTCCTTGGTTCGTCTCGAAAGAAAAGCGGGGCCTCCCGGGGAAGCGAGCCATGGCCGGTTCACATCGGGTGGCCTCGATGTGAAGAGGGAATGGTGGGACCCACGGGCGAGAGGGCATTTTCAATAACGTCGAAGAAAGAAAAAGGAAGGGGTGCAACACGAGGACTTCCCGGGGAGGTCACCCATCCTAGTACTACTCTCGCCCAAGCACGCTTAACCGGAGTTCGATGGGATCCGGTGCTTTAGTCTTTGGTATGATCGCACCCATTTCGAGTGGGTCGGAGGTGCCATATATTGCTAGCCGGGGAGCGGTGGCGTGCTTAAGGGTTGATCGGCGGTCCGAAGTCATGGGGACCCTCCGGAGTAGCTTGCTAAGTTCACGGGGGCTGTAGGCACGCGCCCTACGCTCCCCCGCGGGACCTTCGCTCGAAATTCGGTCCTTGGTTCGTCTCGAAAGAAAAGCGGGGCCTCCCGGGAGAGCGAGCCATGGCCGGTTCACATCGGGTAGCCTCGATGTGTGAAGGGAATAGTGGGACCCACGAGCGAGGGCCATTTTCAATAACGTCGAAGAAGAAAAAAGGAAGGGGTGCAACACGAGGACTTCCCGGGAGGTCACCCATCCTAGTACTACTCTCGCCCAAGCACGCTTAGCCGGAGTTACGGTGGGATCCGGTGCTTTAGTCTTTGGTATGATCGCACCCATTTCGAGTGGGTCGGAGGTGCCATATATTGCTAGCCGGGGAGCGGTGGCGTGCTTAAGGGTTGATCGGCGGTCCGAAGTCATGGGGACCCTCCGGAGTAGCTTGCTAAGTTCACGGGGGCGTAGGCACGCGCCCTACGCTCCCCCGCGAGACCTTCGCTCGAAGTCGGTCCTTGGTTCGTCTCGAAAGAAAAGCGGGGCCTCCCGGGAGGGCGAGCCATGGCCGGTTCACATCGGGTGGCCTCGATGTGTGAAGGGAATGGTGGGACCCACGAGCGGAGGCTGATTTTCAATAACGTCGAAGAAGAAAAAGGAAGGGGTGCAACACGAGGACTTCCCGGGAGGTCACCCATCCTAGTACTACTCTCGCCCAAGCACGCTTAACCGGAGTTACGTGGGATCCGGTGCTTTAGTCTTTGGTATGATCGCACCCGTTTCGAGTGGGTCGGAGGTGCCATATATTGCTAGCCGGGGAGCGGTGGCGTGCTTAAGGGATTGATCGGCGGTCCGAAGTCATGGGGACCCCTCGGAGTAGCTTGCTAAGTTCACGGGGCGCCAGGCACGCGCCCTACGCTCCCCCGCGGGACCTTCGCTCGAAATTCGGTCCTTGGTTCGTCTCGAAAGAAAAGCGGGGCCTCCCCGGGGGAGCGAGCCATGGCCGGTTCACATCGGGTGGCCTCGATGTGTGAAGGGAATGGTGGGACCCACGGCGAGGGCATTTTCAATAACGTCGAAGAAGAAAAAGGAAGGGGTGCAACACGAGGACTTCCCGGGGAGGTCACCCATCCTAGTACTACTCTCGCCCAAGCACGCTTAACCGGAGTTCGATGGGATCCGGTGCTTTAGTCTTTGGTATGATCGCACCCGTTTCGAGTGGGTCGGAGGTGCCATATATTGCTAGCCGGGGAGCGGTGGCGTGCTAAAGGGTTGATCGGCGGTCCGAAGTCATGGGGACCCTCGGGGTGGCTTGCTAAGTTCACGGGGCGCGTGGGCACGCGCCCTACGCTCCCCCGCGAGACCTTCGCTCGAAATTCGGTCCTTGGTTCGTCTCGAAAGAAAAGCGGGGCCTCCCGGGAAGCGAGCCATGGCCGGTTCACATCGGGTGGCCTCGATGTGTGAAGGGAATGGTGGGACCCACGAGCGAGGCTGATTTTCAATAACGTCGAAGAAGAAAAAGGAAGGGGTGCAACACGAGGACTTCCCGGGGAGGTCACCCATCCTAGTACTACTCTCGCCCAAGCACGCTTAACCGGAGTTACGATGGGATCCGGTGCTTTAGTCTTTGGTATGATCGCACCCGTTTCGAGTGGGTCGGAGGTGCCATATATTGCTAGCCGGGGAGCGGTGGCGTGCTTAAGGGGTTGATCGGCGGTCCGAAGTCATGGGGACCCTCCGGAGTAGCTTGCTAAGTTCACGGGGGCGCAGGCACGCGCCCTACGCTCCCCCGCGGGACCTTCGCTCGAAATTCGGTCCTTGGTTCGTCTCGAAAGAAAAGCGGGGCCTCCCGGGGAGAGCGAGCCATGGCCGGTTCACATCGGGTGGCCTCGATGTGTGAAGGGAATGGTGGGACCCCACGAGCAGGCTGATTTTCAATAACGTCGAAGAAGAAAAAGGAAGGGGTGCAACACGAGGACTTCCCGGGGAGGTCACCCATCCTAGTACTACTCTCGCCCAAGCACGCTTAACCGGAGTTACGTGGGATCCGGTGCTTTAGTCTTTGGTATGATCGCACCCGTTTCGAGTGGGTCGGAGGTGCCATATATTGCTAGCCGGGGAGCGGTGGCGTGCTTAAAGGGTTGATCGGCGGTCCGAAGTCATGGGGACCCTCCCGGAGTGGCTTGCTAAGTTCACGGGGCCGTGGGCACGCGCCCTACGCTCCCCCGCGGGACCTTCGCTCGAAATTCGGTCCTTGGTTCGTCTCGAAAGAAAAGCGGGGCCTCCCGGGAGAGCGAGCCATGGCCGGTTCACATCGGGTGGCCTCGATGTGTGAAGGGGAATGGTGGGACCCACGAGCGAGGCTATTTTCAATAACGTCGAAGAAGAAAAAGGAAGGGGTGCAACACGAGGACTTCCCGGGGAGGTCACCCATCCTAGTACTACTCTCGCCCAAGCACGCTTAACCGGAGTTCGATGGGATCCGGTGCTTTAGTCTTTGGTATGATCGCACCCGTTTCGAGTGGGTCGGAGGTGCCATATATTGCTAGCCGGGGAGCGGTGGCGTGCTTAAGGGATTGATCGGCGGTCCGAAGTCATGGGGACCCTCCGGAGTAGCTTGCTAAGTTCACGGGAGGCGCCAGGCACGCGCCCTACGCTCCCCCGCGAGACCTTCGCTCGAAATTCGGTCCTTGGTTCGTCTCGAAAGAAAAGCGGGGCCTCCCGGGAGAGCGAGCCATGGCCGGTTCACATCGGGTGGCCTCGATGTGTGAAGGGAATGGTGGGACCCACGGCGAGAGGCTGATTTTCAATAACGTCGAAGAAGAAAAAGGAAGGGGTGCAACACGAGGACTTCCCGGGGAGGTCACCCATCCTAGTACTACTCTCGCCCAAGCACGCTTAACCGGAGTTCGATGGGATCCGGTGCTTTAGTCTTTGGTATGATCGCACCCATTTCGAGTGGGTCGGAGGTGCCATATATTGCTAGCCGGGGAGCGGTGGCGTGCTTAAAGGGATTGATCGGCGGTCCGAAGTCATGGGGACCCTCCGGAGTGGCTTGCTAAGTTCACGGGGGCGTAGGCACGCGCCCTACGCTCCCCCGCGGACCTTCGCTCGAAATTCGGTCCTTGGTTCGTCTCGAAAGAAAAGCGGGGCCTCCCGGGGAAGCGAGCCATGGCCGGTTCACATCGGGTGGCCTCGATGTGTGAAGGGAATGGTAGGACCCACGAGCGAGGCTGTTTTCAATAACGTCGAAGAAGAAAAAGGAAGGGGTGCAACACGAGGACTTCCCGGGAGGTCACCCATCCTAGTACTACTCTCGCCCAAGCACGCTTAACCGGAGTTACGATGGGATCCGGTGCTTTAGTCTTTGGTATGATCGCACCCATTTCGAGTGGGTCGGAGGTGCCATATATTGCTAGCCGGGGAGCGGTGGCGTGCTTAAGGGATTGATCGGCGGTCCGAAGTCATGGGGACCCCTCGGGGTAGCTTGCTAAGTTCACGGGGGCGTGGGCACGCGCCCTACGCTCCCCCCGGGACCTTCGCTCGAAATTCGGTCCTTGGTTCGTCTCGAAAGAAAAGCGGGGGCCTCCCGGGAGAGCGAGCCATGGCCGGTTCACATCGGGTGGCCTCGATGTGTGAAGGGAATGGTGGGACCCACGGCGGGATCATTTTCAATAACGTCGAAGAAGAAAAAGGAAGGGGGTGCAACACGAGGACTTCCCGGGGAGGTCACCCATCCTAGTACTACTCTCGCCCAAGCACGCTTAACCGGAGTTACGATGGGATCCGGTGCTTTAGTCTTTGGTATGATCGCACCCGTTTCGAGTGGGTCGGAGGTGCCATATATTGCTAGCCGGGGAGCGGTGGCGTGCTTAAAGGGTTGATCGGCGGTCCGAAGTCATGGGGACCCTCGGAGTAGCTTGCTAAGTTCACGGGGGCGCCAGGCACGCGCCCTACGCTCCCCCACGAGACCTTCGCTCGAAAGTCGGTCCTTGGTTCGTCTCGAAAGAAAAGCGGGGCCTCCCGGGGGAAGCGAGCCATGGCCGGTTCACATCGGGTGGCCTCGATGTGTGAAGGGAATGGTGGGACCCACGGCGGGAGGCTGATTTTCAATAACGTCGAAGAAGAAAAAGGAAGGGGTGCAACACGAGGACTTCCCGGGAGGTCACCCATCCTAGTACTACTCTCGCCCAAGCACGCTTAACCGGAGTTACGATGGGATCCGGTGCTTTAGTCTTTGGTATGATCGCACCCATTTCGAGTGGGTCGGAGGTGCCATATATTGCTAGCCGGGGAGCGGTGGCGTGCTTAAGGGATTGATCGGCGGTCCGAAGTCATGGGGACCCTCCGGAGTAGCTTGCTAAGTTCACGGGAGGCGCAGGCACGCGCCCTCGCTCCCCCCGCGAGACCTTCGCTCGAAATTCGGTCCTTGGTTCGTCTCGAAAGAAAAGCGGGGCCTCCCGGGAGAGCGAGCCATGGCCGGTTCACATCGGGTGGCCTCGATGTGTGAAGGGAATGGTGGGACCCACGGCGGAGGCTGATTTTCAATAACGTCGAAGAAGAAAAAGGAAGGGGGTGCAACACGAGGACTTCCCGGGGAGGTCACCCATCCTAGTACTACTCTCGCCCAAGCACGCTTAACCGGAGTTACGATGGGATCCAGGTGCTTTAGTCTTTGGTATGATCGCACCCATTTCGAGTGGGTCGGAGGTGCCATATATTGCTAGCCGGGGAGCGGTGGCGTGCTTAAGGGATTGATCGGCGGTCCGAAGTCATGGGGACCCTCCGGAGTAGCTTGCTAAGTTCACGGGGGCTGTAGGCACGCGCCCTACGCTCCCCCGCGAGACCTTCGCTCGAAATTCGGTCCTTGGTTCGTCTCGAAAGAAAAGCGGGGCCTCCCGGGGAAGCGAGCCATGGCCGGTTCACATCGGGTGGCCTCGATGTGTGAAGGGAATGGTGGGACCCACGAGCGGAGGCGTTTTTCAATAACGTCGAAGAAGAAAAAGGAAGGGGGTGCAACACGAGGACTTCCCGGGGAGGTCACCCATCCTAGTACTACTCTCGCCCAAGCACGCTTAACCGGAGTTACGATGGGATCCGGTGCTTTAGTCTTTGGTATGATCGCACCCATTTCGAGTGGGTCGGAGGTGCCATATATTGCTAGCCGGGGAGCGGTGGCGTGCTTAAAGGGATTGATCGGCGGTCCGAAGTCATGGGGACCCTCCGGAGTAGCTTGCTAAGTTCACGGGAGGCGTAGGCACGCGCCCTACGCTCCCCCGCGGACCTTCGCTCGAAGTCGGTCCTTGGTTCGTCTCGAAAGAAAAGCGGGGCCTCCCGGGAGAGCGAGCCATGGCCGGTTCACATCGGGTGGCCTCGATGTGTGAAGGGAATGGTGGGACCCACGAGCGGAGGCTGTTTTCAATAACGTCGAAGAAAGAAAAAGGAAGGGGGTGCAACACGAGGACTTCCCCGGGGAGGTCACCCATCCTAGTACTACTCTCGCCCAAGCACGCTTAACCGGAGTTACGATGGGATCCGGTGCTTTAGTCTTTGGTATGATCGCACCCATTTCGAGTGGGTCGGAGGTGCCATATATTGCTAGCCGGGGAGCGGTGGCGTGCTTAAGGGATTGATCGGCGGTCCGAAGTCATGGGGACCCTCCGGAGTAGCTTGCTAAGTTCACGGGGGCGCAGGCACGCGCCCTACGCTCCCCCGCGAGACCTTCGCTCGAAATTCGGTCCTTGGTTCGTCTCGAAAGAAAAGCGGGGCCTCCCGGGAGAGCGAGCCATGGCCGGTTCACATCGGGTGGCCTCGATGTGTGAAGGGAATGGTGGGACCCACGAGCGGAGGCTGATTTTCAATAACGTCGAAGAAGAAAAAGGAAGGGGTGCAACACGAGGACTTCCCGGGGAGGTCACCCATCCTAGTACTACTCTCGCCCAAGCACGCTTAGCCGGAGTTACGATGGGATCCGGTGCTTTAGTCTTTGGTATGATCGCACCCGTTTCGAGTGGGTCGGAGGTGCCATATATTGCTAGCCGGGGAGCGGTGGCGTGCTTAAGGGTTGATCGGCGGTCCGAAGTCATGGGGACCCCTCGGAGTAGCTTGCTAAGTTCACGGGGGGCTGTAGGCACGCGCCCTACGCTCCCCCGCGAGACCTTCGCTCGAAGTCGGTCCTTGGTTCGTCTCGAAAGAGAAAGCGGGGCCTCCCGGGGGAGCGAGCCATGGCCGGTTCACATCGGGTGGCCTCGATGTGTGAAGGGAATGGTGGGACCCACGAGCGAGGCTGTTTTCAATAACGTCGAAGAAGAAAAAGGAAGGGGTGCAACACGAGGACTTCCCGGGGAGGTCACCCATCCTAGTACTACTCTCGCCCAAGCACGCTTAACCGGAGTTACGATGGGATCCGGTGCTTTAGTCTTTGGTATGATCGCACCCGTTTCGAGTGGGTCGGAGGTGCCATATATTGCTAGCCGGGGAGCGGTGGCGTGCTTAAGGGATTGATCGGCGGTCCGAAGTCATGGGGACCCTCCGGAGTGGCTTGCTAAGTTCACGGGGGGCGTAGGCACGCGCCCTACGCTCCCCCGCGAGACCTTCGCTCGAAATTCGGTCCTTGGTTCGTCTCGAAAGAAAAGCGGGGGCCTCCCGGGGGAAGCGAGCCATGGCCGGTTCACATCGGGTGGCCTCGATGTGTGAAGGGAATGGTGGGACCCACGCGGCGAGGCTGATTTTCAATAACGTCGAAGAAGAAAAAGGAAGGGGTGCAACACGAGGACTTCCCGGGGGAGGTCACCCATCCTAGTACTACTCTCGCCCAAGCACGCTTAGCCGGAGTTCGATGGGATCCGGTGCTTTAGTCTTTGGTATGATCGCACCCGTTTCGAGTGGGTCGGAGGTGCCATATATTGCTAGCCGGGGAGCGGTGGCGTGCTTAAGGGTTGATCGGCGGTCCGAAGTCATGGGGACCCTCCGGAGTAGCTTGCTAAGTTCACGGGGCTGTAGGCACGCGCCCTACGCTCCCCCGCGAGACCTTCGCTCGAAATTCGGTCCTTGGTTCGTCTCGAAAGAAAAGCGGGGCCTCCCGGGGAGCGAGCCATGGCCGGTTCACATCGGGTGGCCTCGATGTGTGAAGGGAATGGTGGGACCCACGGCGAGAGGCTATTTTCAATAACGTCGAAGAAGAAAAAGGAAGGGGGTGCAACACGAGGACTTCCCGGGGAGGTCACCCATCCTAGTACTACTCTCGCCCAAGCACGCTTAGCCGGAGTTCGATGGGATCCGGTGCTTTAGTCTTTGGTATGATCGCACCCGTTTCGAGTGGGTCGGAGGTGCCATATATTGCTAGCCGGGGAGCGGTGGCGTGCTAAAGGGATTGATCGGCGGTCCGAAGTCATGGGGACCCTCCGGAGTGGCTTGCTAAGTTCACGGGGCGTGAGGCACGCGCCCTACGCTCCCCCGCGGACCTTCGCTCGAAAGTCGGTCCTTGGTTCGTCTCGAAAGAAAAGCGGGGCCTCCCGGGAGAGCGAGCCATGGCCGGTTCACATCGGGTGGCCTCGATGTGTGAAGGGAATGGTGGGACCCACGAGCGGAGGCTGATTTTCAATAACGTCGAAGAAAGAAAAAGGAAGGGGGTGCAACACGAGGACTTCCCGGGGAGGTCACCCATCCTAGTACTACTCTCGCCCAAGCACGCTTAACCGGAGTTCGATGGGATCCGGTGCTTTAGTCTTTGGTATGATCGCACCCGTTTCGAGTGGGTCGGAGGTGCCATATATTGCTAGCCGGGGAGCGGTGGCGTGCTTAAGGGGTTGATCGGCGGTCCGAAGTCATGGGGACCCTCGGAGTAGCTTGCTAAGTTCACGGGGGCGCCAGGCACGCGCCCTACGCTCCCCCGCGAGACCTTCGCTCGAAATTCGGTCCTTGGTTCGTCTCGAAAGAAAAGCGGGGCCTCCCGGGGAAGCGAGCCATGGCCGGTTCACATCGGGTGGCCTCGATGTGTGAAGGGAATGGTGGGACCCACGAGCGGAGGCTGATTTTCAATAACGTCGAAGAAGAAAAAGGAAGGGGTGCAACACGAGGACTTCCCGGGGAGGTCACCCATCCTAGTACTACTCTCGCCCAAGCACGCTTAACCGGAGTTCGATGGGATCCGGTGCTTTAGTCTTTGGTATGATCGCACCCATTTCGAGTGGGTCGGAGGTGCCATATATTGCTAGCCGGGGAGCGGTGGCGTGCTTAAAGGGATTGATCGGCGGTCCGAAGTCATGGGGACCCTCCGGAGTAGCTTGCTAAGTTCACGGGGGGCGCCAGGCACGCGCCCTACGCTCCCCCACGAGACCTTCGCTCGAAATTCGGTCCTTGGTTCGTCTCGAAAGAAAAGCGGGGGCCTCCCGGGAGAGCGAGCCATGGCCGGTTCGCATCGGGTGGCCTCGATGTGTGAAGGGAATGGTGGGACCCACGGCGGGGCGATTTTCAATAACGTCGAAGAAGAAAAAGGAAGGGGTGCAACACGAGGACTTCCCGGGGAGGTCACCCATCCTAGTACTACTCTCGCCCAAGCACGCTTAACCGGAGTTACGATGGGATCCGGTGCTTTAGTCTTTGGTATGATCGCACCCGTTTCGAGTGGGTCGGAGGTGCCATATATTGCTAGCCGGGGAGCGGTGGCGTGCTTAAGGGATTGATCGGCGGTCCGAAGTCATGGGGACCCTCCGGAGTGGCTTGCTAAGTTCACGGGGGCGTAGGCACGCGCCCTACGCTCCCCCGCGAGACCTTCGCTCGAAGTCGGTCCTTGGTTCGTCTCGAAAGAAAAGCGGGGCCTCCCGGGGAGGCGAGCCATGGCCGGTTCACATCGGGTGGCCTCGATGTGTGAAGGGAATGGTGGGACCCACGGCGGGAGGCATTTTCAATAACGTCGAAGAAGAAAAAGGAAGGGGGTGCAACACGAGGACTTCCCGGGGAGGTCACCCATCCTAGTACTACTCTCGCCCAAGCACGCTTAACCGGAGTTACGTGGGATCCGGTGCTTTAGTCTTTGGTATGATCGCACCCGTTTCGAGTGGGTCGGAGGTGCCATATATTGCTAGCCGGGGAGCGGTGGCGTGCTTAAAGGGATTGATCGGCGGTCCGAAGTCATGGGGACCCTCCGGAGTGGCTTGCTAAGTTCACGGGGCGCCAGGCACGCGCCCTACGCTCCCCCGCGAGACCTTCGCTCGAAGTCGGTCCTTGGTTCGTCTCGAAAGAAAAGCGGGGCCTCCCGGGAGAGCGAGCCATGGCCGGTTCACATCGGGTGGCCTCGATGTGTGAAGGGAATGGTAGGACCCACGAGCGGAGGCTGATTTTCAATAACGTCGAAGAAGAAAAAGGAAGGGGTGCAACACGAGGACTTCCCGGGGAGGTCACCCATCCTAGTACTACTCTCGCCCAAGCACGCTTAACCGGAGTTACGATGGGATCCGGTGCTTTAGTCTTTGGTATGATCGCACCCATTTCGAGTGGGTCGGAGGTGCCATATATTGCTAGCCGGGGAGCGGTGGCGTGCTTAAGGGTTGATCGGCGGTCCGAAGTCATGGGGACCCTCCGGAGTGGCTTGCTAAGTTCACGGGGCCGTAGGCACGCGCCCTACGCTCCCCCACGAGACCTTCGCTCGAAATTCGGTCCTTGGTTCGTCTCGAAAGAAAAGCGGGGCCTCCCGGGGAAGCGAGCCATGGCCGGTTCACATCGGGTGGCCTCGATGTGTGAAGGGAATGGTAGGACCCACGAGCGGGAGGCATTTTCAATAACGTCGAAGAAGAAAAAGGAAGGGGGTGCAACACGAGGACTTCCCGGGGAGGTCACCCATCCTAGTACTACTCTCGCCCAAGCACGCTTAGCCGGAGTTCGATGGGATCCGGTGCTTTAGTCTTTGGTATGATCGCACCCATTTCGAGTGGGTCGGAGGTGCCATATATTGCTAGCCGGGGAGCGGTGGCGTGCTTAAGGGGTTGATCGGCGGTCCGAAGTCATGGGGACCCTCCGGAGTGGCTTGCTAAGTTCACGGGGCCGTGAGGCACGCGCCCTACGCTCCCCCGCGGGACCTTCGCTCGAAATTCGGTCCTTGGTTCGTCTCGAAAGAAAAGCGGGGCCTCCCGGGGAGCGAGCCATGGCCGGTTCGCATCGGGTGGCCTCGATGTGTGAAGGGAATGGTGGGACCCACGGCGAGGGCGTTTTCAATAACGTCGAAGAAGAAAAAGGAAGGGGGTGCAACACGAGGACTTCCCGGGGAGGTCACCCATCCTAGTACTACTCTCGCCCAAGCACGCTTAACCGGAGTTCGATGGGATCCGGTGCTTTAGTCTTTGGTATGATCGCACCCGTTTCGAGTGGGTCGGAGGTGCCATATATTGCTAGCCGGGGAGCGGTGGCGTGCTTAAGGGTTGATCGGCGGTCCGAAGTCATGGGGACCCTCCGGAGTGGCTTGCTAAGTTCACGGGGGCGCCAGGCACGCGCCCTACGCTCCCCCGCGGGACCTTCGCTCGAAAGTCGGTCCTTGGTTCGTCTCGAAAGAAAAGCGGGGCCTCCCGGGAGAGCGAGCCATGGCCGGTTCACATCGGGTGGCCTCGATGTGAAAGGAATGGTGGGACCCACGGAGAGGCATTTTCAATAACGTCGAAGAAGAAAAAGGAAGGGGTGCAACACGAGGACTTCCCGGGAGGTCACCCATCCTAGTACTACTCTCGCCCAAGCACGCTTAACCGGAGTTACGATGGGATCCGGTGCTTTAGTCTTTGGTATGATCGCACCCATTTCGAGTGGGTCGGAGGTGCCATATATTGCTAGCCGGGGAGCGGTGGCGTGCTTAAAGGGATTGATCGGCGGTCCGAAGTCATGGGGACCCTCCGGAGTGGCTTGCTAAGTTCACGGGAGGCGTAGGCACGCGCCCTACGCTCCCCCGCGGACCTTCGCTCGAAAGTCGGTCCTTGGTTCGTCTCGAAAGAAAAGCGGGGGCCTCCCGGGAGAAGCGAGCCATGGCCGGTTCACATCGGGTGGCCTCGATGTGTGAAGGGAATGGTGGGACCCACGAGCGGAGGCTGATTTTCAATAACGTCGAAGAAGAAAAAGGAAGGGGTGCAACACGAGGACTTCCCGGGGAGGTCACCCATCCTAGTACTACTCTCGCCCAAGCACGCTTAACCGGAGTTACGATGGGATCCGGTGCTTTAGTCTTTGGTATGATCGCACCCGTTTCGAGTGGGTCGGAGGTGCCATATATTGCTAGCCGGGGAGCGGTGGCGTGCTTAAGGGATTGATCGGCGGTCCGAAGTCATGGGGACCCTCCGGAGTGGCTTGCTAAGTTCACGGGGCGCCTAGGCACGCGCCCTACGCTCCCCCGCGGGACCTTCGCTCGAAATTCGGTCCTTGGTTCGTCTCGAAAGAAAAGCGGGGCCTCCCGGGAGAGCGAGCCATGGCCGGTTCACATCGGGTGGCCTCGATGTGTGAAGGGAATGGTGGGACCCACGGCGAGAGCGCATTTTCAATAACGTCGAAGAAGAAAAAGGAAGGGGTGCAACACGAGGACTTCCCGGGGAGGTCACCCATCCTAGTACTACTCTCGCCCAAGCACGCTTAACCGGAGTTCGATGGGATCCGGTGCTTTAGTCTTTGGTATGATCGCACCCGTTTCGAGTGGGTCGGAGGTGCCATATATTGCTAGCCGGGGAGCGGTGGCGTGCTTAAGGGATTGATCGGCGGTCCCGAAGTCATGGGGACCCTCCGGAGTGGCTTGCTAAGTTCACGGGGGCTGTAGGCACGCGCCCTACGCTCCCCCGCGAGACCTTCGCTCGAAATTCGGTCCTTGGTTCGTCTCGAAAGAAAAGCGGGGCCTCCCGGGGAGGCGAGCCATGGCCGGTTCACATCGGGTGGCCTCGATGTGTGAAGGGAATGGTGGGACCCACGAGCGAGAGGCTATTTTCAATAACGTCGAAGAAGAAAAAGGAAGGGGTGCAACACGAGGACTTCCCGGGAGGTCACCCATCCTAGTACTACTCTCGCCCAAGCACGCTTAACCGGAGTTCGATGGGATCCGGTGCTTTAGTCTTTGGTATGATCGCACCCATTTCGAGTGGGTCGGAGGTGCCATATATTGCTAGCCGGGGAGCGGTGGCGTGCTTAAGGGTTGATCGGCGGTCCGAAGTCATGGGGACCCTCCGGAGTGGCTTGCTAAGTTCACGGGGGCGCGTAGGCACGCGCCCTACGCTCCCCCGCGAGACCTTCGCTCGAAATTCGGTCCTTGGTTCGTCTCGAAAGAAAAGCGGGGCCTCCCGGGGAAGCGAGCCATGGCCGGTTCACATCGGGTGGCCTCGATGTGTGAAGGGAATGGTGGGACCCACGAGCGGAGGCGATTTTCAATAACGTCGAAGAAGAAAAAGGAAGGGGTGCAACACGAGGACTTCCCGGGGAGGTCACCCATCCTAGTACTACTCTCGCCCAAGCACGCTTAGCCGGAGTTCGATGGGATCCGGTGCTTTAGTCTTTGGTATGATCGCACCCGTTTCGAGTGGGTCGGAGGTGCCATATATTGCTAGCCGGGGAGCGGTGGCGTGCTTAAAGGGTTGATCGGCGGTCCGAAGTCATGGGGACCCTCCGGAGTGGCTTGCTAAGTTCACGGGAGGCGTAGGCACGCGCCCTACGCTCCCCCACGAGACCTTCGCTCGAAGTCGGTCCTTGGTTCGTCTCGAAAGAAAAGCGGGGCCTCCCGGGAGAGCGAGCCATGGCCGGTTCACATCGGGTGGCCTCGATGTGTGAAGGGGAATGGTGGGACCCACGGCGGAGGCGATTTTCAATAACGTCGAAGAAGAAAAAGGAAGGGGGTGCAACACGAGGACTTCCCGGGAGGTCACCCATCCTAGTACTACTCTCGCCCAAGCACGCTTAACCGGAGTTACGATGGGATCCGGTGCTTTAGTCTTTGGTATGATCGCACCCGTTTCGAGTGGGTCGGAGGTGCCATATATTGCTAGCCGGGGAGCGGTGGCGTGCTTAAAGGGTTGATCGGCGGTCCGAAGTCATGGGGACCCTCCGGAGTAGCTTGCTAAGTTCACGGGGGGCGCCAGGCACGCGCCCTACGCTCCCCCACGGACCTTCGCTCGAAATTCGGTCCTTGGTTCGTCTCGAAAGAAAAGCGGGGGGGCCTCCCGGGAGCGAGCCATGGCCGGTTCACATCGGGTGGCCTCGATGTGTGAAGGGAATGGTGGGACCCGCGGCGAGAGGCATTTTCAATAACGTCGAAGAAGAAAAAGGAAGGGGTGCAACACGAGGACTTCCCGGGGAGGTCACCCATCCTAGTACTACTCTCGCCCAAGCACGCTTAACCGGAGTTACGATGGGATCCGGTGCTTTAGTCTTTGGTATGATCGCACCCATTTCGAGTGGGTCGGAGGTGCCATATATTGCTAGCCGGGGAGCGGTGGCGTGCTTAAGGGTTGATCGGCGGTCCGAAGTCATGGGGACCCTCCGGAGTGGCTTGCTAAGTTCACGGGGCGTGTAGGCACGCGCCCTACGCTCCCCCGCGAGACCTTCGCTCGAAAGTCGGTCCTTGGTTCGTCTCGAAAGAAAAGCGGGGCCTCCCGGGAGAGCGAGCCATGGCCGGTTCACATCGGGTGGCCTCGATGTGTGAAGGGAATGGTGGGACCCACGGCGGAGGCGCATTTTCAATAACGTCGAAGAAGAAAAAGGAAGGGGTGCAACACGAGGACTTCCCGGGAGGTCACCCATCCTAGTACTACTCTCGCCCAAGCACGCTTAGCCGGAGTTCGATGGGATCCGGTGCTTTAGTCTTTGGTTGATGATCGCACCCATTTCGAGTGGGTCGGAGGTGCCATATATTGCTAGCCGGGGAGCGGTGGCGTGCTTAAGGGTTGATCGGCGGTCCGAAGTCATGGGGACCCTCCGGAGTAGCTTGCTAAGTTCACGGGGGCTGTAGGCACGCGCCCTACGCTCCCCCGCGAGACCTTCGCTCGAAATTCGGTCCTTGGTTCGTCTCGAAAGAAAAGCGGGGCCTCCCGGGAGAGCGAGCCATGGCCGGTTCACATCGGGTGGCCTCGATGTGTGAAGGGAATGGTGGGACCCACGAGCGGAGGCATTTTCAATAACGTCGAAGAAGAAAAAGGAAGGGGTGCAACACGAGGACTTCCCGGGAGGTCACCCATCCTAGTACTACTCTCGCCCAAGCACGCTTAACCGGAGTTCGATGGGATCCGGTGCTTTAGTCTTTGGTATGATCGCACCCGTTTCGAGTGGGTCGGAGGTGCCATATATTGCTAGCCGGGGAGCGGTGGCGTGCTTAAGGGATTGATCGGCGGTCCGAAGTCATGGGGACCCTCCGGAGTAGCTTGCTAAGTTCACGGGGGCTGTAGGCACGCGCCCTACGCTCCCCCGCGGACCTTCGCTCGAAATTCGGTCCTTGGTTCGTCTCGAAAGAAAAGCGGGGCCTCCCGGGGAGGCGAGCCATGGCCGGTTCACATCGGGTGGCCTCGATGTGTGAAGGGAATGGTGGGACCCACGGCGAGGCGATTTTCAATAACGTCGAAGAAGAAAAAGGAAGGGGTGCAACACGAGGACTTCCCGGGAGGTCACCCATCCTAGTACTACTCTCGCCCAAGCACGCTTAACCGGAGTTACGATGGGATCCGGTGCTTTAGTCTTTGGTATGATCGCACCCGTTTCGAGTGGGTCGGAGGTGCCATATATTGCTAGCCGGGGAGCGGTGGCGTGCTTAAGGGATTGATCGGCGGTCCGAAGTCATGGGGACCCTCCGGAGTGGCTTGCTAAGTTCACGGGGGCTGAGGCACGCGCCCTACGCTCCCCCGCGAGACCTTCGCTCGAAGTCGGTCCTTGGTTCGTCTCGAAAGAAAAGCGGGGCCTCCCGGGAGAGCGAGCCATGGCCGGTTCACATCGGGTGGCCTCGATGTGTGAAGGGAATGGTGGGACCCCACGAGCGGAGGCCATTTTCAATAACGTCGAAGAAGAAAAAGGAAGGGGTGCAACACGAGGACTTCCCGGGGAGGTCACCCATCCTAGTACTACTCTCGCCCAAGCACGCTTAACCGGAGTTACGATGGGATCCGGTGCTTTAGTCTTTGGTATGATCGCACCCGTTTCGAGTGGGTCGGAGGTGCCATATATTGCTAGCCGGGGAGCGGTGGCGTGCTTAAAGGGTTGATCGGCGGTCCGAAGTCATGGGGACCCTCCGGAGTAGCTTGCTAAGTTCACGGGGGGCGTAGGCACGCGCCCTACGCTCCCCCGCGAGACCTTCGCTCGAAATTCGGTCCTTGGTTCGTCTCGAAAGAAAAGCGGGGCCTCCCGGGGGGAGCGAGCCATGGCCGGTTCACATCGGGTGGCCTCGATGTGTGAAGGGAATGGTGGGACCCACGAGCGGAGGCTGATTTTCAATAACGTCGAAGAAAAAAAAGGAAGGGGTGCAACACGAGGACTTTCCCGGGAGGTCACCCATCCTAGTACTACTCTCGCCCAAGCACGCTTAACCGGAGTTACGATGGGATCCGGTGCTTTAGTCTTTGGTATGATCGCACCCATTTCGAGTGGGTCGGAGGTGCCATATATTGCTAGCCGGGGAGCGGTGGCGTGCTTAAGGGTTGATCGGCGGTCCGAAGTCATGGGGACCCCTCGGAGTAGCTTGCTAAGTTCACGGGGGGCGTCAGGCACGCGCCCTACGCTCCCCCGCGAGACCTTCGCTCGAAATTCGGTCCTTGGTTCGTCTCGAAAGAAAAGCGGGGGCCTCCCGGGGGAGCGAGCCATGGCCGGTTCACATCGGGTGGCCTCGATGTGTGAAGGGAATGGTGGGACCCACGAGCGGAAGCATTTTCAATAACGTCGAAGAAGAAAAAGGAAGGGGTGCAACACGAGGACTTCCCGGGGAGGTCACCCATCCTAGTACTACTCTCGCCCAAGCACGCTTAACCGGAGTTCGATGGGATCCGGTGCTTTAGTCTTTGGTATGATCGCACCCATTTCGAGTGGGTCGGAGGTGCCATATATTGCTAGCCGGGGAGCGGTGGCGTGCCTAAGGGGTTGATCGGCGGTCCGAAGTCATGGGGACCCTCCGGAGTAGCTTGCTAAGTTCACGGGGCCGTAGGCACGCGCCCTACGCTCCCCCGCGGACCTTCGCTCGAAATTCGGTCCTTGGTTCGTCTCGAAAGAAAAGCGGGGCCTCCCGGGGAGCGAGCCATGGCCGGTTCACATCGGGTGGCCTCGATGTGTGAAGGGAATGGTGGGACCCACGGCGGAGGCGATTTTCAATAACGTCGAAGAAGAAAAAGGAAGGGGTGCAACACGAGGACTTCCCGGGGAGGTCACCCATCCTAGTACTACTCTCGCCCAAGCACGCTTAACCGGAGTTACGATGGGATCCGGTGCTTTAGTCTTTGGTATGATCGCACCCGTTTCGAGTGGGTCGGAGGTGCCATATATTGCTAGCCGGGGAGCGGTGGCGTGCTTAAGGGATTGATCGGCGGTCCGAAGTCATGGGGACCCTCCGGAGTAGCTTGCTAAGTTCACGGGAGGCGTAGGCACGCGCCCTACGCTCCCCCGCGAGACCTTCGCTCGAAATTCGGTCCTTGGTTCGTCTCGAAAGAAAAGCGGGGCCTCCCGGGGGGGGCGAGCCATGGCCGGTTCACATCGGGTGGCCTCGATGTGTGAAGGGAATGGTGGGACCCACGAGCGAGGGCTGATTTTCAATAACGTCGAAGAAGAAAAAGGAAGGGGGTGCAACACGAGGACTTCCCGGGGAGGTCACCCATCCTAGTACTACTCTCGCCCAAGCACGCTTAACCGGAGTTCGATGGGATCCGGTGCTTTAGTCTTTGGTATGATCGCACCCGTTTCGAGTGGGTCGGAGGTGCCATATATTGCTAGCCGGGGAGCGGTGGCGTGCTTAAAGGGATTGATCGGCGGTCCGAAGTCATGGGGACCCTCCGGAGTAGCTTGCTAAGTTCACGGGGCTGGCAGGCACGCGCCCTACGCTCCCCCGCGAGACCTTCGCTCGAAATTCGGTCCTTGGTTCGTCTCGAAAGAAAAGCGGGGCCTCCCGGGGAGCGAGCCATGGCCGGTTCACATCGGGTGGCCTCGATGTGTGAAGGGAATGGTGGGACCCACGGCGAGAGGCATTTTCAATAACGTCGAAGAAGAAAAAGGAAGGGGTGCAACACGAGGACTTCCCGGGGAGGTCACCCATCCTAGTACTACTCTCGCCCAAGCACGCTTAGCCGGAGTTACGATGGGATCCGGTGCTTTAGTCTTTGGTATGATCGCACCCGTTTCGAGTGGGTCGGAGGTGCCATATATTGCTAGCCGGGGAGCGGTGGCGTGCTTAAGGGATTGATCGGCGGTCCGAAGTCATGGGGACCCCTCGGGGTGGCTTGCTAAGTTCACGGGGCTGTAGGCACGCGCCCTACGCTCCCCCACGGGACCTTCGCTCGAAAGTCGGTCCTTGGTTCGTCTCGAAAGAAAAGCGGGGCCTCCCGGGGAAGCGAGCCATGGCCGGTTCACATCGGGTGGCCTCGATGTGTGAAGGGAATGGTGGGACCCACGGCGGAGGCTGATTTTCAATAACGTCGAAGAAGAAAAAGGAAGGGGGTGCAACACGAGGACTTCCCGGGAGGTCACCCATCCTAGTACTACTCTCGCCCAAGCACGCTTAACCGGAGTTACGATGGGATCCGGTGCTTTAGTCTTTGGTATGATCGCACCCGTTTCGAGTGGGTCGGAGGTGCCATATATTGCTAGCCGGGGAGCGGTGGCGTGCTTAAAGGGATTGATCGGCGGTCCGAAGTCATGGGGACCCTCCGGAGTGGCTTGCTAAGTTCACGGGGGGCGTAGGCACGCGCCCTACGCTCCCCCGCGAGACCTTCGCTCGAAATTCGGTCCTTGGTTCGTCTCGAAAGAAAAGCGGGGCCTCCCGGGGAGAGCGAGCCATGGCCGGTTCACATCGGGTGGCCTCGATGTGTGAAGGGAATGGTGGGACCCACGGCGAGAGGCGATTTTCAATAACGTCGAAGAAGAAAAAGGAAGGGGTGCAACACGAGGACTTCCCGGGAGGTCGCCCATCCTAGTACTACTCTCGCCCAAGCACGCTTAGCCGGAGTTCGATGGGATCCGGTGCTTTAGTCTTTGGTATGATCGCACCCGTTTCGAGTGGGTCGGAGGTGCCATATATTGCTAGCCGGGGAGCGGTGGCGTGCTTAAAGGGATTGATCGGCGGTCCGAAGTCATGGGGACCCTCCGGAGTAGCTTGCTAAGTTCACGGGGGCGTAGGCACGCGCCCTACGCTCCCCCGCGAGACCTTCGCTCGAAGTCGGTCCTTGGTTCGTCTCGAAAGAAAAGCGGGGCCTCCCGGGAGGAGCGAGCCATGGCCGGTTCACATCGGGTGGCCTCGATGTGTGAAGGGAATGGTGGGACCCACGGCGAGGAGCATTTTTCAATAACGTCGAAGAAGAAAAAGGAAGGGGTGCAACACGAGGACTTCCCGGGAGGTCACCCATCCTAGTACTACTCTCGCCCAAGCACGCTTAACCGGAGTTACGATGGGATCCGGTGCTTTAGTCTTTGGTATGATCGCACCCGTTTGGAGTGGGTCGGAGGTGCCATATATTGCTAGCCGGGGAGCGGTGGCGTGCTTAAAGGGTTGATCGGCGGTCCGAAGTCATGGGGACCCTCCGGAGTGGCTTGCTAAGTTCACGGGGGCTGTAGGCACGCGCCCTACGCTCCCCCACGGACCTTCGCTCGAAATTCGGTCCTTGGTTCGTCTCGAAAGAAAAGCGGGGCCTCCCGGGAGAGCGAGCCATGGCCGGTTCGCATCGGGTGGCCTCGATGTGTGAAGGGAATGGTGGGACCCACGGCGAGGCTGATTTTTTTCAATAACGTCGAAGAAGAAAAAGGAAGGGGTGCAACACGAGGACTTCCCGGGGAGGTCACCCATCCTAGTACTACTCTCGCCCAAGCACGCTTAACCGGAGTTACGATGGGATCCGGTGCTTTAGTCTTTGGTATGATCGCACCCGTTTCGAGTGGGTCGGAGGTGCCATATATTGCTAGCCGGGGAGCGGTGGCGTGCTTAAGGGATTGATCGGCGGTCCGAAGTCATGGGGACCCTCCGGAGTGGCTTGCTAAGTTCACGGGGCGCGTAGGCACGCGCCCTACGCTCCCCCGCGGACCTTCGCTCGAAATTCGGTCCTTGGTTCGTCTCGAAAGAAAAGCGGGGCCTCCCGGGGGGAGCGAGCCATGGCCGGTTCACATCGGGTGGCCTCGATGTGTGAAGGGAATGGTGGGACCCACGAGCGAAGGCATTTTCAATAACGTCGAAGAAGAAAAAGGAAGGGGTGCAACACGAGGACTTCCCGGGAGGTCACCCATCCTAGTACTACTCTCGCCCAAGCACGCTTAACCGGAGTTACGTGGGATCCGGTGCTTTAGTCTTTGGTATGATCGCACCCATTTCGAGTGGGTCGGAGGTGCCATATATTGCTAGCCGGGGAGCGGTGGCGTGCTTAAAGGGTTGATCGGCGGTCCGAAGTCATGGGGACCCTCCGGAGTAGCTTGCTAAGTTCACGGGGGCTGTTAGGCACGCGCCCTACGCTCCCCCACGGACCTTCGCTCGAAATTCGGTCCTTGGTTCGTCTCGAAAGAAAAGCGGGGCCTCCCGGGGAGCGAGCCATGGCCGGTTCACATCGGGTGGCCTCGATGTGTGAAGGGAATGGTGGGACCCACGAGCGAGAGGCATTTTCAATAACGTCGAAGAAGAAAAAGGAAGGGGTGCAACACGAGGACTTCCCGGGGAGGTCACCCATCCTAGTACTACTCTCGCCCAAGCACGCTTAACCGGAGTTCGATGGGATCCGGTGCTTTAGTCTTTGGTATGATCGCACCCATTTCGAGTGGGTCGGAGGTGCCATATATTGCTAGCCGGGGAGCGGTGGCGTGCTTAAAGGGATTGATCGGCGGTCCGAAGTCATGGGGACCCTCCGGAGTAGCTTGCTAAGTTCACGGGGGGCGTGGGCACGCGCCCTACGCTCCCCCGCGGGACCTTCGCTCGAAATTCGGTCCTTGGTTCGTCTCGAAAGAAAAGCGGGGCCTCCCGGGGAGAAGCGAGCCATGGCCGGTTCACATCGGGTGGCCTCGATGTGTGAAGGGAATGGTGGGACCCACGAGCGAGGGCATTTTCAATAACGTCGAAGAAGAAAAAGGAAGGGGTGCAACACGAGGACTTCCCGGGGAGGTCACCCATCCTAGTACTACTCTCGCCCAAGCACGCTTAACCGGAGTTCGATGGGATCCGGTGCTTTAGTCTTTGGTATGATCGCACCCGTTTCGAGTGGGTCGGAGGTGCCATATATTGCTAGCCGGGGAGCGGTGGCGTGCTTAAGGGATTGATCGGCGGTCCGAAGTCATGGGGACCCTCCGGAGTAGCTTGCTAAGTTCACGGGGCTGCCAGGCACGCGCCCTACGCTCCCCCGCGAGACCTTCGCTCGAAATTCGGTCCTTGGTTCGTCTCGAAAGAAAAGCGGGGCCTCCCGGGGGGAGCGAGCCATGGCCGGTTCACATCGGGTGGCCTCGATGTGTGAAGGGAATGGTGGGACCCACGAGCGAGGCTCATTTTCAATAACGTCGAAGAAGAAAAAGGAAGGGGTGCAACACGAGGACTTCCCGGGAGGTCACCCATCCTAGTACTACTCTCGCCCAAGCACGCTTAACCGGAGTTACGATGGGATCCGGTGCTTTAGTCTTTGGTATGATCGCACCCGTTTCGAGTGGGTCGGAGGTGCCATATATTGCTAGCCGGGGAGCGGTGGCGTGCTTAAGGGGTTGATCGGCGGTCCGAAGTCATGGGGACCCTCCGGAGTGGCTTGCTAAGTTCACGGGGCTGCCAGGCACGCGCCCTACGCTCCCCCGCGAGACCTTCGCTCGAAATTCGGTCCTTGGTTCGTCTCGAAAGAAAAGCGGGGCCTCCCGGGAGAGCGAGCCATGGCCGGTTCACATCGGGTGGCCTCGATGTGTGAAGGGAATGGTGGGACCCACGGGCGAGAGGCTTTTCAATAACGTCGAAGAAGAAAAAGGAAGGGGTGCAACACGAGGACTTCCCGGGGAGGTCACCCATCCTAGTACTACTCTCGCCCAAGCACGCTTAGCCGGAGTTACGATGGGATCCGGTGCTTTAGTCTTTGGTATGATCGCACCCGTTTCGAGTGGGTCGGAGGTGCCATATATTGCTAGCCGGGGAGCGGTGGCGTGCTTAAAGGGATTGATCGGCGGTCCGAAGTCATGGGGACCCTCGGAGTGGCTTGCTAAGTTCACGGGGGCGCCAGGCACGCGCCCTACGCTCCCCCGCGAGACCTTCGCTCGAAGTCGGTCCTTGGTTCGTCTCGAAAGAAAAGCGGGGCCTCCCGGGGGAAGCGAGCCATGGCCGGTTCACATCGGGTGGCCTCGATGTGTGAAGGGAATGGTGGGACCCACGAGCGGAGGCGATTTTCAATAACGTCGAAGAAGAAAAAGGAAGGGGGTGCAACACGAGGACTTCCCGGGGAGGTCACCCATCCTAGTACTACTCTCGCCCAAGCACGCTTAGCCGGAGTTCGATGGGATCCGGTGCTTTAGTCTTTGGTATGATCGCACCCATTTCGAGTGGGTCGGAGGTGCCATATATTGCTAGCCGGGGAGCGGTGGCGTGCTTAAGGGATTGATCGGCGGTCCGAAGTCATGGGGACCCTCCGGAGTGGCTTGCTAAGTTCACGGGGGCTGTAGGCACGCGCCCTACGCTCCCCCACGGACCTTCGCTCGAAATTCGGTCCTTGGTTCGTCTCGAAAGAAAAGCGGGGCCTCCCGGGAGGAGCGAGCCATGGCCGGTTCACATCGGGTGGCCTCGATGTGTGAAGGGGAATGGTGGGACCCACGAGCGAGGCATTTTCAATAACGTCGAAGAAGAAAAAGGAAGGGGGTGCAACACGAGGACTTCCCGGGGAGGTCACCCATCCTAGTACTACTCTCGCCCAAGCACGCTTAACCGGAGTTACGATGGGATCCGGTGCTTTAGTCTTTGGTATGATCGCACCCGTTTCGAGTGGGTCGGAGGTGCCATATATTGCTAGCCGGGGAGCGGTGGCGTGCTTAAGGGATTGATCGGCGGTCCGAAGTCATGGGGACCCTCCGGAGTAGCTTGCTAAGTTCACGGGGGGCGTAGGCACGCGCCCTACGCTCCCCCGCGAGACCTTCGCTCGAAATTCGGTCCTTGGTTCGTCTCGAAAGAAAAGCGGGGCCTCCCGGGAGAGCGAGCCATGGCCGGTTCACATCGGGTGGCCTCGATGTGTGAAGGGAATGGTGGGACCCACGAGCGAGAGGCTGTTTTCAATAACGTCGAAGAAGAAAAAGGAAGGGGTGCAACACGAGGACTTCCCGGGGAGGTCACCCATCCTAGTACTACTCTCGCCCAAGCACGCTTAGCCGGAGTTCGATGGGATCCGGTGCTTTAGTCTTTGGTATGATCGCACCCATTTCGAGTGGGTCGGAGGTGCCATATATTGCTAGCCGGGGAGCGGTGGCGTGCTTAAGGGTTGATCGGCGGTCCGAAGTCATGGGGACCCTCCGGAGTGGCTTGCTAAGTTCACGGGGCGCGTAGGCACGCGCCCTACGCTCCCCCGCGGACCTTCGCTCGAAATTCGGTCCTTGGTTCGTCTCGAAAGAAAAGCGGGGGCCTCCCGGGAGAGCGAGCCATGGCCGGTTCACATCGGGTGGCCTCGATGTGTGAAGGGAATAGTGGGACCCACGAGCGAGGCTGATTTTCAATAACGTCGAAGAAGAAAAAGGAAGGGGGTGCAACACGAGGACTTCCCGGGGAGGTCACCCATCCTAGTACTACTCTCGCCCAAGCACGCTTAGCCGGAGTTCGATGGGATCCGGTGCTTTAGTCTTTGGTATGATCGCACCCATTTCGAGTGGGTCGGAGGTGCCATATATTGCTAGCCGGGGAGCGGTGGCGTGCTTAAGGGATTGATCGGCGGTCCGAAGTCATGGGGACCCTCCGGAGTGGCTTGCTAAGTTCACGGGGGCTGTAGGCACGCGCCCTACGCTCCCCCGCGAGACCTTCGCTCGAAATTCGGTCCTTGGTTCGTCTCGAAAGAAAAGCGGGGCCTCCCGGGAGAGCGAGCCATGGCCGGTTCACATCGGGTGGCCTCGATGTGTGAAGGGAATGGTGGGACCCACGAGCGGAGGCGATTTTCAATAACGTCGAAGAAGAAAAAGGAAGGGGTGCAACACGAGGACTTCCCGGGGAGGTCACCCATCCTAGTACTACTCTCGCCCAAGCACGCTTAACCGGAGTTCGATGGGATCCGGTGCTTTAGTCTTTGGTATGATCGCACCCATTTCGAGTGGGTCGGAGGTGCCATATATTGCTAGCCGGGGAGCGGTGGCGTGCTTAAGGGATTGATCGGCGGTCCGAAGTCATGGGGACCCTCCGGAGTAGCTTGCTAAGTTCACGGGGGCTGTAGGCACGCGCCCTACGCTCCCCCGCGAGACCTTCGCTCGAAATTCGGTCCTTGGTTCGTCTCGAAAGAAAAGCGGGGCCTCCCGGGGAGAAGCGAGCCATGGCCGGTTCACATCGGGTGGCCTCGATGTGTGAAGGGAATGGTGGGACCCACGAGCGGAGGCTGATTTTCAATAACGTCGAAGAAGAAAAAGGAAGGGGTGCAACACGAGGACTTCCCGGGGAGGTCACCCATCCTAGTACTACTCTCGCCCAAGCACGCTTAACCGGAGTTCGATGGGATCCGGTGCTTTAGTCTTTGGTATGATCGCACCCGTTTCGAGTGGGTCGGAGGTGCCATATATTGCTAGCCGGGGAGCGGTGGCGTGCTTAAAGGGTTGATCGGCGGTCCGAAGTCATGGGGACCCTCCGGAGTGGCTTGCTAAGTTCACGGGAGGCGCCAGGCACGCGCCCTACGCTCCCCCGCGAGACCTTCGCTCGAAATTCGGTCCTTGGTTCGTCTCGAAAGAAAAGCGGGGCCTCCCGGGAGAGCGAGCCATGGCCGGTTCACATCGGGTGGCCTCGATGTGTGAAGGGAATGGTGGGACCCACGAGCGAGGCATTTTCAATAACGTCGAAGAAGAAAAAGGAAGGGGGTGCAACACGAGGACTTCCCGGGAGGTCACCCATCCTAGTACTACTCTCGCCCAAGCACGCTTAACCGGAGTTACGATGGGATCCGGTGCTTTAGTCTTTGGTATGATCGCACCCGTTTCGAGTGGGTCGGAGGTGCCATATATTGCTAGCCGGGGAGCGGTGGCGTGCTTAAAGGGTTGATCGGCGGTCCGAAGTCATGGGGACCCCTCGGAGTAGCTTGCTAAGTTCACGGGGCGTGCAGGCACGCGCCCTACGCTCCCCCGCGAGACCTTCGCTCGAAATTCGGTCCTTGGTTCGTCTCGAAAGAAAAGCGGGGCCTCCCGGGGGAACGAGCCATGGCCGGTTCACATCGGGTGGCCTCGATGTGTGAAGGGAATGGTGGGACCCACGGCGAGAGGCGATTTTCAATAACGTCGAAGAAGAAAAAGGAAGGGGGTGCAACACGAGGACTTCCCGGGGAGGTCACCCATCCTAGTACTACTCTCGCCCAAGCACGCTTAACCGGAGTTACGATGGGATCCGGTGCTTTAGTCTTTGGTATGATCGCACCCGTTTCGAGTGGGTCGGAGGTGCCATATATTGCTAGCCGGGGAGCGGTGGCGTGCTTAAAGGGTTGATCGGCGGTCCGAAGTCATGGGGACCCTCCGGAGTGGCTTGCTAAGTTCACGGGGGCTGTAGGCACGCGCCCTACGCTCCCCCGCGAGACCTTCGCTCGAAGTCGGTCCTTGGTTCGTCTCGAAAGAAAAGCGGGGCCTCCCGGGAGAGCGAGCCATGGCCGGTTCACATCGGGTGGCCTCGATGTGTGAAGGGAATGGTGGGACCCACGAGCGAGGCGCATTTTCAATAACGTCGAAGAAGAAAAAGGAAGGGGTGCAACACGAGGACTTCCCGGGAGGTCACCCATCCTAGTACTACTCTCGCCCAAGCACGCTTAGCCGGAGTTACGATGGGATCCGGTGCTTTAGTCTTTGGTATGATCGCACCCGTTTCGAGTGGGTCGGAGGTGCCATATATTGCTAGCCGGGGAGCGGTGGCGTGCTTAAGGGTTGATCGGCGGTCCGAAGTCATGGGGACCCTCCGGAGTGGCTTGCTAAGTTCACGGGGCCGTAGGCACGCGCCCTACGCTCCCCCGCGAGACCTTCGCTCGAAGTCGGTCCTTGGTTCGTCTCGAAAGAAAAGCGGGGCCTCCCGGGAGAGCGAGCCATGGCCGGTTCACATCGGGTGGCCTCGATGTGTGAAGGGAATGGTGGGACCCACGAGGAAAGGCTGATTTTCAATAACGTCGAAGAAAGAAAAAGGAAGGGGTGCAACACGAGGACTTCCCGGGAGGTCACCCATCCTAGTACTACTCTCGCCCAAGCACGCTTAGCCGGAGTTCGATGGGATCCGGTGCTTTAGTCTTTGGTATGATCGCACCCGTTTCGAGTGGGTCGGAGGTGCCATATATTGCTAGCCGGGGAGCGGTGGCGTGCTTAAGGGTTGATCGGCGGTCCGAAGTCATGGGGACCCTCCGGAGTGGCTTGCTAAGTTCACGGGGCTGTAGGCACGCGCCCTACGCTCCCCCACGAGACCTTCGCTCGAAATTCGGTCCTTGGTTCGTCTCGAAAGAAAAGCGGGGCCTCCCGGGAGAGCGAGCCATGGCCGGTTCACATCGGGTGGCCTCGATGTGTGAAGGGAATGGTGGGACCCACGAGCGGAGGCTGATTTTCAATAACGTCGAAGAAGAAAAAGGAAGGGGTGCAACACGAGGACTTCCCGGGGAGGTCACCCATCCTAGTACTACTCTCGCCCAAGCACGCTTAACCGGAGTTACGATGGGATCCGGTGCTTTAGTCTTTGGTATGATCGCACCCGTTTCGAGTGGGTCGGAGGTGCCATATATTGCTAGCCGGGGAGCGGTGGCGTGCTTAAGGGATTGATCGGCGGTCCGAAGTCATGGGGACCCTCCGGAGTGGCTTGCTAAGTTCACGGGAGGCGCCAGGCACGCGCCCTACGCTCCCCCGCGAGACCTTCGCTCGAAATTCGGTCCTTGGTTCGTCTCGAAAGAAAAGCGGGGCCTCCCGGGGGAGGCGAGCCATGGCCGGTTCACATCGGGTGGCCTCGATGTGTGAAGGGGAATGGTGGGACCCACGAGCGAGGCTGATTTTCAATAACGTCGAAGAAGAAAAAGGAAGGGGGTGCAACACGAGGACTTCCCGGGGGAGGTCACCCATCCTAGTACTACTCTCGCCCAAGCACGCTTAGCCGGAGTTACGTGGGATCCGGTGCTTTAGTCTTTGGTATGATCGCACCCGTTTCGAGTGGGTCGGAGGTGCCATATATTGCTAGCCGGGGAGCGGTGGCGTGCTTAAAGGGTTGATCGGCGGTCCGAAGTCATGGGGACCCTCCGGAGTGGCTTGCTAAGTTCACGGGGCTGCAGGCACGCGCCCTACGCTCCCCCGCGAGACCTTCGCTCGAAGTCGGTCCTTGGTTCGTCTCGAAAGAAAAGCGGGGCCTCCCGGGAGAGCGAGCCATGGCCGGTTCACATCGGGTGGCCTCGATGTGTGAAGGGAATGGTGGGACCCACGAGCGAGGCTGATTTTCAATAACGTCGAAGAAGAAAAAGGAAGGGGTGCAACACGAGGACTTCCCGGGGAGGTCACCCATCCTAGTACTACTCTCGCCCAAGCACGCTTAACCGGAGTTACGATGGGATCCGGTGCTTTAGTCTTTGGTATGATCGCACCCGTTTCGAGTGGGTCGGAGGTGCCATATATTGCTAGCCGGGGAGCGGTGGCGTGCTTAAGGGATTGATCGGCGGTCCCGAAGTCATGGGGACCCTCCGGAGTGGCTTGCTAAGTTCACGGGGCTGTAGGCACGCGCCCTACGCTCCCCCGCGGACCTTCGCTCGAAATTCGGTCCTTGGTTCGTCTCGAAAGAAAAGCGGGGCCTCCCGGGGAAGCGAGCCATGGCCGGTTCGCATCGGGTGGCCTCGATGTGTGAAGGGAATGGTGGGACCCACGGGCGAGAGGCTGATTTTCAATAACGTCGAAGAAGAAAAAGGAAGGGGGTGCAACACGAGGACTTCCCGGGAGGTCACCCATCCTAGTACTACTCTCGCCCAAGCACGCTTAACCGGAGTTACGATGGGATCCGGTGCTTTAGTCTTTGGTATGATCGCACCCGTTTCGAGTGGGTCGGAGGTGCCATATATTGCTAGCCGGGGAGCGGTGGCGTGCTTAAGGGTTGATCGGCGGTCCGAAGTCATGGGGACCCTCCGGAGTGGCTTGCTAAGTTCACGGGGGCTGCCAGGCACGCGCCCTACGCTCCCCCACGAGACCTTCGCTCGAAGTCGGTCCTTGGTTCGTCTCGAAAGAAAAGCGGGGCCTCCCGGGGGAGCGAGCCATGGCCGGTTCACATCGGGTGGCCTCGATGTGTGAAGGGAATGGTGGGACCCACGAGCGGAGGCATTTTCAATAACGTCGAAGAAGAAAAAGGAAGGGGTGCAACACGAGGACTTCCCGGGGAGGTCACCCATCCTAGTACTACTCTCGCCCAAGCACGCTTAGCCGGAGTTACGATGGGATCCGGTGCTTTAGTCTTTGGTATGATCGCACCCGTTTCGAGTGGGTCGGAGGTGCCATATATTGCTAGCCGGGGAGCGGTGGCGTGCTTAAGGGATTGATCGGCGGTCCGAAGTCATGGGGACCCTCCGGAGTGGCTTGCTAAGTTCACGGGGGCTGTAGGCACGCGCCCTACGCTCCCCCGCGAGACCTTCGCTCGAAGTCGGTCCTTGGTTCGTCTCGAAAGAAAAGCGGGGCCTCCCGGGGAGAGCGAGCCATGGCCGGTTCACATCGGGTGGCCTCGATGTGTGAAGGGAATGGTGGGACCCACGAGCGAGGGCCATTTTCAATAACGTCGAAGAAGAAAAAGGAAGGGGTGCAACACGAGGACTTCCCGGGGAGGTCACCCATCCTAGTACTACTCTCGCCCAAGCACGCTTAACCGGAGTTCGATGGGATCCGGTGCTTTAGGTCTTTGGTATGATCGCACCCGTTTCGAGTGGGTCGGAGGTGCCATATATTGCTAGCCGGGGAGCGGTGGCGTGCTTAAAGGGATTGATCGGCGGTCCGAAGTCATGGGGACCCTCCGGAGTGGCTTGCTAAGTTCACGGGGGGCTGTAGGCACGCGCCCTCGCTCCCCCCGCGAGACCTTCGCTCGAAATTCGGTCCTTGGTTCGTCTCGAAAGAAAAGCGGGGCCTCCCGGGAGGAGCGAGCCATGGCCGGTTCACATCGGGTGGCCTCGATGTGTGAAGGGAATGGTGGGACCCACGAGCGAGGGGCATTTTCAATAACGTCGAAGAAGAAAAAGGAAGGGGTGCAACACGAGGACTTCCCGGGGAGGTCACCCATCCTAGTACTACTCTCGCCCAAGCACGCTTAGCCGGAGTTCGATGGGATCCGGTGCTTTAGTCTTTGGTATGATCGCACCCGTTTCGAGTGGGTCGGAGGTGCCATATATTGCTAGCCGGGGAGCGGTGGCGTGCTTAAGGGTTGATCGGCGGTCCGAAGTCATGGGGACCCTCCGGAGTGGCTTGCTAAGTTCACGGGGCTGTGGGCACGCGCCCTACGCTCCCCCGCGAGACCTTCGCTCGAAATTCGGTCCTTGGTTCGTCTCGAAAGAAAAGCGGGGCCTCCCGGGAGAGCGAGCCATGGCCGGTTCACATCGGGTGGCCTCGATGTGTGAAGGGAATGGTGGGACCCACGGCGAGGCTGTTTTCAATAACGTCGAAGAAGAAAAAGGAAGGGGGTGCAACACGAGGACTTCCCGGGAGGTCACCCATCCTAGTACTACTCTCGCCCAAGCACGCTTAACCGGAGTTACGATGGGATCCGGTGCTTTAGTCTTTGGTATGATCGCACCCGTTTCGAGTGGGTCGGAGGTGCCATATATTGCTAGCCGGGGAGCGGTGGCGTGCTTAAGGGTTGATCGGCGGTCCGAAGTCATGGGGACCCTCCGGAGTGGCTTGCTAAGTTCACGGGAGCCGTAGGCACGCGCCCTACGCTCCCCCGCGAGACCTTCGCTCGAAGTCGGTCCTTGGTTCGTCTCGAAAGAAAAGCGGGGCCTCCCGGGAGGAGCGAGCCATGGCCGGTTCGCATCGGGTGGCCTCGATGTGTGAAGGGAATGGTGGGACCCACGAGCGGCAGGCATTTTCAATAACGTCGAAGAAGAAAAAGGAAGGGGGTGCAACACGAGGACTTCCCGGGGAGGTCACCCATCCTAGTACTACTCTCGCCCAAGCACGCTTAACCGGAGTTCGATGGGATCCGGTGCTTTAGTCTTTGGTATGATCGCACCCGTTTCGAGTGGGTCGGAGGTGCCATATATTGCTAGCCGGGGAGCGGTGGCGTGCTTAAGGGTTGATCGGCGGTCCGAAGTCATGGGGACCCTCCGGAGTGGCTTGCTAAGTTCACGGGGGCGTGGGCACGCGCCCTACGCTCCCCCACGAGACCTTCGCTCGAAATTCGGTCCTTGGTTCGTCTCGAAAGAAAAGCGGGGCCTCCCGGGGGAAGCGAGCCATGGCCGGTTCACATCGGGTGGCCTCGATGTGTGAAGGGAATGGTGGGACCCACGAGCGGAGGCTATTTTTCAATAACGTCGAAGAAAAAAAGGAAGGGGGTGCAACACGAGGACTTCCCGGGGAGGTCACCCATCCTAGTACTACTCTCGCCCAAGCACGCTTAGCCGGAGTTCGATGGGATCCGGTGCTTTAGTCTTTGGTATGATCGCACCCGTTTCGAGTGGGTCGGAGGTGCCATATATTGCTAGCCGGGGAGCGGTGGCGTGCTTAAGGGTTGATCGGCGGTCCGAAGTCATGGGGACCCTCGGAGTGGCTTGCTAAGTTCACGGGGGCGTAGGCACGCGCCCTACGCTCCCCCACGAGACCTTCGCTCGAAATTCGGTCCTTGGTTCGTCTCGAAAGAAAAGCGGGGCCTCCCGGGGAAGCGAGCCATGGCCGGTTCACATCGGGTGGCCTCGATGTGTGAAGGGAATGGTGGGACCCACGAGCGGAGGCATTTTCAATAACGTCGAAGAAGAAAAAGGAAGGGGTGCAACACGAGGACTTCCCGGGGAGGTCACCCATCCTAGTACTACTCTCGCCCAAGCACGCTTAACCGGAGTTACGATGGGATCCGGTGCTTTAGTCTTTGGTATGATCGCACCCATTTCGAGTGGGTCGGAGGTGCCATATATTGCTAGCCGGGGAGCGGTGGCGTGCTTAAAGGGATTGATCGGCGGTCCGAAGTCATGGGGACCCTCCGGAGTAGCTTGCTAAGTTCACGGGGGGCTGTAGGCACGCGCCCTACGCTCCCCCGCGAGACCTTCGCTCGAAATTCGGTCCTTGGTTCGTCTCGAAAGAAAAGCGGGGCCTCCCGGGAGAGCGAGCCATGGCCGGTTCACATCGGGTGGCCTCGATGTGTGAAGGGAATGGTGGGACCCACGAGCGAGGGCTGATTTTCAATAACGTCGAAGAAAGAAAAAGGAAGGGGTGCAACACGAGGACTTCCCGGGGAGGTCACCCATCCTAGTACTACTCTCGCCCAAGCACGCTTAACCGGAGTTACGATGGGATCCGGTGCTTTAGTCTTTGGTATGATCGCACCCATTTCGAGTGGGTCGGAGGTGCCATATATTGCTAGCCGGGGAGCGGTGGCGTGCTTAAGGGATTGATCGGCGGTCGAAGTCATGGGGACCCTCCGGAGTGGCTTGCTAAGTTCACGGGAGGCGCCAGGCACGCGCCCTACGCTCCCCCGCGAGACCTTCGCTCGAAATTCGGTCCTTGGTTCGTCTCGAAAGAAAAGCGGGGCCTCCCGGGAGAGCGAGCCATGGCCGGTTCACATCGGGTGGCCTCGATGTGTGAAGGGAATGGTGGGACCCACGAGCGAGGCTGATTTTCAATAACGTCGAAGAAGAAAAAGGAAGGGGTGCAACACGAGGACTTCCCGGGGAGGTCACCCATCCTAGTACTACTCTCGCCCAAGCACGCTTAGCCGGAGTTACGTGGGATCCGGTGCTTTAGTCTTTGGTATGATCGCACCCGTTTCGAGTGGGTCGGAGGTGCCATATATTGCTAGCCGGGGAGCGGTGGCGTGCTTAAGGGTTGATCGGCGGTCCGAAGTCATGGGGACCCTCCGGAGTGGCTTGCTAAGTTCACGGGGCCGTGGGCACGCGCCCTACGCTCCCCCGCGAGACCTTCGCTCGAAATTCGGTCCTTGGTTCGTCTCGAAAGAAAAGCGGGGCCTCCCGGGGAGAGCGAGCCATGGCCGGTTCACATCGGGTGGCCTCGATGTGTGAAGGGAATGGTGGGACCCACGAGCGGGAGGCGTTTTCAATAACGTCGAAGAAGAAAAAGGAAGGGGGTGCAACACGAGGACTTCCCGGGGAGGTCACCCATCCTAGTACTACTCTCGCCCAAGCACGCTTAACCGGAGTTACGATGGGATCCGGTGCTTTAGTCTTTGGTATGATCGCACCCGTTTCGAGTGGGTCGGAGGTGCCATATATTGCTAGCCGGGGAGCGGTGGCGTGCTTAAGGGATTGATCGGCGGTCCGAAGTCATGGGGACCCTCCGGAGTGGCTTGCTAAGTTCACGGGGGCGTAGGCACGCGCCCTACGCTCCCCCGCGAGACCTTCGCTCGAAGTCGGTCCTTGGTTCGTCTCGAAAGAAAAGCGGGGCCTCCCCGGGAGAGCGAGCCATGGCCGGTTCACATCGGGTGGCCTCGATGTGTGAAGGGAATGGTGGGACCCACGGCGAAGGCTGATTTTCAATAACGTCGAAGAAGAAAAAGGAAGGGGTGCAACACGAGGACTTCCCGGGGAGGTCACCCATCCTAGTACTACTCTCGCCCAAGCACGCTTAGCCGGAGTTACGATGGGATCCGGTGCTTTAGTCTTTGGTATGATCGCACCCGTTTCGAGTGGGTCGGAGGTGCCATATATTGCTAGCCGGGGAGCGGTGGCGTGCTTAAGGGATTGATCGGCGGTCCGAAGTCATGGGGACCCTCCGGAGTGGCTTGCTAAGTTCACGGGGGCGTAGGCACGCGCCCTACGCTCCCCCACGGACCTTCGCTCGAAATTCGGTCCTTGGTTCGTCTCGAAAGAAAAGCGGGGCCTCCCGGGAGAGCGAGCCATGGCCGGTTCGCATCGGGTGGCCTCGATGTGTGAAGGGAATGGTGGGACCCACGAGCGAGGCTGATTTTCAATAACGTCGAAGAAGAAAAAGGAAGGGGTGCAACACGAGGACTTCCCGGGGAGGTCACCCATCCTAGTACTACTCTCGCCCAAGCACGCTTAGCCGGAGTTCGATGGGATCCGGTGCTTTAGTCTTTGGTATGATCGCACCCATTTCGAGTGGGTCGGAGGTGCCATATATTGCTAGCCGGGGAGCGGTGGCGTGCTTAAGGGATTGATCGGCGGTCCGAAGTCATGGGGACCCTCGGGGTGGCTTGCTAAGTTCACGGGAGGCTGCTAGGCACGCGCCCTACGCTCCCCCGCGAGACCTTCGCTCGAAATTCGGTCCTTGGTTCGTCTCGAAAGAAAAGCGGGGCCTCCCGGGGAGAGCGAGCCATGGCCGGTTCACATCGGGTGGCCTCGATGTGTGAAGGGAATGGTGGGACCCACGAGCGGGGCTGATTTTCAATAACGTCGAAGAAAAAAAAGGAAGGGGTGCAACACGAGGACTTCCCGGGGAGGTCACCCATCCTAGTACTACTCTCGCCCAAGCACGCTTAACCGGAGTTACGATGGGATCCGGTGCTTTAGTCTTTGGTATGATCGCACCCGTTTCGAGTGGGTCGGAGGTGCCATATATTGCTAGCCGGGGAGCGGTGGCGTGCTTAAAGGGTTGATCGGCGGTCCGAAGTCATGGGGACCCTCCGGAGTAGCTTGCTAAGTTCACGGGGGCGCCAGGCACGCGCCCTACGCTCCCCCGCGAGACCTTCGCTCGAAATTCGGTCCTTGGTTCGTCTCGAAAGAAAAGCGGGGCCTCCCGGGAGAGCGAGCCATGGCCGGTTCACATCGGGTGGCCTCGATGTGTGAAGGGAATGGTGGGACCCACGGCGAGGGGCTTTTCAATAACGTCGAAGAAGAAAAAGGAAGGGGGTGCAACACGAGGACTTCCCGGGAGGTCACCCATCCTAGTACTACTCTCGCCCAAGCACGCTTAGCCGGAGTTACGATGGGATCCGGTGCTTTAGTCTTTGGTATGATCGCACCCGTTTCGAGTGGGTCGGAGGTGCCATATATTGCTAGCCGGGGAGCGGTGGCGTGCTTAAAGGGTTGATCGGCGGTCCGAAGTCATGGGGACCCTCCGGAGTAGCTTGCTAAGTTCACGGGGGCTGTAGGCACGCGCCCTACGCTCCCCCGCGAGACCTTCGCTCGAAATTCGGTCCTTGGTTCGTCTCGAAAGAAAAGCGGGGCCTCCCCGGGAGAGCGAGCCATGGCCGGTTCACATCGGGTGGCCTCGATGTGTGAAGGGAATGGTGGGACCCACGAGCGGAGCATTTTCAATAACGTCGAAGAAGAAAAAGGAAGGGGTGCAACACGAGGACTTCCCGGGGAGGTCACCCATCCTAGTACTACTCTCGCCCAAGCACGCTTAACCGGAGTTACGTGGGATCCGGTGCTTTAGTCTTTGGTATGATCGCACCCGTTTCGAGTGGGTCGGAGGTGCCATATATTGCTAGCCGGGGAGCGGTGGCGTGCTTAAAGGGATTGATCGGCGGTCCGAAGTCATGGGGACCCTCCGGAGTAGCTTGCTAAGTTCACGGGGGGCGTGGGGCACGCGCCCTACGCTCCCCCGCGGACCTTCGCTCGAAATTCGGTCCTTGGTTCGTCTCGAAAGAAAAGCGGGGCCTCCCGGGAGAGCGAGCCATGGCCGGTTCACATCGGGTGGCCTCGATGTGTGAAGGGAATGGTGGGACCCACGAGCGAGAGGCTGATTTTCAATAACGTCGAAGAAGAAAAAGGAAGGGGTGCAACACGAGGACTTCCCGGGAGGTCACCCATCCTAGTACTACTCTCGCCCAAGCACGCTTAGCCGGAGTTCGATGGGATCCGGTGCTTTAGTCTTTGGTATGATCGCACCCGTTTCGAGTGGGTCGGAGGTGCCATATATTGCTAGCCGGGGAGCGGTGGCGTGCTTAAAGGGATTGATCGGCGGTCCGAAGTCATGGGGACCCTCCGGAGTGGCTTGCTAAGTTCACGGGGCGCGTAGGCACGCGCCCTACGCTCCCCCGCGAGACCTTCGCTCGAAATTCGGTCCTTGGTTCGTCTCGAAAGAAAAGCGGGGCCTCCCGGGAGAGCGAGCCATGGCCGGTTCACATCGGGTGGCCTCGATGTGTGAAGGGAATGGTGGGACCCACGAGCGGGGCTGATTTTCAATAACGTCGAAGAAAGAAAAAGGAAGGGGGTGCAACACGAGGACTTCCCGGGGAGGTCACCCATCCTAGTACTACTCTCGCCCAAGCACGCTTAACCGGAGTTACGATGGGATCCGGTGCTTTAGTCTTTGGTATGATCGCACCCGTTTCGAGTGGGTCGGAGGTGCCATATATTGCTAGCCGGGGAGCGGTGGCGTGCTTAAAGGGATTGATCGGCGGTCCGAAGTCATGGGGACCCTCCGGAGTAGCTTGCTAAGTTCACGGGGGGCGTAGGCACGCGCCCTACGCTCCCCCGCGAGACCTTCGCTCGAAATTCGGTCCTTGGTTCGTCTCGAAAGAAAAGCGGGGCCTCCCGGGGAGAGCGAGCCATGGCCGGTTCACATCGGGTGGCCTCGATGTGTGAAGGGAATGGTGGGACCCACGAGCGAGAGGCATTTTCAATAACGTCGAAGAAGAAAAAGGAAGGGGTGCAACACGAGGACTTCCCGGGGAGGTCACCCATCCTAGTACTACTCTCGCCCAAGCACGCTTAACCGGAGTTACGATGGGATCCGGTGCTTTAGTCTTTGGTATGATCGCACCCATTTCGAGTGGGTCGGAGGTGCCATATATTGCTAGCCGGGGAGCGGTGGCGTGCTTAAAGGGATTGATCGGCGGTCCGAAGTCATGGGGACCCTCCGGAGTGGCTTGCTAAGTTCACGGGGGCTGTAGGCACGCGCCCTACGCTCCCCCGCGAGACCTTCGCTCGAAATTCGGTCCTTGGTTCGTCTCGAAAGAAAAGCGGGGCCTCCCGGGAGAGCGAGCCATGGCCGGTTCACATCGGGTGGCCTCGATGTGTGAAGGGAATGGTGGGACCCACGAGCGAGGGCATTTTCAATAACGTCGAAGAAGAAAAAGGAAGGGGTGCAACACGAGGACTTCCCGGGGAGGTCACCCATCCTAGTACTACTCTCGCCCAAGCACGCTTAACCGGAGTTACGATGGGATCCGGTGCTTTAGTCTTTGGTATGATCGCACCCGTTTCGAGTGGGTCGGAGGTGCCATATATTGCTAGCCGGGGAGCGGTGGCGTGCTTAAAGGGTTGATCGGCGGTCCGAAGTCATGGGGACCCTCCGGAGTGGCTTGCTAAGTTCACGGGGCCGTAGGCACGCGCCCTACGCTCCCCCGCGGACCTTCGCTCGAAATTCGGTCCTTGGTTCGTCTCGAAAGAAAAGCGGGGCCTCCCGGGAGAGCGAGCCATGGCCGGTTCACATCGGGTGGCCTCGATGTGTGAAGGGAATGGTGGGACCCACGAGCGAGAGGCATTTTCAATAACGTCGAAGAAGGAAAAAGGAAGGGGGTGCAACACGAGGACTTCCCGGGAGGTCACCCATCCTAGTACTACTCTCGCCCAAGCACGCTTAACCGGAGTTACGATGGGATCCGGTGCTTTAGTCTTTGGTATGATCGCACCCGTTTCGAGTGGGTCGGAGGTGCCATATATTGCTAGCCGGGGAGCGGTGGCGTGCTTAAGGGATTGATCGGCGGTCCGAAGTCATGGGGACCCTCCGGAGTGGCTTGCTAAGTTCACGGGGCCGTAGGCACGCGCCCTACGCTCCCCCGCGAGACCTTCGCTCGAAATTCGGTCCTTGGTTCGTCTCGAAAGAAAAGCGGGGCCTCCCGGGGAGAGCGAGCCATGGCCGGTTCACATCGGGTGGCCTCGATGTGTGAAGGGGAATGGTGGGACCCACGGCGAGAGGCATTTTCAATAACGTCGAAGAAGAAAAAGGAAAGGGGGTGCAACACGAGGACTTCCCGGGAGGTCACCCATCCTAGTACTACTCTCGCCCAAGCACGCTTAACCGGAGTTCGATGGGATCCGGTGCTTTAGTCTTTGGTATGATCGCACCCGTTTCGAGTGGGTCGGAGGTGCCATATATTGCTAGCCGGGGAGCGGTGGCGTGCTTAAAGGGATTGATCGGCGGTCCGAAGTCATGGGGACCCTCCGGAGTGGCTTGCTAAGTTCACGGGGGCTGTGGGCACGCGCCCTACGCTCCCCCGCGAGACCTTCGCTCGAAGTCGGTCCTTGGTTCGTCTCGAAAGAAAAGCGGGGCCTCCCGGGGAGAGCGAGCCATGGCCGGTTCACATCGGGTGGCCTCGATGTGTGAAGGGAATAGTGGGACCCACGAGCGAGGGCTGATTTTCAATAACGTCGAAGAAGAAAAAGGAAGGGGTGCAACACGAGGACTTCCCGGGGAGGTCACCCATCCTAGTACTACTCTCGCCCAAGCACGCTTAACCGGAGTTACGATGGGATCCGGTGCTTTAGTCTTTGGTATGATCGCACCCGTTTCGAGTGGGTCGGAGGTGCCATATATTGCTAGCCGGGGAGCGGTGGCGTGCTTAAAGGGTTGATCGGCGGTCCGAAGTCATGGGGACCCTCCGGAGTGGCTTGCTAAGTTCACGGGGCCGTCAGGCACGCGCCCTACGCTCCCCCGCGAGACCTTCGCTCGAAATTCGGTCCTTGGTTCGTCTCGAAAGAAAAGCGGGGCCTCCCGGGAGAGCGAGCCATGGCCGGTTCACATCGGGTGGCCTCGATGTGTGAAGGGAATGGTGGGACCCACGAGCGGAGGCGATTTTCAATAACGTCGAAGAAGAAAAAGGAAGGGGGTGCAACACGAGGACTTCCCGGGGAGGTCACCCATCCTAGTACTACTCTCGCCCAAGCACGCTTAACCGGAGTTACGATGGGATCCGGTGCTTTAGTCTTTGGTATGATCGCACCCGTTTCGAGTGGGTCGGAGGTGCCATATATTGCTAGCCGGGGAGCGGTGGCGTGCTTAAAGGGATTGATCGGCGGTCCGAAGTCATGGGGACCCTCCGGAGTGGCTTGCTAAGTTCACGGGGGCGCCAGGCACGCGCCCTACGCTCCCCCGCGAGACCTTCGCTCGAAATTCGGTCCTTGGTTCGTCTCGAAAGAAAAGCGGGGCCTCCCGGGGAGAGCGAGCCATGGCCGGTTCACATCGGGTGGCCTCGATGTGTGAAGGGAATGGTGGGACCCACGAGCGAGAGGCATTTTCAATAACGTCGAAGAAGAAAAAGGAAGGGGTGCAACACGAGGACTTCCCGGGGAGGTCACCCATCCTAGTACTACTCTCGCCCAAGCACGCTTAGCCGGAGTTACGATGGGATCCGGTGCTTTAGTCTTTGGTATGATCGCACCCGTTTCGAGTGGGTCGGAGGTGCCATATATTGCTAGCCGGGGAGCGGTGGCGTGCTTAAGGGGTTGATCGGCGGTCCGAAGTCATGGGGACCCTCCGGAGTGGCTTGCTAAGTTCACGGGGGCGCCAGGCACGCGCCCTCGCTCCCCCGCGAGACCTTCGCTCGAAATTCGGTCCTTGGTTCGTCTCGAAAGAAAAGCGGGGCCTCCCGGGAGAGCGAGCCATGGCCGGTTCACATCGGGTGGCCTCGATGTGTGAAGGGAATGGTGGGACCCACGAGCGAGACATTTTCAATAACGTCGAAGAAGAAAAAGGAAGGGGGTGCAACACGAGGACTTCCCGGGGAGGTCACCCATCCTAGTACTACTCTCGCCCAAGCACGCTTAACCGGAGTTACGATGGGATCCGGTGCTTTAGTCTTTGGTATGATCGCACCCGTTTCGAGTGGGTCGGAGGTGCCATATATTGCTAGCCGGGGAGCGGTGGCGTGCTTAAGGGATTGATCGGCGGTCCGAAGTCATGGGGACCCTCCGGAGTGGCTTGCTAAGTTCACGGGGGCTGTCAGGCACGCGCCCTACGCTCCCCCGCGGGACCTTCGCTCGAAATTCGGTCCTTGGTTCGTCTCGAAAGAAAAGCGGGGCCTCCCGGGAGAGCGAGCCATGGCCGGTTCACATCGGGTGGCCTCGATGTGTGAAGGGAATGGTGGGACCCACGAGCGGAAGGCTGTTTTCAATAACGTCGAAGAAGAAAAAGGAAGGGGGTGCGACACGAGGACTTCCCGGGGAGGTCACCCATCCTAGTACTACTCTCGCCCAAGCACGCTTAACCGGAGTTACGATGGGATCCGGTGCTTTAGTCTTTGGTATGATCGCACCCGTTTCGAGTGGGTCGGAGGTGCCATATATTGCTAGCCGGGGAGCGGTGGCGTGCTTAAGGGTTGATCGGCGGTCCGAAGTCATGGGGACCCTCCGGAGTGGCTTGCTAAGTTCACGGGGGCGTGTAGGCACGCGCCCTACGCTCCCCCGCGGGACCTTCGCTCGAAATTCGGTCCTTGGTTCGTCTCGAAAGAAAAGCGGGGCCTCCCGGGAGAGCGAGCCATGGCCGGTTCACATCGGGTGGCCTCGATGTGTGAAGGGAATGGTGGGACCCACGAGCGGAGGCATTTTCAATAACGTCGAAGAAGAAAAAGGAAGGGGGTGCAACACGAGGACTTCCCGGGGAGGTCACCCATCCTAGTACTACTCTCGCCCAAGCACGCTTAGCCGGAGTTACGATGGGATCCGGTGCTTTAGTCTTTGGTATGATCGCACCCGTTTCGAGTGGGTCGGAGGTGCCATATATTGCTAGCCGGGGAGCGGTGGCGTGCTTAAGGGATTGATCGGCGGTCCGAAGTCATGGGGACCCTCCGGAGTAGCTTGCTAAGTTCACGGGGCCGTAGGCACGCGCCCTACGCTCCCCCGCGAGACCTTCGCTCGAAATTCGGTCCTTGGTTCGTCTCGAAAGAAAAGCGGGGCCTCCCGGGAGAGGCGAGCCATGGCCGGTTCACATCGGGTGGCCTCGATGTGTGAAGGGAATAGTGGGACCCACGAGCGGGGCGCATTTTCAATAACGTCGAAGAAGAAAAAGGAAGGGGTGCAACACGAGGACTTCCCGGGAGGTCACCCATCCTAGTACTACTCTCGCCCAAGCACGCTTAACCGGAGTTACGATGGGATCCGGTGCTTTAGTCTTTGGTATGATCGCACCCGTTTCGAGTGGGTCGGAGGTGCCATATATTGCTAGCCGGGGAGCGGTGGCGTGCTTAAGGGGTTGATCGGCGGTCCGAAGTCATGGGGACCCTCCGGAGTGGCTTGCTAAGTTCACGGGGCTGTAGGCACGCGCCCTACGCTCCCCCGCGAGACCTTCGCTCGAAAGTCGGTCCTTGGTTCGTCTCGAAAGAAAAGCGGGGCCTCCCGGGGAAGCGAGCCATGGCCGGTTCACATCGGGTGGCCTCGATGTGTGAAGGGAATGGTGGGACCCACGAGCGAGGCTCGTTTTCAATAACGTCGAAGAAGAAAAAGGAAGGGGTGCAACACGAGGACTTCCCGGGAGGTCACCCATCCTAGTACTACTCTCGCCCAAGCACGCTTAACCGGAGTTACGATGGGATCCGGTGCTTTAGTCTTTGGTATGATCGCACCCGTTTCGAGTGGGTCGGAGGTGCCATATATTGCTAGCCGGGGAGCGGTGGCGTGCTTAAAGGGATTGATCGGCGGTCCGAAGTCATGGGGACCCTCCGGAGTGGCTTGCTAAGTTCACGGGGCCGTAGGCACGCGCCCTACGCTCCCCCGCGAGACCTTCGCTCGAAATTCGGTCCTTGGTTCGTCTCGAAAGAAAAGCGGGGCCTCCCGGGAGAGCGAGCCATGGCCGGTTCGCATCGGGTGGCCTCGATGTGTGAAGGGAATGGTGGGACCCACGAGCGAGGCTGCATTTTCAATAACGTCGAAGAAGAAAAAGGAAGGGGTGCAACACGAGGACTTCCCGGGGAGGTCACCCATCCTAGTACTACTCTCGCCCAAGCACGCTTAACCGGAGTTCGATGGGATCCGGTGCTTTAGTCTTTGGTATGATCGCACCCGTTTCGAGTGGGTCGGAGGTGCCATATATTGCTAGCCGGGGAGCGGTGGCGTGCTTAAGGGATTGATCGGCGGTCCGAAGTCATGGGGACCCTCCGGAGTAGCTTGCTAAGTTCACGGGGCCGTAGGCACGCGCCCTACGCTCCCCCGCGAGACCTTCGCTCGAAATTCGGTCCTTGGTTCGTCTCGAAAGAAAAGCGGGGCCTCCCGGGGAGCGAGCCATGGCCGGTTCACATCGGGTGGCCTCGATGTGTGAAGGGAATGGTGGGACCCACGGGGCGGCATTTTCAATAACGTCGAAGAAGAAAAAGGAAGGGGGTGCAACACGAGGACTTCCCGGGGAGGTCACCCATCCTAGTACTACTCTCGCCCAAGCACGCTTAACCGGAGTTCGATGGGATCCGGTGCTTTAGTCTTTGGTATGATCGCACCCGTTTCGAGTGGGTCGGAGGTGCCATATATTGCTAGCCGGGGAGCGGTGGCGTGCTTAAGGGATTGATCGGCGGTCCGAAGTCATGGGGACCCTCCGGAGTAGCTTGCTAAGTTCACGGGAGGCGTAGGCACGCGCCCTACGCTCCCCCGCGAGACCTTCGCTCGAAGTCGGTCCTTGGTTCGTCTCGAAAGAAAAGCGGGGCCTCCCGGGGAAGGCGAGCCATGGCCGGTTCACATCGGGTGGCCTCGATGTGTGAAGGGAATGGTGGGACCCACGAGCGAGAGGCATTTTCAATAACGTCGAAGAAGAAAAAGGAAGGGGTGCAACACGAGGACTTCCCGGGGAGGTCACCCATCCTAGTACTACTCTCGCCCAAGCACGCTTAACCGGAGTTCGATGGGATCCGGTGCTTTAGTCTTTGGTATGATCGCACCCGTTTCGAGTGGGTCGGAGGTGCCATATATTGCTAGCCGGGGAGCGGTGGCGTGCTTAAGGGTTGATCGGCGGTCCGAAGTCATGGGGACCCTCCGGAGTGGCTTGCTAAGTTCACGGGGGCTGCCAGGCACGCGCCCTACGCTCCCCCGCGAGACCTTCGCTCGAAGTCGGTCCTTGGTTCGTCTCGAAAGAAAAGCGGGGCCTCCCGGGGAGCGAGCCATGGCCGGTTCACATCGGGTGGCCTCGATGTGTGAAGGGAATAGTAGGACCCACGAGCGAGAGGCTGTTTTCAATAACGTCGAAGAAGAAAAAGGAAGGGGGTGCAACACGAGGACTTCCCGGGGAGGTCGCCCATCCTAGTACTACTCTCGCCCAAGCACGCTTAGCCGGAGTTACGATGGGATCCGGTGCTTTAGTCTTTGGTATGATCGCACCCGTTTCGAGTGGGTCGGAGGTGCCATATATTGCTAGCCGGGGAGCGGTGGCGTGCTTAAAGGGATTGATCGGCGGTCCGAAGTCATGGGGACCCTCGGGGTGGCTTGCTAAGTTCACGGGGGCGTGGGCACGCGCCCTACGCTCCCCCCGAGACCTTCGCTCGAAGTCGGTCCTTGGTTCGTCTCGAAAGAAAAGCGGGGCCTCCCGGGAGGGAGCGAGCCATGGCCGGTTCACATCGGGTGGCCTCGATGTGTGAAGGGAATGGTGGGACCCACGAGAGGCATTTTCAATAACGTCGAAGAAGAAAAAGGAAGGGGGTGCAACACGAGGACTTCCCGGGGAGGTCACCCATCCTAGTACTACTCTCGCCCAAGCACGCTTAGCCGGAGTTACGATGGGATCCGGTGCTTTAGTCTTTGGTATGATCGCACCCATTTCGAGTGGGTCGGAGGTGCCATATATTGCTAGCCGGGGAGCGGTGGCGTGCTTAAGGGATTGATCGGCGGTCCGAAGTCATGGGGACCCTCCGGAGTGGCTTGCTAAGTTCACGGGAGGCGTAGGCACGCGCCCTACGCTCCCCCGCGAGACCTTCGCTCGAAAGTCGGTCCTTGGTTCGTCTCGAAAGAAAAGCGGGGCCTCCCGGGGGAAGCGAGCCATGGCCGGTTCACATCGGGTGGCCTCGATGTGTGAAGGGAATGGTGGGACCCACGAGCGAGGCCATTTTCAATAACGTCGAAGAAGAAAAAGGAAGGGGTGCAACACGAGGACTTCCCGGGGAGGTCACCCATCCTAGTACTACTCTCGCCCAAGCACGCTTAGCCGGAGTTACGATGGGATCCGGTGCTTTAGTCTTTGGTATGATCGCACCCGTTTCGAGTGGGTCGGAGGTGCCATATATTGCTAGCCGGGGAGCGGTGGCGTGCTTAAGGGATTGATCGGCGGTCCGAAGTCATGGGGACCCTCCGGAGTGGCTTGCTAAGTTCACGGGGGCGTCAGGCACGCGCCCTACGCTCCCCCGCGAGACCTTCGCTCGAAATTCGGTCCTTGGTTCGTCTCGAAAGAAAAGCGGGGCCTCCCGGGAGAGCGAGCCATGGCCGGTTCACATCGGGTGGCCTCGATGTGTGAAGGGAATGGTGGGACCCACGAGCGAGAGGCATTTTCAATAACGTCGAAGAAGAAAAAGGAAGGGGTGCAACACGAGGACTTCCCGGGGAGGTCACCCATCCTAGTACTACTCTCGCCCAAGCACGCTTAACCGGAGTTCGATGGGATCCGGTGCTTTAGTCTTTGGTATGATCGCACCCGTTTCGAGTGGGTCGGAGGTGCCATATATTGCTAGCCGGGGAGCGGTGGCGTGCTTAAGGGTTGATCGGCGGTCCGAAGTCATGGGGACCCTCCGGAGTAGCTTGCTAAGTTCACGGGAGGCGCCAGGCACGCGCCCTACGCTCCCCCGCGAGACCTTCGCTCGAAAGTCGGTCCTTGGTTCGTCTCGAAAGAAAAGCGGGGCCTCCCGGGAAGCGAGCCATGGCCGGTTCACATCGGGTGGCCTCGATGTGTGAAGGGAATGGTGGGACCCACGGCGAGAGGCTATTTTCAATAACGTCGAAGAAGAAAAAGGAAGGGGTGCAACACGAGGACTTCCCGGGGAGGTCACCCATCCTAGTACTACTCTCGCCCAAGCACGCTTAGCCGGAGTTACGATGGGATCCGGTGCTTTAGTCTTTGGTATGATCGCACCCGTTTCGAGTGGGTCGGAGGTGCCATATATTGCTAGCCGGGGAGCGGTGGCGTGCTTAAGGGATTGATCGGCGGTCCGAAGTCATGGGGACCCTCCGGAGTGGCTTGCTAAGTTCACGGGGGCGTAGGCACGCGCCCTACGCTCCCCCCCGGGACCTTCGCTCGAAATTCGGTCCTTGGTTCGTCTCGAAAGAAAAGCGGGGCCTCCCGGGGAGAGCGAGCCATGGCCGGTTCACATCGGGTGGCCTCGATGTGTGAAGGGAATGGTGGGACCCACGAGCGAGGGCTGATTTTCAATAACGTCGAAGAAGAAAAAGGAAGGGGGTGCAACACGAGGACTTCCCGGGGAGGTCACCCATCCTAGTACTACTCTCGCCCAAGCACGCTTAGCCGGAGTTCGATGGGATCCGGTGCTTTAGTCTTGGTATGATCGCACCCGTTTCGAGTGGGTCGGAGGTGCCATATATTGCTAGCCGGGGAGCGGTGGCGTGCTTAAGGGATTGATCGGCGGTCCGAAGTCATGGGGACCCTCCGGAGTGGCTTGCTAAGTTCACGGGGGCGTGGTAGGCACGCGCCCTACGCTCCCCCACGGACCTTCGCTCGAAGTCGGTCCTTGGTTCGTCTCGAAAGAAAAGCGGGGCCTCCCGGGGAAGCGAGCCATGGCCGGTTCACATCGGGTGGCCTCGATGTGTGAAGGGGAATGGTGGGACCCACGGCGAGGGGCATTTTCAATAACGTCGAAGAAGAAAAAGGAAGGGGGTGCAACACGAGGACTTCCCGGGGAGGTCACCCATCCTAGTACTACTCTCGCCCAAGCACGCTTAACCGGAGTTACGATGGGATCCGGTGCTTTAGTCTTTGGTATGATCGCACCCATTTCGAGTGGGTCGGAGGTGCCATATATTGCTAGCCGGGGAGCGGTGGCGTGCTTAAGGGATTGATCGGCGGTCCGAAGTCATGGGGACCCTCCGGAGTGGCTTGCTAAGTTCACGGGAGGCGCCAGGCACGCGCCCTACGCTCCCCCGCGAGACCTTCGCTCGAAATTCGGTCCTTGGTTCGTCTCGAAAAAGAAAGAGCGGGGCCTCCCGGGGAGCGAGCCATGGCCGGTTCACATCGGGTGGCCTCGATGTGTGAAGGGAATGGTGGGACCCACGAGCGGGGCATTTTCAATAACGTCGAAGAAGAAAAAGGAAGGGGTGCAACACGAGGACTTCCCGGGAGGTCACCCATCCTAGTACTACTCTCGCCCAAGCACGCTTAACCGGAGTTACGATGGGATCCGGTGCTTTAGTCTTTGGTATGATCGCACCCGTTTCGAGTGGGTCGGAGGTGCCATATATTGCTAGCCGGGGAGCGGTGGCGTGCTTAAAGGGATTGATCGGCGGTCCGAAGTCATGGGGACCCTCCGGAGTGGCTTGCTAAGTTCACGGGGGCTGTAGGCACGCGCCCTACGCTCCCCCGCGAGACCTTCGCTCGAAATTCGGTCCTTGGTTCGTCTCGAAAGAAAAGCGGGGCCTCCCGGGAGAGCGAGCCATGGCCGGTTCACATCGGGTGGCCTCGATGTGTGAAGGGAATGGTGGGACCCACGAGCGAGGCATTTTCAATAACGTCGAAGAAGAAAAAGGAAGGGGTGCAACACGAGGACTTCCCGGGGAGGTCACCCATCCTAGTACTACTCTCGCCCAAGCACGCTTAGCCGGAGTTACGATGGGATCCGGTGCTTTAGTCTTTGGTATGATCGCACCCATTTCGAGTGGGTCGGAGGTGCCATATATTGCTAGCCGGGGAGCGGTGGCGTGCTTAAGGGATTGATCGACGGTCCGAAGTCATGGGGACCCTCCGGAGTGGCTTGCTAAGTTCACGGGGCCGTAGGCACGCGCCCTACGCTCCCCCACGGACCTTCGCTCGAAATTCGGTCCTTGGTTCGTCTCGAAAGAAAAGCGGGGCCTCCCGGGAGAGCGAGCCATGGCCGGTTCACATCGGGTGGCCTCGATGTGTGAAGGGAATGGTGGGACCCACGAGCGGAGGCATTTTCAGTAACGTCGAAGAAGAAAAAGGAAGGGGTGCAACACGAGGACTTCCCGGGAGGTCACCCATCCTAGTACTACTCTCGCCCAAGCACGCTTAACCCGGAGTTACGTGGGATCCGGTGCTTTAGTCTTTGGTATGATCGCACCCGTTTCGAGTGGGTCGGAGGTGCCATATATTGCTAGCCGGGGAGCGGTGGCGTGCTTAAGGGGTTGATCGGCGGTCCGAAGTCATGGGGACCCTCCGGAGTGGCTTGCTAAGTTCACGGGGGCTGTCAGGCACGCGCCCTACGCTCCCCCGCGAGACCTTCGCTCGAAATTCGGTCCTTGGTTCGTCTCGAAAGAAAAGCGGGGCCTCCCGGGAGAAGCGAGCCATGGCCGGTTCACATCGGGTGGCCTCGATGTGTGAAGGGAATAGTGGGACCCACGAGCGGAAGGCATTTTCAATAACGTCGAAGAAGAAAAAGGAAGGGGGTGCAACACGAGGACTTCCCGGGGAGGTCACCCATCCTAGTACTACTCTCGCCCAAGCACGCTTAGCCGGAGTTACGATGGGATCCGGTGCTTTAGTCTTTGGTATGATCGCACCCGTTTCGAGTGGGTCGGAGGTGCCATATATTGCTAGCCGGGGAGCGGTGGCGTGCTTAAGGGATTGATCGGCGGTCCGAAGTCATGGGGACCCTCCGGAGTAGCTTGCTAAGTTCACGGGGGCGTGGGCACGCGCCCTACGCTCCCCCGCGAGACCTTCGCTCGAAATTCGGTCCTTGGTTCGTCTCGAAAGAAAAGCGGGGCCTCCCGGGAGAGCGAGCCATGGCCGGTTCACATCGGGTGGCCTCGATGTGTGAAGGGAATAGTGGGACCCACGAGCGAGGCCATTTTCAATAACGTCGAAGAAGAAAAAGGAAGGGGGTGCAACACGAGGACTTCCCGGGGAGGTCACCCATCCTAGTACTACTCTCGCCCAAGCACGCTTAACCGGAGTTACGTGGGATCCGGTGCTTTAGTCTTTGGTATGATCGCACCCGTTTCGAGTGGGTCGGAGGTGCCATATATTGCTAGCCGGGGAGCGGTGGCGTGCTTAAAGGGTTGATCGGCGGTCCGAAGTCATGGGGACCCTCCGGAGTGGCTTGCTAAGTTCACGGGGGCTGTGGGCACGCGCCCTACGCTCCCCCACGAGACCTTCGCTCGAAATTCGGTCCTTGGTTCGTCTCGAAAGAAAAGCGGGGCCTCCCGGGGGAGCGAGCCATGGCCGGTTCACATCGGGTGGCCTCGATGTGTGAAGGGAATGGTGGGACCCACGAGCGAGAGGCATTTTCAATAACGTCGAAGAAAAAAAGGAAGGGGGTGCAACACGAGGACTTCCCGGGGAGGTCACCCATCCTAGTACTACTCTCGCCCAAGCACGCTTAACCCGGAGTTACGATGGGATCCGGTGCTTTAGTCTTTGGTATGATCGCACCCGTTTCGAGTGGGTCGGAGGTGCCATATATTGCTAGCCGGGGAGCGGTGGCGTGCTTAAGGGATTGATCGGCGGTCCGAAGTCATGGGGACCCTCCGGAGTGGCTTGCTAAGTTCACGGGAGGCGCTAGGCACGCGCCCTACGCTCCCCCGCGAGACCTTCGCTCGAAATTCGGTCCTTGGTTCGTCTCGAAAGAAAAGCGGGGCCTCCCGGGAGAGCGAGCCATGGCCGGTTCACATCGGGTGGCCTCGATGTGTGAAGGGAATGGTGGGACCCACGAGCGAGGCGATTTTCAATAACGTCGAAGAAGAAAAAGGAAGGGGTGCAACACGAGGACTTCCCGGGAGGTCACCCATCCTAGTACTACTCTCGCCCAAGCACGCTTAGCCGGAGTTACGATGGGATCCGGTGCTTTAGTCTTTGGTATGATCGCACCCGTTTCGAGTGGGTCGGAGGTGCCATATATTGCTAGCCGGGGAGCGGTGGCGTGCTTAAGGGATTGATCGACGGTCCGAAGTCATGGGGACCCTCCGGAGTGGCTTGCTAAGTTCACGGGGGCGTAGGCACGCGCCCTACGCTCCCCCGCGAGACCTTCGCTCGAAATTCGGTCCTTGGTTCGTCTCGAAAGAAAAGCGGGGCCTCCCGGGAGAGCGAGCCATGGCCGGTTCACATCGGGTGGCCTCGATGTGTGAAGGGAATAGTGGGACCCACGAGCGAAGGCTGTTTTCAATAACGTCGAAGAAGAAAAAGGAAGGGGTGCAACACGAGGACTTCCCGGGGAGGTCACCCATCCTAGTACTACTCTCGCCCAAGCACGCTTAGCCGGAGTTACGATGGGATCCGGTGCTTTAGTCTTTGGTATGATCGCACCCGTTTCGAGTGGGTCGGAGGTGCCATATATTGCTAGCCGGGGAGCGGTGGCGTGCTTAAGGGATTGATCGGCGGTCCGAAGTCATGGGGACCCTCCGGAGTAGCTTGCTAAGTTCACGGGGCGTGGGAGGCACGCGCCCTACGCTCCCCCGCGAGACCTTCGCTCGAAATTCGGTCCTTGGTTCGTCTCGAAAGAAAGGGCGGGGCCTCCAGGCGAGCCATGGCCGGTTCACATCGGGTGGCCTCGATGTGTGAAGGGAATGGTGGGACCCACGAGCGGAGGCTGTTTTTCATAACGTCGAAGAAGAAAAAGGAGGGGGTGCAACACGAGGACTTCCCGGGAGGTCACCCATCCTAGTACTACTCTCGCCCAAGCACGCTTAACCGGAGTTACGATGGGATCCGGTGCTTTAGTCTTTGGTATGATCGCACCCGTTTCGAGTGGGTCGGAGGTGCCATATATTGCTAGCCGGGGAGCGGTGGCGTGCTTAAAGGGATTGATCGGCGGTCCGAAGTCATGGGGACCCTCCGGAGTAGCTTGCTAAGTTCACGGGAGGCTGTGGGCACGCGCCCTACGCTCCCCCACGAGACCTTCGCTCGAAATTCGGTCCTTGGTTCGTCTCGAAAGAAAAGCGGGGCCTCCCGGGGAGCGAGCCATGGCCGGTTCACATCGGGTAGCCTCGATGTGTGAAGGGAATGGTGGGACCCACGAGCGAGGCGATTTTCAATAACGTCGAAGAAGAAAAAGGAAGGGGTGCAACACGAGGACTTCCCGGGAGGTCACCCATCCTAGTACTACTCTCGCCCAAGCACGCTTAACCGGAGTTACGATGGGATCCGGTGCTTTAGTCTTTGGTATGATCGCACCCGTTTCGGGTGGGTCGGAGGTGCCATATATTGCTAGCCGGGGAGCGGTGGCGTGCTTAAAGGGATTGATCGACGGTCCGAAGTCATGGGGACCCTCCGGAGTGGCTTGCTAAGTTCACGGGGGCGTAGGCACGCGCCCTACGCTCCCCCACGGACCTTCGCTCGAAATTCGGTCCTTGGTTCGTCTCGAAAGAAAAGCGGGGCCTCCCGGGGAGAGCGAGCCATGGCCGGTTCACATCGGGTGGCCTCGATGTGTGAAGGGAATGGTGGGACCCACGGCGAGAGGCATTTTCAATAACGTCGAAGAAGAAAAAGGAAGGGGTGCAACACGAGGACTTCCCGGGAGGTCACCCATCCTAGTACTACTCTCGCCCAAGCACGCTTAACCGGAGTTACGTGGGATCCGGTGCTTTAGTCTTTGGTATGATCGCACCCGTTTCGAGTGGGTCGGAGGTGCCATATATTGCTAGCCGGGAGCGGTGGCGTGCTTAAGGGATTGATCGGCGGTCCGAAGTCATGGGGACCCTCCGGAGTAGCTTGCTAAGTTCACGGGGGCGTGGGCACGCGCCCTACGCTCCCCCGAGACCTTCGCTCGAAATTCGGTCCTTGGTTCGTCTCGAAAGAAAAGCGGGGCCTCCCGGGAGAGCGAGCCATGGCCGGTTCACATCGGGTGGCCTCGATGTGTGAAGGGAATGGTGGGACCCACGGCGAGGCGTTTTCAATAACGTCGAAGAAGAAAAAGGAAGGGGGTGCAACACGAGGACTTCCCGGGGAGGTCACCCATCCTAGTACTACTCTCGCCCAAGCACGCTTAGCCGGAGTTACGATGGGATCCGGTGCTTTAGTCTTTGGTATGATCGCACCCGTTTCGAGTGGGTCGGAGGTGCCATATATTGCTAGCCGGGGAGCGGTGGCGTGCTTAAGGGATTGATCGGCGGTCCGAAGTCATGGGGACCCTCCGGGGTGGCTTGCTAAGTTCACGGGGCGTAGGCACGCGCCCTACGCTCCCCCACGAGACCTTCGCTCGAAATTCGGTCCTTGGTTCGTCTCGAAAGAAAAGCGGGGCTCTCCGGGGAGCGAGCCATGGCCGGTTCACATCGGGTGGCCTCGATGTGTGAAGGGAATGGTGGGACCCACGAGCGGAGGCATTTTCAATAACGTCGAAGAAGAAAAAGGAAGGGGGTGCAACACGAGGACTTCCCGGGGAGGTCACCCATCCTAGTACTACTCTCGCCCAAGCACGCTTAACCGGAGTTACGATGGGATCCGGTGCTTTAGTCTTTGGTATGATCGCACCCGTTTCGAGTGGGTCGGAGGTGCCATATATTGCTAGCCGGGGAGCGGTGGCGTGCTTAAGGGATTGATCGGCGGTCCGAAGTCATGGGGACCCTCCGGGGTAGCTTGCTAAGTTCACGGGGCGCGTGGGCACGCGCCCTACGCTCCCCCACGGGACCTTCGCTCGAAATTCGGTCCTTGGTTCGTCTCGAAAGAAAAGCGGGGCCTCCCGGGGGAGCGAGCCATGGCCGGTTCACATCGGGTGGCCTCGATGTGTGAAGGGAATGGTGGGACCCACGAGCGAGGCGGTTTTTCAGTAACGTCGAAGAAGAAAAAGGAAGGGGGTGCAACACGAGGACTTCCCGGGAGGTCACCCATCCTAGTACTACTCTCGCCCAAGCACGCTTAACCGGAGTTACGATGGGATCCGGTGCTTTAGTCTTTGGTATGATCGCACCCGTTTCGAGTGGGTCGGAGGTGCCATATATTGCTAGCCGGGGAGCGGTGGCGTGCTTAAGGGATTGATCGGCGGTCCGAAGTCATGGGGACCCTCCGGAGTGGCTTGCTAAGTTCACGGGGGCGTAGGCACGCGCCCTACGCTCCCCCGCGAGACCTTCGCTCGAAGTCGGTCCTTGGTTCGTCTCGAAAGAAAAGCGGGGCCTCCCGGGAGGAGCGAGCCATGGCCGGTTCACATCGGGTGGCCTCGATGTGTGAAGGGAATAGTGGGACCCACGAGCGGAGGCATTTTCAATAACGTCGAAGAAAGAAAAAGGAAGGGGTGCAACACGAGGACTTCCCGGGAGGTCACCCATCCTAGTACTACTCTCGCCCAAGCACGCTTAGCCGGAGTTACGATGGGATCCGGTGCTTTAGTCTTTGGTATGATCGCACCCGTTTCGAGTGGGTCGGAGGTGCCATATATTGCTAGCCGGGGAGCGGTGGCGTGCTTAAGGGATTGATCGGCGGTCCGAAGTCATGGGGACCCTCCGGAGTAGCTTGCTAAGTTCACGGGAGGCGTGGGCACGCGCCCTACGCTCCCCCACGAGACCTTCGCTCGAAATTCGGTCCTTGGTTCGTCTCGAAAGAAAAGCGGGGCCTCCCGGGAGAGCGAGCCATGGCCGGTTCACATCGGGTGGCCTCGATGTGTGAAGGGAATGGTGGGACCCACGGCGAGAGGCTGATTTTCAATAACGTCGAAGAAGAAAAAGGAAGGGGTGCAACACGAGGACTTCCCGGGGAGGTCACCCATCCTAGTACTACTCTCGCCCAAGCACGCTTAACCGGAGTTACGATGGGATCCGGTGCTTTAGTCTTTGGTATGATCGCACCCGTTTCGAGTGGGTCGGAGGTGCCATATATTGCTAGCCGGGGAGCGGTGGCGTGCTTAAGGGATTGATCGGCGGTCCGAAGTCATGGGGACCCTCCGGAGTAGCTTGCTAAGTTCACGGGGGCGTCAGGCACGCGCCCTACGCTCCCCCGCGAGACCTTCGCTCGAAGTCGGTCCTTGGTTCGTCTCGAAAGAAAAGCGGGGCCTCCCGGGAGAGCGAGCCATGGCCGGTTCACATCGGGTGGCCTCGATGTGTGAACGGAATAGTGGGACCCACGAGCGAGGGCTGTTTTAATAACGTCGAAGAAGAAAAAGGAAGGGGTGCAACACGAGGACTTCCCGGGGAGGTCACCCATCCTAGTACTACTCTCGCCCAAGCACGCTTAACCGGAGTTACGATGGGATCCGGTGCTTTAGTCTTGGTATGATCGCACCCGTTTCGAGTGGGTCGGAGGTGCCATATATTGCTAGCCGGGGAGCGGTGGCGTGCTTAAAGGGATTGATCGGCGGTCCGAAGTCATGGGGACCCTCCGGAGTAGCTTGCTAAGTTCACGGGGGGCGTAGGCACGCGCCCTACGCTCCCCGCGAGACCTTCGCTCGAAATTCGGTCCTTGGTTCGTCTCGAAAGAAAAGCGGGGCCTCCCGGGAGAGCGAGCCATGGCCGGTTCACATCGGGTGGCCTCGATGTGTGAAGGGAATGGTGGGACCCACGGCGAGGCATTTTCAATAACGTCGAAGAAGAAAAAGGAAGGGGTGCAACACGAGGACTTCCCGGGGAGGTCACCCATCCTAGTACTACTCTCGCCCAAGCACGCTTAACCGGAGTTACGTGGGATCCGGTGCTTTAGTCTTTGGTATGATCGCACCCGTTTCGAGTGGGTCGGAGGTGCCATATATTGCTAGCCGGGGAGCGGTGGCGTGCTTAAGGGATTGATCGGCGGTCCGAAGTCATGGGGACCCTCCGGAGTGGCTTGCTAAGTTCACGGGGGCGTGAGGCACGCGCCCTACGCTCCCCCGCAAACCTTCGCTCGAAATTCGGTCCTTGGTTCGTCTCGAAAGAAAAGCGGGGCCTCCGCGGGAGAACGAGCCATGGCGGTTCACATCGGGTGGCCTCGATGTGAGAACGGAATAGTGGGACCCACGAGCGAGGCGATTTTCAATAACGTCGAAGAAGAAAAAGGAAGGGGTGCAACACGAGGACTTCCCGGGGAGGTCACCCATCCTAGTACTACTCTCGCCCAAGCACGCTTAACCGGAGTTACGATGGGATCCGGTGCTTTAGTCTTTGGTATGATCGCACCCGTTTCGAGTGGGTCGGAGGTGCCATATATTGCTAGCCGGGGAGCGGTGGCGTGCTTAAAAGGGATTGATCGGCGGTCCGAAGTCATGGGGACCCTCGGGGTGGCTTGCTAAGTTCACGGGGGGCGCAGGCACGCGCCCTACGCTCCCCCACGAGACCTTCGCTCGAAATTCGGTCCTTGGTTCGTCTCGAAAGAAAAGCGGGGCCTCCCGGGGGAACGAGCCATGGCCGGTTCACATCGGGTGGCCTCGATGTGTGAAGGGAATGGTGGGACCCACGGCGAGAGGCTGATTTTCAATAACGTCGAAGAAGAAAAAGGAAGGGGTGCAACACGAGGACTTCCCGGGGAGGTCACCCATCCTAGTACTACTCTCGCCCAAGCACGCTTAACCGGAGTTACGATGGGATCCGGTGCTTTAGTCTTTGGTATGATCGCACCCATTTCGAGTGGGTCGGAGGTGCCATATATTGCTAGCCGGGGAGCGGTGGCGTGCTTAAGGGATTGATCGGCGGTCCGAAGTCATGGGGACCCTCCGGAGTGGCTTGCTAAGTTCACGGGGGCTGTAGGCACGCGCCCTACGCTCCCCCACGAGACCTTCGCTCGAAATTCGGTCCTTGGTTCGTCTCGAAAGAAAAGCGGGGCCTCCCCGGGGGAGCGAGCCATGGCCGGTTCACATCGGGTGGCCTCGATGTGTGAAGGGAATGGTGGGACCCACGAGCGGAGGCTGTTTTCAATAACGTCGAAGAAGAAAAAGGAAGGGGTGCAACACGAGGACTTCCCGGGAGGTCACCCATCCTAGTACTACTCTCGCCCAAGCACGCTTAACCGGAGTTACGATGGGATCCGGTGCTTTAGTCTTTGGTATGATCGCATCCGTTTCGAGTGGGTAGGAGGTGCCATATATTGCTAGCCGGGGAGCGGTGGCGTGCTTAAGGGATTGATCGGCGGTCGAAGTCATGGGGACCCTCCGGAGTGGCTTGCTAAGTTCACGGGGGCGTGGGCACGCGCCCTACGCTCCCCCACGGACCTTCGCTCGAAATTCGGTCCTTGGTTCGTCTCGAAAGAAAAGCGGGGCCTCCCCGGGAGAGCGAGCCATGGCCGGTTCACATCGGGTGGCCTCGATGTGAGAACGGAATAGTGGGACCCACGAGCGAGGGCGATTTTCAATAACGTCGAAGAAGAAAAAGGAAGGGGTGCAACACGAGGACTTCCCGGGAGGTCACCCATCCTAGTACTACTCTCGCCCAAGCACGCTTAACCGGAGTTCGATGGGATCCGGTGCTTTAGTCTTTGGTATGATCGCACCCGTTTCGGGTGGGTAGGAGGTGCCATATATTGCTAGCCGGGGAGCGGTGGCGTGCTTAAGGGATTGATCGACGGTCGAAGTCATGGGGACCCTCCGGAGTGGCTTGCTAAGTTCACGGGGGCGTAGGCACGCGCCCTACGCTCCCCCGCGAGACCTTCGCTCGAATTCGGTCCTTGGTTCGTCTCGAAAGAAAAGCGGGGCCTCCCGGGAGCGAGCCATGGCCGGTTCACATCGGGTGGCCTCGATGTGTGAAGGGAATGGTGGGACCCACGAGCGAGGAGGCGTTTTCAATAACGTCGAAGAAGAAAAAGGAAGGGGTGCAACACGAGGACTTCCCGGGAGGTCACCCATCCTAGTACTACTCTCGCCCAAGCACGCTTAACCGGAGTTACGATGGGATCCGGTGCTTTAGTCTTTGGTATGATCGCATCCGTTTCGAGTGGGTAGGAGGTGCCATATATTGCTAGCCGGGGAGCGGTGGCGTGCTTAAGGGATTGATCGACGGTCCGAAGTCATGGGGACCCTCCGGAGTAGCTTGCTAAGTTCACGGGGCTGTAGGCACGCGCCCTACGCTCCCCACGGACCTTCGCTCGAATTCGGTCCTTGGTTCGTCTCGAAAGAAAAGCGGGGCCTCCCGGGAGAAGCGAGCCATGGCCGGTTCACATCGGGTGGCCTCGATGTGAGAACGGAATAGTGGGACCCACGAGCGAGAGGCGATTTCAATAACGTCGAAGAACAAAAAGGAAGGGGTGCAACACGAGGACTTCCCGGGAGGTCACCCATCCTAGTACTACTCTCGCCCAAGCACGCTTAGGGGCCGGGTTCGGTTGGGATCGGGTGCTTTGAGTGCTGAGTATGATAGCACCTTCGGGGGAGTGGGTTCGGTAGGTGCCATTATATTTGGTTAGCCGGGAGCGGCTTCTGTGTTTGGAAAGTATGAATAGAAATCTGCAGAAAATCCCACTTCAACCATTTGTTGGTGTTTGGTAACCCCGAAGTGGGATATAATTCACCCCTTGATGGGGTGAGATTACCCCCTTCAACATTTTAATTTGTAAATAAATGCCCCATTATAATTTAAGAAAATGATTATCATATTTAATTAATTATTTCATTTTTATTATAAATAATTACTACTACTGAAATATAATTTAATTAATATAAGTATTTACAACTGATATCCTTAATGTTTTTAAGATTTCCACTACACAATTACAATGTTTGGTTCGGGGTTTTTAGGATTTTTTAATAATTTTTAAAAATTAAAATTTGTAAACTATAAAATTATTTAAAAATATAAAAAAATAAACGGATGATAAGAAATAATAAAGTCATGAATGTAAAGTTATATTGCGTCAACTACAAAGATACAACATCACAACAACGGTTATAAAAATAAAGGGTTTCATAAAAAAAAAATGTAGAATGCATAATACATAAAAAACAAACGCTTAATTAAAAAAAAAACAAAGAAATAATTAAAATTGTACTTTTAATATCTTGTTAGTTTTGTTTAACTTTTAATAAATACTTAGCATGTTTATCTTCTAATTATCTTCTAATATCACATTTTTAGCATTAATTAGTGAATTAGCTTGAGTAATTAGACTTCAATTTGAAGCATTGAGAGATGGCGAAGAACATGCTTCAAAGTTTGTTAAAAGAAAACCAAGGAGAAAACACCTAGTCAAGTGGCATTTTAAAACAAATTAAATATGTAGCTTTTTTCATTCATGGAGGAGATGAGATCTTGGACCTATAGCTTTTAGATCACAAACAATGGAGGTCAACTATGACCAAGACAAGGTTCAACATAAGGCCGAAGAATGCGGCTTGAAGGGGTCAATAGAGTTGAATTTACCTTAATTATTTTCCTTCATTTCTTTCTAAAGTCAAAAATGTAAGGTCGTTGTGCTTTATAATAAGAAGAGTGCAAGCATATAGGAAGGAAGAAAAATGGAGGTTCATTTACAAGTATCTTTTCATGTGACTTCATTATTTCCAATGATCCATAACATTGTCTACACTCAAATAGAGATTTACAATAAGTTATTAAGATAGCAAAGAAATGGCAAAAATTTAATCACCTCGGTAATCTTCGATACACGGCTAATCTTAGGAGAAATTTATTGAAACATGATACATAAACCATAGATTTAAAACAAAAATTCCGAATCGGATTCTTCAAGCATCTTGTGTGTGCCTTTGGCCTTTGCTCCTGTCTTGAATTGGTTGCCTTCAATGTACCTGAATCCAACTCCTTCAAGAATTTCTCCTTTAAAATTGTTGAAGCTCAAATACCGAAGAAGTAATGGAAAAACAAAATGAAAAAATGACCACAATGGAAAAGCTCATGATTTTCCATAGTGATGAAATACAAATACTCATAAATGTGTCAGTTTCTTTAGCTCACCAAGTTCGGGAGGTAGGGTATCTTCTTTGCCATCGAGATTCATAATAATCACATGATCACAACCAAACATAGACACAAATCAGCAACTTGAACAAAGGACATGCAATCCATCTACACACACACACACACACACACACACATCAATTTTAGCCACAGACAAGAAAACAACAGCTACTTACAAACATCACAAATGGACAACTAATTCATAGAACAAGCATCCTCTGTTAAAAAGAGAGCAACGGTATACATCAACTAACCTTCAAACCAACCTAAGCACAAAGCCATAAGCAATTCTCTTCAAACTTGCACTAGAATGTGCAACTATAATTTGCAACTAAAACACATCAACTAACCTTTATCAACTTATTAATAAACCGAAAGTAAAAAGTTAGGGCGTGCGGCAAATTAGTGAATCATGCTTCTATGGCACGCCAAGTTTAGCAATTCTTCCATATGTACGATGAAAACCTGCCATAAAATTTCATGACATAAACAACAAGACATCATAACATATACTTTCAATTCTCTTACCTCCCGATGGCACGCTATAAGCTTTTCATCTTCATGCGAACCGCGCTTAACAATCATTAAAAAACCTGCCATTCAAACGCGTTAAAACCCAAAGCATATAAATACAAAAGATGAGACATTAGGGCCTCGCAAAGGGCGGTCCATTGCACCCCACATAACTACCATGCATGATCCTGCGAATGCTAACGCATCGTCAAAATCATACATGTCCACCCTTTGCGAATACCCCGCAACTTAGGAAAAGATAAAAAAAAGTACCAACACAACGGACGAATATGCATAGAACCGGTTCGGTCGATCAAATTGTTTCACTTTGAGCCATCCATTGGTTAATTGAAACCCCCACCAATGAACCGCATAACCCCGATTTTTAGAAACTCGGGTTTTCTCGCCATGAAACCTCTCGCGTCGCCTTCGCGCTTTCGAAGATAGTCGAAGACATCATGCAGCACATGATCGTCAAACCCGTCCAACTCCATCACTTTCGCATACAAGGTCTCGGTCCGGTGACAAGTTGTATTTCGGTTGGCGGCCATTTCTCCAGCGGCATCGACTAGCTCACTAATCACCACACCGCTCGAGTGCCCTTACCGGCACGTCGTTGTGTTGGCGTGGATGATTTCGCCGGCTATTTGTCGGCATGTGGAATGGAGTCATTGTCGGCATCTTCCCCACTCGATGTTCGGTTGGGATGGATTCAACCATATCAACGTCGTCGTCGTTGTACGATTTCTCCCTAAATCGAGAGAATAGTGATGTCGCGTCTTGACCCGTCGCGTGATCTTCGCCACATATAATCCTCAACCCATCGTAGTGCTCGGTGCGTTTGATGAAAAGGGACGGGGCGGGGGGTGTGCCTACACAAAACAACGTTCATACGGAAGTACATATGGAAGAATTGCGAAATTTAAACGTGCATTTCGAACCTCAATGTACGCAATCGCCACTAACGGGTCCAATGTGATGGTCTTCGTGTCTCTCGTCCCATCCCGCGCCGCTAAGTTCACGAACCCTCTTTATTTCAATAAATCGGGCCTTCAAGGTGCGGTAGTGGTTCTCAACATTTCGGGTGGGTGAAATCCGTACAAGCTTGGTACATGCACGGACACGAGGCGACGCCCGGCCTCTTAAATGACTTGTCGCACTTGAGTCCCTTCTTAGCTTGTTCAACAAGCAAAGGAATGAAATGTGTCATACTCGTTCTTCCATCTCTTGTTTGGTGTACCACGTTTGGTGGCGGCAACCTTCGACATTGAACCGTTCCACGTGCACCGTCGCTAGCATTGCTTGAACCTTCCATTTCTAGGTCTCCAATGAACAACCTTCAATGTTGGATATGTGCCAATGTTTTACATGACGAATTCGGCAATGATATTTGTGCATGAATTAGAAAACTTGTACGCACCCTAAACGATTTCGGAGGTAATGCATGTTTTATAAGATCAAAATAATGCTTCATAAGAAACGAACCGTAAAAGAATAACAAAATGCGACATAAACACATTGCGACAACCATGCCTTGTCATTCGGATTAAGATAACAACTTCAAACTAACAAAAAATTCAAATAAAAACACATACAATGAAAGTGACATGACATCTTGCATAAAGTACTATGCAAGAATTACATGGCGGTTCACGGCATATAAAACATAAAAACGAAAAGAAACATGTTCATCAATTGCAAGACACATCACGTGCTACTGCTTTGTAATCAACCCACATGTCGTTTGCAATCGCTTCCCTAATCTCTACCCATTGCCGGTTTTTTCCCTTTGTTGCTCACGCAGGACCGGCCCTGTGATAATGTCGATGCCTCCTCCGTGTGCACCGTCACATCATTCAAAATCCGGTCATTCGGATCAACTCTGCGATGTAATTGTGAATAATGCAACAGGACAAGTACTAATCTCACTGCGTTACGAATGGGAAGAAAGGGTGTGATGTTAGGATTTTGAGCCGGTTTTTCAAAATAGCGAACGCCCGCTCCACCCGCGACCGCAACATAGAGTCCCTAAGATTAAAAAGTTCTTTGGGGTTTTGTAGGCGGTCTACCACTATGTTCTTTCGGATGGTATCTAACACCTCTGTAGGTGCTATGAAACAGGGCATCGTCGTGTACCCGGCCGTCCACCAAGTAATATTTCCCTACGGTGTGCAATTACATGTCAGCTGTTAAACAATCTAGCATGTTAGGGAATATGTGAAGCATCTAAACCAAACCTTCAAACACTCTAAGACCCTGCGGAGTGGCGCGATATTGCATCCCTAAGAACTGTGAAATCATTTTTGAGCCTTCTTCAGTCCCGGCCATTACATATGTAAATTTCAGGTCCGGATTAACCACGGCAAGAACGTTAGTGTGGGACCCTTACGACCACGGAGGCGTGGCATATCTTGGGATGGCACCGAAACGGCGACGTGTGTCCCGTCCAACAAACCTACGCGAGTCCTACATGGTTTGAGAAATGTGTCAATCGTCATTATGTTACGTCTGATGAATCCATTTTGAAGTGTCGGTTAGGTGACATGTGCTTTCTTACTTTGAAATACGGGTACCTTGTGGTATTGTTCTCGATGTCGGGGTGACATGTAGTCTGGGCGGGTGCACAAAATGGGACGGAGTGCGCACGGGGCCCGTAGAACCATATTGAAATAACGGGCGATTGTCTCCCCTGAGCGGAGGAAGTCGACGCGCATTATCCTATTTTTGGTGTTGTGGCCCACCACGTGCAAGGAACATTGCAAGTTGCTCCTCCACGGATGTATGCACGGTGTCTACGGCGGGTGTTTGTCACGCATAATTGACGCTATGTGCATGAATGGACCGACATCCATCCGAAGGTAACTAACACGGTAGTCCGGCCCACTTCTTAATATGCGCTCCATGTGTTTTTGTAGTCGGCCCGAACTTGAAGGCTCCCTAAACCTAGGAAACTGTCCTCGCCCGGATGCTCGAGCAAGACCGCGACAACGACAACCATGGTCGTGAAGCGCGGTGGCGGCCGTGAGATAGCTCCGAGTGGTAGATGGGTCCATCTACGCGGTTATTTTACATACTATGTGAGAATTGTGCAAAACACATTGATAAAAATGGGAGAACTAAGGTAAGACGGTTTGCCAAAACATGTGTCGCATATATTTCACATCATCGGAAGTTGATCTCGGGCATTCCTAGTTAGTACAATATGATGACAATTCATTATGTTTGCAATATTTTCGGCATCGGTAACACTTTCACAAGTCACCGAGAGCAACCACAAACAAATGATGGAATGTCATAAGTAAAAAAAAAGAAAAGAATCCGAGCGGAGTAAAACCCACATCCAAAAGTAAATATAGGGCTCGAGAACCATCGTTAGGAATATCCGTGTCGCGACATCGCATCCCTCTCCCAAGTTGCACTCAAGATGGCTGCAGCGGTTACCCCCGTGCACACACATACTATAATGGGAAGGGCGGGTTGTATGTAGGGCGTGGGCGGCCAGTTGCCTCGCCATTGGGCAATATCGAGTGAGGGTGCATAAATATTTTACGTGTTGTTACGTGGTGATCGAGTAGCCAACACAACAAATGCAACACGTGGACATCATCGCCCCGGGGTTAGTGAGGGCGGTCGGGCGGCGGGGCGAGGCAAAAAAGATCCGAGACATTGATTAAAAGTAAAACACATAACAACACTACTAGGAATGACAAGTATGTTACGAGCATGAAGCGCATGGTGTGCGCGGTGATATTTTAAAAATGACGTATAGAGCGAGAACAACATAACATCCGTAAGCAATTCACAACCACGGAAAGGCATACCATAACAAATCTAGAGTTCAAAAATATTACGATGATGGTTATCCCGGTAGAAGATGAACAAAATTTGAAATATAATTGTAGAAGATGAACAAATTGGAAGTAAAGTGAAAAAATCACGGCGAGATCTATTTTAATCACCAATGGTACGAGATATACTTTATAAGAAAAATAAGAAAATGAAGAGCAAAACACGGCAACCATTGCGGGGGTCAACTGGTTTAAAAACGAGAGAAACCATGCAAAACACGGTGAAGACGCGAGATCTTAAAACAAGAAAGTAGCTCTGCAAACAATGATATGTAATGGGAGTACACATTCATCAATACATAATAAAGTAAACCACAAGAGGAAAACGGTGCATGGGGAAATCTACTTTAATTAATAATAGTGAATGATATACTTCGAGATGAAAATAATAAAATAGAGAAGAACAAATCAACAACCATTGCGGAGGGAACATAGTTTAATCAACATTGTGGTGTTCACAATCACGGTCGGGCCTCACGAGAAAAAAAAATATCGTTCGAAATCAATCGGATGGGGAACTTATCAAAAACAAAGCAAAGCGAAATCTCACATCAATAAAAAGAAGATATAGTAATCCATTGAAAACACACGGTACATGGCAGATGTTCAAGAGGAAAAAATATCCTTCGAAATCAATGGGATCGAGTGCTTATGAAAAAATGAACCAATCTGAAATCTCACACTAATAAATGTAAGGTAGGGAATATGAAAACCCACATAGAGGAGCAAGATTTTTAAAAGGAAAAATACCTATACAAACAATGACAAGAAAAGAGGATTCACAATCATCAATTTAAAACTTTAGTAAATACGAGACATAAATACATACACAAGCAATGTTAATAAAGAGAAGATATAGTCATCGGTTGATAAGTTTCGGTAAACAACGAGATATTCAAGAGCAAAAATATCACTCGAAATCAAGCGGATGTTTAGCTTTTTCAAAAAAATGAATCAATCTGAAATATCACGGTAATAAATGGAATGTAGGGAATATGAAAACCCACAAAGGAGAGGGAGATCTTTAAAAGAAAAAATACATACACAAACTATGAAAAGAAAAGCGTATACATATCCATCAATTTATAACTTAGAGTAAATGGCGAGTCCTACAAAAGATAAATACATATGCAAGCAATGTTAATAAAAGAGAAGATATAGTAATCCATTGAAAACACAGTACATGGCCGGATGTTCAAGAGGAAAAATATCCTTGAAACCAATGGGATCGAGAGCTTATGAAAAAATGAACCAATCGAAATATCACACTAATAAATGTAAGGTAGGGAATATGAAAACCCATATAGAGGAGCAAGATTTTTAAAAGGAAAAATACCTATACAAACAATGACAAGAAAAGAGGATTCAAAATCATCAATTTAAAACTTACGGTAAATGGCGGGACATAAATACATATGCAAGCAATGTTAATAAAAAGAAGATATAGTCATCGGTTGATAAGTTTTGATGCGGATCTTCAAGAGCAAAATATCACTCGAAATCAAGCGGATGTTTAGTTTTTAAAAAAATAGAATCAATGCGAAATGTCACGGTAATAAATGGGATGTAGGGAATATGAAAACCCACATAGAAGAGGGAGATCTTAAAAAGAAAAAATACCTACACAAACTATGACAAGAAAAGCGTATACATATCCATCAATTTATAACTTAGAGTAAATGGCGGACCTACAAAAGATAAAATACATATGCAAGCAATGTTAATAAAAAGAAGATATAGTAATCCATTGAAAACCCACGGTACATGGCGAGATGTTCAAGAGGAAAAAATATCCTTCGAAATCAATGGGATCGAGAGCTTATGAAAAATGAACCAATCTGAAATCTCACGGTAATAAATGGAAGGTAGGGAATATGAAAACCCACATAGAAGAGATAGATTTTTAAAAGGAAAAATACCTATACAAACAATGACAAGAAAAGAGGATTCATAATCATCAAATTTAAACTTCTGATAAATGGCGGGACATAAATACATATGCAAGCAATGTTAATAAAAAGAGAAGATGTAGTCATCAATTGATAAGTCCCCGGTAAATGGCGAGATATTCAAGAGCAAAAAAAATCACTTTCGAAAACAATCGGATGTTAAGCTTTTAAAAAAATGAATAAATTTGAAATCTCCACAGTGATGGCTTGGGAATATGAAAACCCACGAAGATGAGAGACATATTTTGGAAAAAATACATACACAAAAACTATGACAAGAGAAGCGGATACATATTGATCGATTTAAAACTTACGGTAAATGGCGAGACCTACAAAAGATAAAATACAATTGATAACGAAAGGGAAGACATATTCATCAATTGATAAGAAAATAAATCACAAAGGAAACCATTTCATGGGGATATATATTTTAATCACTCAATTAGGCATGATATACTTCCTAAAAAAAATATGAAAACGAAGGGAAGAACAACTCCACAACGTTGCATGTGGGAACCTATTTTAATCACCAATAGTAATTGACAATCTGCTTTGGGGCCTCCCGGAACAAACATAGCATTGAAAACCACTCGGACGGCGAGATGATGAGAAATGAATACAATATCAAATCTCACGTAATTCCGAAAGAGAGAATATGAAAACCCACGGTGAGGGGACGAGATCTTAAAAATGAAAAAAAAAAACATATGCAAGCAATGACAACAAATAACCTTCAAAAGTTCACAATTGTTGAAGAAAACTTTAGTTAACCATAAAAGAGTGCATCATCTCCGAAAGATGGAAGAAGTAAACAAAAAATAACAACCCAAAATAAATCAACGGAAAAAGCAAAATTGAGCAAACTCAAACATGGGAAAAATTCACCAAAATTCACATAAGAAAAATAGAAATCGAGACTAATCGAAAGTAGAGAATTTGGGAAAATGAATATAAAGGCGACAACTCACGGCAAATCCGAAGGAGAGTACGAAAATTCACGGGGAAAGGGACCCACTGTAAAGAAAATAAGTATGTCATTAAATTGTAAAAAGAAAACCACAAAGGAACCAAAGACGCATGGAAATTTATTTCTAGGGAATAAAAAACTCACTAAAAACTAGTGGGGGGAAAGGCTGGTAATAGGGTTTGATCCGTTCATACAACTCACGAGAGAACACAAGAAACGGTGGAAGACGGGTACACCGATCAATAGCGTGAGAAATCCTGGAAAAAGCATGCCGGTTAATAGATCAATGCAAATGTATAATAAAAATAAAAACAATCTCGGAGAAGAATATGGAACTTGGTTGGAGTATGTACACCTGGCGAGAGCGAAAGTCGACCAAGCCGATGTTCGGTCGGAGCGGTGGGGACCTTTTACGGAAGTGTGTGCTAGCGAACCGGCTTCGGGCGGCGAAAGTGCGGTTGTTTTTCTCGGCGCTGAGGCTTCGATCTAGAGCGCGAATGAAGAAAACCCGTAGAAAGGGCGGGGGAAAGGGAGGGGGAAGTCGAAGTTCGGGCGAGGTCCCGTAAGAAGCACGTGCTAGCGCGTGCCCGGCCGGGACGCGAAGTGATGGCCGGAGCTTTTCAATCTGAACTCGAGCGCCGAAGTCGCGGAAGTGGGAACTTGTCAAATCATCACTTCGGGACCGACGTCGGTAGCAACACAGAAGTGGGCCGGAAGTGGCCCCCCCACCTCACTCCTGGACCCGCTCGATCAAACCCCCCCTTAACCGGAGTTCGATGGGATCCGGTGCTTTAGTCTTTGGTATGATCGCATCCGTTTCAGTGGGTAGGAGGTGCCATATATTGCTAGCCGGGAGCGGTGGCGTGCTTAAGGGATTGATCGACGGTCCGAAGTCATGGGGACCCTCCGGAGTGGCTTGCTAAGTTCACGGGGCGCCGGGCACGCGCCCTACGCTCCCCCGCGAGACCTTCGCTCGAAATTCGGTCCTTGGTTCGTCTCGAAAGAAAAGCGGGGCCTCCCGGGAGAACGAGCCATGGCCGGTTCACATCGGGTGGCCTAGATGTGTGAAGGGAATGGTGGGACCCACGGCGAGAGGCATTTTCAATAACGTCGAAGAAGAAAAAAGAAAGGCGTGCAACACGAGGACTTCCCGGGAGGTCACCCATCCCTAGTACTACTCTCGCCCAAGCACGCTTAACCGGAGTTCGATGGGATCCGGTGCTTTAGTCTTTGGTATGATCGCACCCATTTCCAGTGGGTCGGACGTGCCATATATTGCTAGCCGGGGAGCGGTGGCGTGCTTAAGGGATTGCTCGGCGGTCCGAAGTCATGGGGACCCTCCGGAGTAGCTTGCTAAGTTCACGGGGCGCTGGGCACGCGCCCTACGCTCCCCACGGACCTTCGCTCAAAGTCGGTCCTTGGTTCGTCTCGAAAGAAAAGCGGGGCCTATAGGGAGAACGAGCCATGGCCGGTTCACATCGGGTGGCCTCGATGTGAGAACGGAATAGTGGGACCCACGAGCGAGGCGATTTTAATAACGTCGAAGAAAGAAAAAGGAAGGGGTGCAACACGAGGACTTCCCGGGAGGTCACCCATCCTAGTACTACTCTCGCCCAAGCTCGCTTAACCGGAGTTCGATGGGATCCGGTGCTTTAGTCTTGGTATGATCGCATCCGTTTCGAGTGGGTAGGAGGTGCCATATATTGCTAGCCGGGGAGCGGTTGCGTGCTTAAGGGATTGATCGGCGGTCCGAAGTCATGGGGACCCTCCGGAGTAGCTTGCTAAGTTCACGGGGGGCTGTGGGCACGCGCCCTACGCTCCCCCACGAGACCTTCGCTCGAAATTCGGTCCTTGGTTCGTCTCGAAAGAAAAGCGGGGCCTCCCGGGGAGCGAGCCATGGCCGGTTCACATCGGGTGGCCTCGATGTGTGAAGGGAATGGTGGGACCCACGAGCGAGAGGCATTTTCAATAACGTCGAAGAAAGAAAAAGGAAGGGGTGCAACACGAGGACTTCCCGGGAGGTCACCCATCCCTAGTACTACTCTCGCCCAAGCACGCTTAACTTTGGAGTTACGATGGGATCCGGTGCTTTAGTCTTTGGTATGATCGCATCCGTTTCGAGTGGGTCGGAGGTGCCATATATTGCTAGCCGGGGAGCGGTGGCGTGCTTAAAGGATTGATCGACGGTCCGAAGTCATGGGGACCCTCCGGGAGTAGCTTGCTAAGTTCCACGGGGCGTGAGGCACGCGCCCTACGCTCCCCACGAGACCTTCGCTCGAAATTCGGTCCTTGGTTCGTCTCGAAAGAAAAGCGGGGCCTCCCGGGAGAGCGAGCCATGGCCGGTTCACATCGGGTGGCCTCGATGTGAGAACGGAATAGTGGGACCCACGGCGAGGGCGATTTCAATAACGTCGAAGAACAAAAAGGAAGGGGTGCAACACGAGGACTTCCCGGGAGGTCACCCATCCTAGTACTACTCTCGCCCAAGCACGCTTAAATTCGGAGTTCTTATGGGATCCGGTGCTTTAGTCTTTGGTATGATCGCATCCGTTTCGGGTGGGTAGGAGGTGCCATATATTGCTAGCCGGGGAGCGGTGGCGTGCTTAAGGGATTGATCGACGGTCCGAAGTCATGGGGACTCTCCGGAGTGGCTTGCTAAGTTCACGGGGGCGTAGGGAACGCGCCCTACGCTCCCCCACGGACCTTCGCTCGAAAGTCGGTCCTTGGTTCGTCTCGAAAGAAAAGCGGGGCCTCCCCGGGAGCGAGCCATGGCCGGTTCACATCGGGTGGCCTCGATGTGTGAAGGGAATGGTGGGACCCACGAGCGAGAGGTTGTTTTCAATAACGTCGAAGAAGAAAAAGGAAGGGGTGCAACACGAGGACTTCCCGGGGAGGTCACCCATCCTAGTACTACTCTCGCCCAAGCACGCATAACCGGATTTACGTGGGATCCGGTGCTTTAGTCTTTGGTATGATCGCACCCATTTCGAGTGGGTCGGACGTGCCATATATTGCTAGCCGGGGAGCGGTGGCGTGCTTAAAGGGATTTATCGGCGGTCCGAAGTCATGGGGACCCTCCGGAGTAGCTTGCTAAGTTCACGGGAGGCGTTGGGCACGCGCCGTACGCTCCCCACAGACCTTCGCTCGAAATTCGGTCCTTGGTTCGTCTCGAAAGAAAAGCGGGGCCTAGCAGGGAGAACGAGCCATGGCCGGTTCACATCGGGTGGCCTCGATGTGAGAACGGAATGGTGGGACCCACGAGCGAGAGGCTGATTTTAATAACGTCGAAGAAGAAAAAGTAAGGGGTGCAACACGAGGACTTCCCGGGAGGTCACCCATCCTAGTACTACTCTCGCCCAAGCACGCTTAACCGGAGTTCGATGGGATCCGGTGCTTTAGTCTTTGGTATGATCGCATCCGTTTCGAGTGGGTAGGAGGTGCCATATATTGCTAGCCGTGGAGCGGTGGCGTGCTTAAGGGATTGATCGACGGTCCGAAGTCATGGGGACCCTCCGGAGTGGCTTGCTAAGTTCACGGGGCGTGTAGGCACGCGCCCTACGCTCCCCCACGAGACCTTCGCCCGAAGTCGGTCCTTGGTTCGTCTCGAAAGAAAAGCGGGGCCTCCCGGGAGAACGAGCCATGGCCGGTTCACATCGGGTGGCCTCGATGTGAGAACGGAATGGTGGGACCCACGGGCGAGGGGCTGATTTCAATAACGTCGAAGAAGAAAAAAGGAAGGGGTGCAACACGAGGACTTCCCGGGGAGGTCACCCATCCTAGTACTACTCTCGCCCAAGCACGCTTAACCCGGAGTTCGATGGGATCCGGTGCTTTAGTCTTGGTATGATCGCATCCGTTTCGAGTGGGTAGGAGGTGCCATATATTGCTAGCCGGGGAGCGGTGGCGTGCTTAAGGGATTGATCGGCGGTCCGAAGTCATGGGGACCCTCCGGAGTGGCTTGCTAAGTTCACGGGGGCGTAGGCACGCGCCCATCGCTCCCCCACGAGACCTTCGCTCGAAGTCGGTCCTTGGTTCGTCTCGAAAGAAAAGCGGGGCCTCCCGGGAGAACGAGCCATGGCCGGTTAGCATCGGGTGGCCTCGATGTGAGAACGGAATGGTGGGACCCACGAGCGAGAGGCTGATTTTAGTAACGTCGAAGAAGAAAAAGGAAGGGGTGCAACACGAGGACTTCCCGGGGAGGTCACCCATCCTAGTACTACTCTCGCCCAAGCACGCTTAACCGGAGTTCGATGGGATCCGGTGCTTTAGTCTTGGTATGATCGCACCCATTTCGAGTGGGCCGGAGGTGCCATATATTGCTAGCCGGGGAGCGGTGGCGTGCTTAAGGGATTGATCGGCGGTCCGAAGTCATGGGGACCCTCCGGAGTGGCTTGCTAAGTTCACGGGGCGTAGGCACGCGCCCTACGCTCCCCACGAGACCTTCGCTCGAAATTCGGTCCTTGGTTCGTCTCGAAAGAAAAGCGGGGCCTCCCGGGGAGCGAGCCATGGCCGGTTCACATCGGGTGGCCTCGATGTGTGAAGGGAATGGTGGGACCCACGAGCGAGGTCGTTTTCAATAACGTCGAATTAGAAAAAGGAAGGGGTGCAACGAGAGGACTTCCCGGGGAGGTCACCCATCCTAGTACTACTCTCGCCCAAGCACGCTTAGCCGGAGTTCGATGGGATCCGGTGCTTTAGTGCTAGTATGATCGCATCCATTTCGAGTGGGTCGGAGGTGCCATATATTGCTAGCCGGGGAGCGGTGGCGTGCTTAAAGGATTGATCGACGGTCCGAAGTCATGGGGACCCTCCGGAGTGGCTTGCAACGTTCACGGGGCTGTAGGCACGCGCCCTACGCTCCCCCACGAGACCTTCGCTAGAAATTCGGTCGTTGGTTCGTCTCGAAAGAAAAGCGGGGGCTCCCCGGGAGGCGAGCCATGGCCGGTTCACATCGGGTGGCCTCGATGTGTGAAGGGAATAGTGGGACCCACGAGCGAGAGGCATTTTCAATAACGTCGAAGAAGAAAAAAGAAGGGGGTGCAACACGAGGACTTCCCAAAAGGTCACCCATCCTAGTACTACTCTCGCCCAAGCACGCTTAACCGGAGTTACGATGGGATCCGGTGCTTTAGTCTTTGGTATGATCGCATCCGTTTCGGGTGGGTAGGAGGTGCCATATATTGCTAGCCGGGGAGCGGTGGCGTGCTTAAGGGATTGATCGACGGTCCGAAGTCATGGGGACCCTCCGGAGTAGCTTGCTAAGTTCACGGGAGCGGTGGGCACGCGCCCTACGCTCCCCCACAAACCTTCGCTCGAAATTCGGTCCTTGGTTCGTCTCGAAAGAAAAGCGGGGCCTACCGGGAGAACGAGCCATGGCCGGTTCACATCGGGTGGCCTCGATGTGTGAAGGGAATGGTGGGACCCACGAGCGAGAGGCTGTTTTCAATAACGTCGAAGAAGAAAAAGGAAGGGGTGCAACACGAGGACTTCCCGGGAGGTCACCCATCCTAGTACTACTCTCGCCCAAGCACGCTTAACCGGAGTTACGATGGGATCCGGTGCTTTAGTCTTTGGTATGATCGCACCCATTTCGAGTGGGTCGGAGGTGCCATATATTGCGAGCCGGGGAGCGGTGGCGTGCTTAAAGGGATTGATCGACGGTCCGAAGTCATGGGGACCCTCCGGAGTAGCTTGCTAAGTTCACGGGGGCGTAGGCACGCGCCCTACGCTCCCCCGCGAGACCTTCGCTCGAAATTCGGTCGTTGGTTCGTCTCGAAAGAAAAGCGGGGGCTCCCGGGGAGCGAGCCATGGCCGGTTCACATCGGGTGGCCTCGATTTGTGAAGGGAATGGAGGGACCCACGAGCGAGGGCTGATTTTCAATAACGTCGAAGAAGAAAAAGGAAGGGGTGCAACAAGAGGACTTCCCGGGAGGTCACCCATCCTAGTACTACTCTCGCCCAAGCACGCTTAACCGGAGTTCGATGGGATCCGGTGCTTTAGTGCTTGTATGATCGCACCAATTTCGAGTGGGTCGGAGGTGCCATATATTGCTAGCCGGGGAGCGGTGGCGTGCTTAAGGGATTGATCGACGGTCCGAAGTCATGGGGACCCTCCGGAGTGGCTTGCTAAGTTCACTGGGGGCGTAGGCACGCGCCCTCGCCCCCCACGAGACCTTCGCTCGAAATTCGGTCCTTGGTTCGTCTCGAAAGAAAAGCGGGGGCCTCCCGGGAGAGCGAGCCATGGCCGGTTCACATCGGGTGGCCTCGATGTGAGAACGGAATAGTGGGACCCACGAGCGAGGGCTGATTTCAATAACGTCGAAGAACAAAAAGGAAGGGGTGCAACACGAGGACTTCCCGGGAGGTCACCCATCCTATTACTACTCTCGCCCAAGCACGCTTAACCGGATTTCGATGGGATCCGGTGCTTTAGTCTTTGGTATGATCGCACCAATTTCGAGTGGGTCGGAGGTGCCATATATTGCTAGCCGGGGAGCGGTGGCGTGCTTAAGGGATTGATCGACGGTCCGAAGTCATGGGGACCCTCCCGGAGTGGCTTGCTAAGTTCACGGGGCTGTAGGCACGCGCCCTACGCTCCCCCACGGACCTTCGCTCGAAATTCGGTCCTTGGTTCGTCTCGAAAGAAAAGCGGGGCCTAACCGGGAGAACGAGCCATGGCCGGTTCACATCGGGTGGCCTCGATGTGAGAACGGAATGGTGGGACCCACGAGCGAGGCCGATTTTAATAACGTCGAAGAAGAAAAAGGAAGGGGTGCAACACGAGGACTTCCCGGGGAGGTCACCCGGCCTAGTACTACTCTCGCCCAAGCACGCTTAGCCGGAGTTCGATGGGATCCGGTGCTTTAGTCTTTGGTATGATCGCACCCATTTCGAGTGGGTCGGACGTGCCATATATTGCTAGCCGGGGAGCGGTGGCGTGCTTAAGGGATTTATCGACGGTCGAAGTCATGGGGACCCTCCGGAGTAGCTTGCTAAGTTCACGGGAGGCGTGGGCACGCGCCCTACGCTCCCCCACGAGACCTTCGCTCGAAATTCGGTCCTTGGTTCGTCTCGAAAGAAAAGCGGGGCCTCCCGGGAGAACGAGCCATGGCCGGTTCACATCGGGTGGCCTCGATGTGTGAAGGGAATGGTGGGACCCACGAGCGGAGGTCATTTTCAATAACGTCGAAGAAGAAAAAGCAAGGGGGTGCAACACGAGGACTTCCCGGGGAGGTCACCCATCCTAGTACCACTCTCGCCCAAGCACGCTTAACCGGAGTTCGATGGGATCCGGTGCTTTAGTCTTTGGTATGATCGCACCCATTTGAGTGGGTCGGAGGTGCCATATATTGCTAGCCGGGGAGCGGTGGCGTGCTTAAGGGATTGATCGACGGTCCGAAGTCATGGGGACCCTCCGGAGTGGCTTGCTAAGTTCACGGGGGCGTCAGGCACGCGCCCTACGCTCCCCCCCGAGACCTTCGCTCGAAATTCGGTCCTTGGTTCGTCTCGAAAGAAAAGCGGGGCCTAACGGGAGAACGAGCCATGGCCGGTTCACATCGGGTGGCCTCGATGTGAGAACGGAATGGTGGGACCCACGAGCGAGGGTGATTTTAATAACGTCGAAGAAGAAAAAGGAAGGGGGTGCAACACGAGGACTTCCCGGGGAGGTCACCCGGCCTAGTACTACTCTCGCCCAAGCACGCTTAACCGGAGTTACGTGGGATCCGGTGCTTTAGTCTTTGGTATGATCGCACCCATTTCGAGTGGGTCGGACGTGCCATATATTGCTAGCCGGGGAGCGGTGGCGTGCTTAAAGGGATTGATCGACGGTCCGAAGTCATGGGGACCCTCCGGAGTGGCTTCCCTAAGTTCACGGGGCGCGTAGGCACGCGCCCTACGCTCCCCCACGAGACCTTCGCTCGAATTCGGTCCTTGGTTCGTCTCGAAAGAAAAGCGGGGCATACCGGGAGAACGAGCCATGGCCGGTTCACATCGGGTGGCCTCGATGTGTGAAGCGGAATAGTGGGACCCACGAGCGAGGCTGATTTTTAATAACGTCGAAGAAGAAAAAGGAAGGGGGTGCAACACGAGGACTTCCCGGGGAGGTCACCCGGCCTAGTACTACTCTCGCCCAAGCACGCTTAACCGGAGTTCGATGGGATCCGGTGCTTTAGTCTTTGGTATGATCGCACCCATTTGAGTGGGTCGGACGTGCCATATATTGCTAGCCGGGGAGCGGTGGCGTGCTTAAAGGGATTTATCGACGGTCGAAGTCATGGGGACCCTCCGGAGTGGCTTGCTAAGTTCACGGGGGCGTCAGGCACGCGCCCTACGCTCCCCACGAGACCTTCGCTCGAAATTCGGTCCTTGGTTCGTCTAGAAAGAAAAGCGGGGCCTCCCGGGAGAACGAGCCATGGCCGGTTCACATCGGGTGGCCTCGATGTGTGAAGGGAATGGTGGGACCCACGAGCGAGGGCGATTTCAATAACGTCGAAGAACAAAAAGGAAGGGGTGCAACACGAGGACTTCCCGGGAGGTCACCCATCCCTAGTACTACTCTCGCCCAAGCACGCTTAACCGGATTTCGATGGGATCATCCCACCCATTTTGAGTGGGTCGGAGGTGCCATATATTGCTAGCACCCAGGTCGAGTGGGTCGGAGGCGTGGGCCCTAGAGTCGCTCGCTAATTACGACGGACCTTCGCTCGAAATTGGGTTTGTTAGTTCGTCTCGAAAGAAAAGCGGGGGCTCCCGGGGAACGAGCCATGGCCGGTTCACATCGGGTGGCCTCGGTGTGTGAAGGGAATGGTGGGACCCACAGCGGAGAGGTATTTTCAATAACGTCGAAGAAGAAAAAGGAAAGGGGTGCAACACGAGGACTTCCCGGGAGGTCACCCATCCTAGTACTACTCTCGCCCAAGCACGCTTAACTTCCGAGTTATGGGATCCGGTGCTGCTTTAGTATGTTGCATTCGTTTCGAGTGGGTCGGAGGTGCCATACCGGGAGAGCGAGCCATGGCCGGTTCACATCGGGTGGCCTCGATGTGAGAACGGAATGGTGGGACCCCAGCGAGAGGGCTGATTTTAATAACGTCGAAGAAGAAAAAGGAAGGGGTGCAACACGAGGACTTCCCGGGAGGTCACCCATCCTAGTACTACTCTCGCCCAAGCACGCTTAACCGGAGTTACGATGGGATCCGATGCTTTAGTGCTTTGGTATGATCGCACCCATTTCGAGTGGGTCGGAGGTGCCATATATTGCGAGCCGGGGAGCGGTGGCGTGCTTAAGGGATTGATCGACGGTCCGAAGTCATGGGGACCCTCCGGAGTGGCTTGCTAAGTTCACGGGGGCTGTGGGCACGCGCCCTACGCTCCCCCACGAGACCTTCGCTCGAAATTCGGTCGTTGGTTCGTCTCGAAAAAAAAGCGGGGGCTCCCGGGGAAGCGAGCCATGGCCGGTTCACATCGGGTGGCCTCGATTTGTGAAGGGAATGGAGGGACCCACGAGCGGAGGCTGTTTTCAATAACGTCGAAGAAGAAAAAGGAAGGGGTGCAACAAGAGGACTTCCCGGGAGGTCACCCATCCTAGTACTACTCTCGCCCAAGCACGCTTAACCGGAGTTACGATGGGATCCGGTGCTTTAGTGCTTGTATGATCGCACCAATTTCGAGTGGGTCGGAGGTGCCATATATTGCTAGCCGGGGAGCGGTGGCGTGCTTAAAGGGATTGATCGACGGTCCGAAGTCATGGGGACCCTCCGGAGTGGCTTGCTAAGTTCACGGGAGGCTGAGGCACGCGCCCTACGCCCCCACGAGACCTTCGCTCGAAATTCGGTCCTTGGTTCGTCTCGAAAGAAAAGCGGGGGCCTCCCGGGGAGAAGCGAGCCATGGCCGGTTCACATCGGGTGGCCTCGATGTGAGAACGGAATGGTGGGACCCACGAGCGGGCGATTTCAATAACGTCGAAGAACAAAAAAGAAGGGGTGCAACACGAGGACTTCCCGGGAGGTCACCCATCCTATTACTACTCTCGCCCAAGCACGCTTAACCGGATTTCGATGGGATCCGGTGCTTTAGTCTTTGGTATGATCGCACCAATTTCGAGTGGGTCGGAGGTGCCATATATTGCTAGCCGGGGAGCGGTGGCGTGCTAAAGGGATTGATCGACGGTCCGAAGTCATGGGGACCCTCCGGAGTGGCTTGCTAAGTTCACGGGGGCGCTAGGCACGCGCCCTACGCTCCCCCACGAGACCTTCGCTCGAAATTCGGTCCTTGGTTCGTCTCGAAAGAAAAGCGGGGCCTAACCGGGAGAGCGAGCCATGGCGGTTCACATCGGGTGGCCTCGATGTGAGAACGGAATGGTGGGACCCACGAGCGAGGGCGGATTTTAATAACGTCGAAGAAGAAAAAGGAAGGGGTGCAACACGAGGACTTCCCGGGGAGGTCACCCGGCCTAGTACTACTCTCGCCCAAGCACGCTTAACCGGAGTTACGATGGGATCCGGTGCTTTAGTCTTTGGTATGATCGCACCCATTTCGAGTGGGTCGGACGTGCCATATATTGCTAGCCGGGGAGCGGTGGCGTGCTTAAGGGATTTATCGACGGTCGAAGTCATGGGGACCCTCCGGAGTGGCTTGCTAAGTTCACGGGGGCGTCGGGCACGCGCCCTACGCTCCCCCACGAGACCTTCGCTCGAAATTCGGTCCTTGGTTCGTCTCGAAAGGAAAGCGGGGCCTCCCGGGAGAACGAGCCATGGCCGGTTCACATCGGGTGGCCTCGATGTGTGAAGGGAATAGTGGGACCCACGGGCGAGGGCATTTTCAATAACGTCGAAGAAGAAAAAGCAAGGGGGTGCAACACGAGGACTTCCCGGGGAGGTCACCCATCCTAGTACCACTCTCGCCCAAGCACGCTTAACCGGAGTTCGATGGGATCCGGTGCTTTAGTCTTTGGTATGATCGCACCCATTTCGAGTGGGTCGGAGGTGCCATATATTGCTAGCCGGGGAGCGGTGGCGTGCTTAAGGGATTGATCGACGGTCCGAAGTCATGGGGACCCTCCGGAGTGGCTTGCTAAGTTCACGGGGGCGCTGGGCACGCGCCCTACGCTCCCCCACGAGACCTTCGCTCGAAATTCGGTCCTTGGTTCGTCTCGAAAGAAAAGCGGGGCCTAACCGGGAGAACGAGCCATGGCGGTTCACATCGGGTGGCCTCGATGTGGAAACGGAATGGTGGGACCCACGAGCAGAGGGTGATTTTAATAACGTCGAAGAAAGAAAAAGGAAGGGGGTGCAACACGAGGACTTCCCGGGGAGGTCACCCGGCCTAGTACTACTCTCGCCCAAGCACGCTTAACCGGAGTTCGATGGGATCCGGTGCTTTAGTCTTTGGTATGATCGCACCCATTTCGAGTGGGTCGGACGTGCCATATATTGCTAGCCGGGGAGCGGTGGCGTGCTTAAGGGATTTATCGACGGTGCGAAGTCATGGGGACCCTCCGGAGTGGCTTCCTAAGTTCCACGGGAGGCGTAGGCACGCGCCCTACGCTCCCCACGAGACCTTCGCTCGAAATTCGGTCCTTGGTTCGTCTCGAAAGAAAAGCGGGGCCTAGCGGGAGAACGAGCCATGGCCGGTTCACATCGGGTGGCCTCGATGTGAGAACGGAATGGTGGGACCCACGAGCGAGAGGCGGATTTTAATAACGTCGAAGAAGAAAAAGGAAGGGGTGCAACACGAGGACTTCCCGGGAGGTCACCCGGCCTAGTACTACTCTCGCCCAAGCACGCTTAACCGGAGTTACGATGGGATCCGGTGCTTTAGTCTTTGGTATGATCGCACCCATTTCGAGTGGGTCGGACGTGCCATATATTGCTAGCCGGGGAGCGGTGGCGTGCTTAAAGGGATTTATCGACGGTCGAAGTCATGGGGACCCTCCGGAGTAGCTTGCTAAGTTCACGGGAGGCGTGGGCACGCGCCCTACGCTCCCCCACGAGACCTTCGCTCGAAAGTCGGTCCTTGGTTCGTCTAGAAAGAAAAGCGGGGCCTCCCGGGAGAACGAGCCATGGCCGGTTCACATCGGGTGGCCTCGATGTGTGAAGGGAATGGTGGGACCCACGAGCAGAGGCTGATTTCAATAACGTCGAAGAACAAAAAAGAAGGGGTGCAACACGAGGACTTCCCAGGAGGTCACCCATCCTAGTACTACTCTCGCCCAAGCACGCTTAACTTCGGATTTCTGATGGGATCATCCCACCCATTTTGAGTGGGTCGGAGGTGCCATATATTGCTAGCCGGGGAGCGGTGGCGTGCATAAGGGATTGATCGACGGTCCGAAGTCATGGGGACCCTACGGAGTGGCTTGCTAAGTTCACGGGACTGTGGGCACGCGCCCTACGCTCCCCCCACAGACCTTCGCTCGAAATTCGGTCGTTGGTTCGTCTCGAAAGAAAAGCGGGGGCTCCCCGGGGAACGAGCCATGGCCGGTTCACATCGGGTGGCCTCGGTGTGTGAAGGGAATGGTGGGACCCACGAGCAGAGGCTGTTTTCAATAACGTCGAAGAAGAAAAAGGAAGGGGTGCAACACGAGGACTTCCCAGGAGGTCACCCATCCTAGTACTACTCTCGCCCAAGCACGCTTAACTTCCGAGTTCTGATGGGATCCGGTGCTTTAGTGCTGGTATGATCGCATCCGTTTCGAGTGGGTCGGAGGTGCCATACCGGGAGAACGAGCCATGGCCGGTTCACATCGGGTGGCCTCGATGTGAGAACGGAATGGTGGGACCCACGAGCAGAGGCTGATTTTAATAACGTCGAAGAAGAAAAAGGAAGGGGTGCAACACGAGGACTTCCCAGGAGGTCACCCATCCTAGTACTACTCTCGCCCAAGCACGCTTAACTCGGAGTTGATGGGATCCGGTGCTTTAGTGCGGGTATGATCGCACCCATTTCGAGTGGGTCGGAGGTGCCATATATTGCTAGCCGGGGAGCGGTGGCGTGCTTAAAGGGATTGATCGACGGTCCGAAGTCATGGGGACCCTCCGGAGTGGCTTGCTAAGTTCACGGGAGGCGTGGGCACGCGCCCTACGCTCCCCCCGCGGACCTTCGCTCGAAATTCGGTCGTTGGTTCGTCTCGAAAGAAAAGCGGGGGCTCCCCGGGGAACGAGCCATGGCCGGTTCACATCGGGTGGCCTCGATGTGAGAGCGGAATGGTGGGACCCACGAGCGAGAGGCTGATTTTAATAACGTCGAAGAAGAAAAAGGAAGGGGTGCAACACGAGGACTTCCCGGGAGGTCACCCGGCCTAGTACTACTCTCGCCCAAGCACGCTTAACCGGAGTTACGATGGGATCCGGTGCTTTAGTCTTTGGTATGATCGCACCCGTTTCGAGTGGGTCGGACGTGCCATATATTGCTAGCCGGGGAGCGGTGGCGTGCTTAAAGGGATTGATCGACGGTCCGAAGTCATGGGGACCCTCCCGGAGTGGCTTGCTAAGTTCACGGGGGCGTAGGCACGCGCCCTACGCTCCCCACGAGACCTTCGCTCGAAATTCGGTCCTTGGTTCGTCTCGAAAGAAAAGCGGGGCCTCCCGGGAGAACGAGCCATGGCCGGTTCACATCGGGTGGCCTCGATGTGTGAAGGGAATGGTGGGACCCACGAGCGAGCATTTTCAATAACGTCGAAGAAGAAAAAGGAAGGGGTGCAACACGAGGACTTCCCGGGGAGGTCACCCATCCTAGTACCACTCTCGCCCAAGCACGCTTAACCGGAGTTACGTGGGATCCGGTGCTTTAGTGCTTTGGTATGATCGCATCCGTTTCGGGTGGGTAGGAGGTGCCATATATTGCTAGCCGGGGAGCGGTGGCGTGCTTAAGGTATTGATCGACGGTCCGAAGTCATGGGGACCCTCCGGAGTGGCTTGCTAAGTTCACGGGGCTGTAGGCACGCGCCCTACGCTCCCCCACGAGACCTTCGCTCGAAATTCGGTCCTTGGTTCGTCTCGAAAGAAAAGCGGGGCCTCCCGGGAGAACGAGCCATGGCCGGTTCACATCGGGTGGCCTCGATGTGTGAAGGGAATGGTGGGACCCACGAGCGAGGGCTGATTTCAATAACGTCGAAGAACAAAAAGGAAGGGGTGCAACACGAGGACTTCCCGGGAGGTCACCCATCCTAGTACTACTCTCGCCCAAGCACGCTTAACCGGAGTTTCGATGGGATCATCCCACCCATTTGGAGTGGGTCGGAGGTGCCATATATTGCTAGCCGGGGAGCGGTGGCGTGCATAAGGGATTGATCGACGGTCGGAAGTCATGGGGACCCTACGGAGTGGCTTGCTAAGTTCACGGGAGCGCTGGGCACGCGCCCCTCGCCCCCCACGGACCTTCGCTCGAAATTCGGTCGTTGGTTCGTCTCGAAAGAAAAGCGGGGGCTCCCGGGGAACGAGCCATGGCCGGTTCACATCGGGTGGCCTCGGTGTGTGAAGGGAATGGTGGGACCCACGAGCGAGGGCTTTTCAATAACGTCGAAGAAGAAAAAGGAAGGGGTGCAACACGAGGACTTCCCGGGAGGTCACCCATCCTAGTACTACTCTCGCCCAAGCACGCTTAACCGTTGATGGGATCCGGTGCTTTAGTCTTTGTATTTGATCGCATCCGTTTGAGTGGGTCGGAGGTGCCATACCGGGAGAACGAGCCATGGCCGGTTCACATCGGGTGGCCTCGATGTGAGAACGGAATGGGGGACCCACGGCGAAGAGGCTGGCGATTTTAATAACGTCGAAGAAAAGAAAAAGGATGGGGTGCAACATGAGGACTTCCCGGGGAGGTCACCCATCCTAGTACTACTCTCGCCCAAGCACGCTTAACCGGAGTTCGATGGGATCCGGTGCTTTAGTGCGGGTATGATCGCACCCATTTCAAGTGGGTCGGAGGTGCCATATATTGCTAGCCGGGGAGCGGTGGCGTGCTTAAGGGATTGATCGACGGTCCGAAGTCATGGGGACCCTCCGGAGTGGCTTGCTAAGTTCACGGGACCGTGAGGCACGCGCCCTACGCTCCCCCACGGGACCTTCGCTCGAAATTCGGTCCTTGGTTCGTCTCGAAAGAAAAGCGGGGCCTCCCGGGGAGAAGCGAGCCATGACCGGTTCACATCGGGTGGCCTCGATGTGTGAAGGGAATCTTTGGGACCCACGAGCGAGAGGCATTTTCAATAACGTCGAAGAAGAAAAAGGAAGGGGGTGCAACACGAGGACTTCCCGGGGAGGTCACCCATCCTAGTACTACTCTCGCCCAAGCACGCTTAACCGGAGTTCGATGGGATCCGGTGCTTTAGTCTTTGGTATGATCGCACCCATTTCGAGTGGGTCGGAGGTGCCATATATTGCTAGCCGGGGAGCGGTGGCGTGCTTAAGGGATTGATCGACGGTCCGAAGTCATGGGGACCCTCCGGAGTGGCTTGCTAAGTTCACGGGAGGCGCCGGGCACGCGCCCTACGCTCCCCCCACGAGACCTTCGCTCGAAATTCGGTCGTTGGTTCGTCTCGAAAGAAAAGCGGGGGCTCCCCGGGGAACGAGCCATGGACGGTTCACATCGGGTGGCCTCGATGTGAGAACGGAATGGTGGGACCCACGAGCAGAGGCTGTTTTCAATAAGGTCGAAGAAGAAAAAGGAAGGGGTGCAACACGAGGACTTCCCGGGGAGGTCACCCATCCTAGTACTACTCTCGCCCAAGCACGCTTAACCGGAGTTCGATGGGATCCTGTGCTTTAGTCTTTGGTATGATCCCACCCATTTTGAGTGGGTCGGAGGTGCCATATATTGCTAGCCGGGGAGCGGTGGCGTGCTTAAGGGATTGATCGACGGTGCGAAGTCATGGGGACCCTCCGGAGTGGCTTGCTAAGTTCACGGGGCCGTGGGCACGCGCCCTACGCTCCCCCACAGACCTTCGCTCGAAATTCGGTCGTTGGTTCGTCTCGAAAGAAAAGCGGGGGCTCCCCGGGGAACGAGCCATGGCCGGTTCACATCGGGTGGCCTCGATGTGTGAAGAGAATGGTGGGACCCACGAGTAGAGGTTGTTTTCAATAACGTCGAAGAAGAAAAAGGAAGGGGTGCAACACGAGGACTTCCCGGGGAGGTCACCCATCCCTAGTACTACTCTCCCCCAAACACGCTTAACTCGGAGTTTGATGGGATCCGGTGCTTTAGTCTTTGGTATGATCGCATCCCGTTTCGAGTGGGTCGGAGGTGCCATAATCGGGAAAACGAGCCATGGCCGGTTCACATCGGGTGGCCTCGATGTGAGAACGGAATGGTGGGACCCACGGCGGAGGCTGTTTTAATAACGTCGAAGAAGAAAAAGGAAGGGGTGCAACACGAGGACTTCCCGGGAGGTCACCCATCCTAGTACTACTCTCGCCCAAGCACGCTTCACTTCGGAGTTACGATGGGATCCGTTGCTTTAGTGCGGGTATGATCGCACCCATTTCAAGTGGGTCGGAGGTGCCATATATTGCTAGCCGGGGAGCGGTGGCGTGCTTAAGGGATTGATCGACGGTCCGAAGTCATGGGGACCCTCCGGAGTGGCTTGCTAAGTTCACGGGGCCGTGGGCACGCGCCCTACGCTCCCCCACGAGACCTTCGCTCGAAGTCGGTCCTTGGTTCGTCTCGAAAGAAAAGCGGGGCCTCCCGGGAGAGCGAGCCATGGCCGGTTCACATCGGGTGGCCTCGATGTGTGAAGGGGATGGTGGGACCCACGAGCGAGAGGCTGTTTTCAATAACGTCGAAGAAGAAAAAGGAAGGGGTGCAACACGAGGACTTCCCGGGAGGTCACCCATCCTAGTACTACTCTCGCCCAAGCACGCTTAACCGGAGTTCGATGGGATCCGGTGCTTTAGTCTTTGGTATGATCGCACCCACTTCAAGTGGGTCGGAGGTGCCATATATTGCTAGCCGGGGAGCGGTGGCGTGCTTAAAGGGATTGATCGACGGTCCGAAGTCATGGGGACCCTCCGGGAGTGGCTTGCTAAGTTCACGGGGCCGTGGGCACGCGCCCTCTCCCCCACGAGACCTTCGCTCGAAATTCGGTCGTTGGTTCGTCCCGAAAGAAAAGCGGGGGCTCCCGGGGGAACGAGCCATGGCCGGTTCACATCGGGTGGCCTCGATGTGTGAAGGGGATGGTGGGACCCACGAGCGGAGGCATTTTTCAATAACGTCGAAGAAGAAAAAGGAAGGGGTGCAACACGAGGACTTCCCGGGAGGTCACCCATCCTAGTACTACTCTCCGCCCAAGCACGCTTAACTCCGGAGTTCGATGGGATCCGGTGCTTTAGTGGGCGCCCACAGGGTATTGAAGTCGAAGAAAAGAAAAGGAAGGGGAAAGACAGGAGGTATTAGTTCTCGCCCAAGCACGCTTAACCGGAGTTCGATGGGATCCGGTGCTTTAGTCTTTGGTATGATCGCACCCTTTTTGAGTGGGTCGGAGGTGCCATATATTGCTAGCCGGGGAGCGGTGGCGTGCTTAAGGGATTGATCGACGGTGCGAAGTCATGGGGACCCTCCGGAGTGGCTTGCTAAGTTCACGGGGCGTTGGGCACGCGCCCTACGCTCCCCCACGGACCTTCGCTCGAAATTCGGTCCTTGGTTCGTCTCGAAAGAAAAGCGGGGGCTCCCGGGGGAGCGAGCCATGGCCGGTTCACATCGGGTGGCCTCGATGTGTGAAGGGTATGGTGGGACCCACGAGCGAGAGGCATTTTCAATAACGTCGAAGAAGAAAAAGGAAGGGGTGCAACACGAGGACTTCCCAGGAGGTCACCCATCCCTAGTACTACTCTCGCCCAAGCACGCTTAACCGGAGTTACGATGGGATCCGGTGCTTTAGTCTTTGGTATGATCGCACCCTTTTCGAGTGGGTCGGAGGTGCCATATATTGCTAGCCGGGGAGCGGTGGCGTGCTTAAGGGATTGATCGACGGTCCGAAGTCATGGGGACCCTCCGGAGTGGCTTGCTAAGTTCACGGGAGGCGTAGGCACGCGCCCTACGCTCCCCCACGGACCTTCGCTCGAAATTCGGTCCTTGGTTCGTCTCGAAAGAAAAGCGGGGCCTCCCGGGAGAACGAGCCATGGCCGGTTCACATCGGGTGGCCTCGATGTGTGAAGGGAATGGTGGGACCCACGAGCAGAGGCATTTTCAATAACGTCGAAGAAGAAAAAGGAAGGGGTGCAACACGAGGACTTCCCGGGGAGGTCACCCATCCTAGTACTACTCTCGCCCAAGCACGCTTAACCGGAGTTACGATGGGATCCGGTGCTTTAGTCTTGGTATGATCGCACCCTTTTCGAGTGGGTCGGAGGTGCCATATATTGCTAGCCGGGGAGCGGTGGCGTGCTTAAGGGGTTGATCGACGGTCCGAAGTCATGGGGACCCTCCGGAGTGGCTTGCTAAGTTCACGGGAGGCGTAGGCACGCGCCCTACGCTCCCCCACGAGACCTTCGCTCGAAATTCGGTCCTTAGTTCGTCTCGAAAGAAAAGCGGGGCCTCCCGGGAGGAGCGAGCCATGGCCGGTTCACATCGGGTGGCCTCGATGTGTGAAGGGTATGGTGGGACCCACGAGCGAGAGGCATTTTCAATAACGTCGAAGAAGAAAAAGGAAGGGGTGCAACACGAGGACTTCCCGGGGAGGTCACCCATCCTAGTACTACTACTCTCGCCCAAGCACGCTTAACCCGGAGTTACGATGGGATCCGGTGCTTTAGTCTTTGGTATGATCGCACCCTTTTCGAGTGGGTCGGAGGTGCCATATATTGCTAGCCGGGGAGCGGTGGCGTGCTTAAAGGGATTGATCGACGGTCCGAAGTCATGGGGACCCTCCGGAGTGGCTTGCTAAGTTCACGGGGCGTGGGCACGCGCCCTACGCTCCCCCCGGACCTTCGCTCGAAATTCGGTCCTTGGTTCGTCTCGAAAAGAAAAGCGGGGCCTCCCGGGAGGAGCGAGCCATGGCCGGTTCACATCGGGTGGCCTCGATGTGTGAAGGGAATGGTGGGACCCACGAGCGAGGGCATTTTCAATAACGTCGAAGAACAAAAAGGAAGGGGGTGCAACACGAGGACTTCCCAGGAGGTCACCCATCCTAGTACTACTCTCGCCCAAGCACGCTTAACCGGAGTTCGATGGGATCCGGTGCTTTAGTCTTTGGTATGATCGCACCCATTTCGAGTGGGTCGGAGGTGCCATATATTGCTAGCCGGGGAGCGGTGGCGTGCTTAAGGGATTGATCGACGGTCCGAAGTCATGGGGACCCTCCGGAGTGGCTTGCTAAGTTCACGGGGGCGCTAGGCACGCGCCCTACGCTCCCCCACGAGACCTTCGCTCGAAATTCGGTCCTTGGTTCGTCTCGAAAGAAAAGCGGGGCCTCCCGGGAGAACGAGCCATGGCCGGTTCACATCGGGTGGCCTCGATGTGTGAAGGGAATCGTTGGGACCCACGGCGAGAGGCATTTTCAATAACGTCGAAGAAGAAAAAGGAAGGGGGTGCAACACGAGGACTTCCCGGGAGGTCACCCATCCTAGTACTACTCTCGCCCAAGCACGCTTAACCGGAGTTACGATGGGATCCGGTGCTTTAGTCTTTGGTATGATCGCACCCATTTCGAGTGGGTCGGAGGTGCCATATATTGCTAGCCGGGGAGCGGTGGCGTGCTTAAGGGATTGATCGGCGGTCGAAGTCATGGGGACCCTCCGGAGTGGCTTGCTAAGTTCCACGGGGGCTGTGGGCACGCGCCCTACGCTCCCCCACGAGACCTTCGCTCGAAATTCGGTCCTTGGTTCGTCTCGAAAGAAAAGCGGGGCCTCCCGGGAGGAGCGAGCCATGGCCGGTTCACATCGGGTGGCCTCGATGTGTGAAGGGAATGGTGGGACCCACGAGCGAGAGGCATTTTCAATAACGTCGAAGAAGAAAAAGGAAGGGGGTGCAACACGAGGACTTCCCGGGAGGTCACCCATCCTAGTACTACTCTCGCCCAAGCACGCTTAACCGGAGTTCGATGGGATCCGGTGCTTTAGTCTTTGGTATGATCGCACCCTTTTCGAGTGGGTCGGTGGTGCCATATATTGCTAGCCGGGGAGCGGTGGCGTGCTTAAGGGATTGATCGGCGGTCCGAAGTCATGGGGACCCTCCGGAGTGGCTTGCTAAGTTCACGGGAGGCGTGAGGCACGCGCCCTACGCTCCCCCACGGGACCTTCGCTCGAAATTCGGTCCTTGGTTCGTCTCGAAAGGAAAGCGGGGCCTCCCGGGGGAACGAGCCATGGCCGGTTCACATCGGGTGGCCTCGATGTGTGAAGGGAATGGTGGGACCCCACGAGCGAGGGCATTTTCAATAACGTCGAAGAAGAAAAAGGAAGGGGGTGCAACACGAGGACTTCCCGGGAGGTCACCCATCCTAGTACTACTCTCGCCCAAGCACGCTTAACCGGAGTTCGATGGGATCCGGTGCTTTAGTCTTGGTATGATCGCACCCGTTTTGAGTGGGTCGGAGGTGCCATATATTGCTAGCCGGGGAGCGGTGGCGTGTTAAAGGGTTGATCGGCGGTCCGAAGTCATGGGGACCCTCCGGAGTGGCTTGCTAAGTTCACGGGGGCGTGGGCACGCGCCCTACGCTCCCCCGCGAGACCTTCGCTCGAAGTCGGTCCTTGGTTCGTCTCGAAAGAAAAGCGGGGGCCTCCCGGGGAGAGCGAGCCATGGCCGGTTCACATCGGGTGGCCTCGATGTGTGAAGGGAATAGTGGGACCCACGAGCGAGGGGCGTTTTCAATAACGTCGAAGAAGAAAAAGGAAGGGGTGCAACACGAGGACTTCCCGGGAGGTCACCCATCCTAGTACTACTCTCGCCCAAGCACGCTTAACCCGGAGTTACGTGGGATCCGGTGCTTTAGTCTTGGTATGATCGCACCCATTTTGAGTGGGTCGGAGGTGCCATATATTGCTAGCCGGGGAGCGGTGGCGTGCTTAAAGGGATTGATCGGCGGTCCGAAGTCATGGGGACCCTCCGGAGTGGCTTGCTAAGTTCACGGGGCCGTAGGCACGCGCCCTACGCTCCCCCGCGAGACCTTCGCTCGAAATTCGGTCCTTGGTTCGTCTCGAAAGAAAAGCGGGGCCTCCCGGGGAGGCGAGCCATGGCCGGTTCACATCGGGTGGCCTCGATGTGTGAAGGGAATAGTGGGACCCACGAGCGAGAGGCGTTTTCAATAACGTCGAAGAAGAAAAAGGAAGGGGTGCAACACGAGGACTTCCCGGGAGGTCACCCATCCCTAGTACTACTCTCGCCCAAGCACGCTTAGCCGGAGTTACGATGGGATCCGGTGCTTTAGTCTTGGTATGATCGCATCCGTTTCGAGTGGGTCGGAGGTGCCATATATTGCTAGCCGGGGAGCGGTGGCGTGCTTAAGGGATTGATCGGCGGTCCGAAGTCATGGGGACCCTCCGGAGTGGCTTGCTAAGTTCACGGGAGGCGCCAGGCACGCGCCCTACGCTCCCCCGCGGACCTTCGCTCGAAGTCGGTCCTTGGTTCGTCTCGAAAGAAAAGCGGGGCCTCCCGGGGAGCGAGCCATGGCCGGTTCACATCGGGTGGCCTCGTGTGTGAAGGGAATGGTGGGACCCACGAGCGAGAGGCATTTTCAATAACGTCGAAGAAGAAAAAGGAAGGGGTGCAACACGAGGACTTCCCGGGAGGTCACCCATCCTAGTACTACTCTCGCCCAAGCACGCTTAACCGGAGTTCGGTGGGATCCGGTGCTTTAGTCTTTGGTATGATCGCACCCGTTTCGAGTGGGTCGGAGGTGCCATATATTGCTAGCCGGGGAGCGGTGGCGTGCTTAAAGGGTTGATCGGCGGTCCGAAGTCATGGGGACCCTCCGGAGTGGCTTGCTAAGTTCACGGGGCGTAGGCACGCGCCCTACGCTCCCCCGCGAGACCTTCGCTCGAAATTCGGTCCTTGGTTCGTCTCGAAAGAAAAGCGGGGCCTCCCGGGAGAGCGAGCCATGGCCGGTTCACATCGGGTGGCCTCGATGTGAAGAACGGAATGGTGGGACCCACGAGCGAGGCGTTTTCAGTAACGTCGAAGAAGAAAAAGGAAGGGGTGCAACACGAGGACTTCCCGGGAGGTCACCCATCCTAGTACTACTCTCGCCCAAGCACGCTTAACCGGAGTTACGATGGGATCCGGTGCTTTAGTCTTTGGTATGATCGCACCCGTTTCGAGTGGGTCGGAGGTGCCATATATTGCTAGCCGGGGAGCGGTGGCGTGCTTAAGGGTTGATCGGCGGTCCGAAGTCATGGGGACCCTCCGGAGTGGCTTGCTAAGTTCACGGGGGCGTAGGCACGCGCCCTACGCTCCCCCACGGACCTTCGCTCGAAATTCGGTCCTTGGTTCGTCTCGAAAGAAAAGCGGGGCCTCCCGGGGGAGCGAGCCATGGCCGGTTCACATCGGGTGGCCTCGATGTGTGAAGGGAATGGTGGGACCCACGAGCGAGGCATTTTCAATAACGTCGAAGAAAAAAAGGAAGGGGGTGCAACACGAGGACTTCCCGGGAGGTCACCCATCCTAGTACTACTCTCGCCCAAGCACGCTTAGCCGGAGTTCGATGGGATCCGGTGCTTTAGTCTTTGGTATGATCGCACCCGTTTCGAGTGGGTCGGAGGTGCCATATATTGCTAGCCGGGGAGCGGTGGCGTGCTTAAGGGATTGATCGGCGGTCCGAAGTCATGGGGACCCTCCGGAGTAGCTTGCTAAGTTCACGGGGCTGTGGGCACGCGCCCTACGCTCCCCCGCGGACCTTCGCTCGAAGTCGGTCCTTGGTTCGTCTCGAAAGAAAAGCGGGGCCTCCCGGGAGAACGAGCCATGGCCGGTTCACATCGGGTGGCCTCGATGTGTGAAGGGAATGGTGGGACCCACGAGCGGGGCATTTTCAATAACGTCGAAGAAGAAAAAGGAAGGGGTGCAACACGAGGACTTCCCGGGAGGTCACCCATCCTAGTACTACTCTCGCCCAAGCACGCTTAACCGGAGTTACGTGGGATCCGGTGCTTTAGTCTTTGGTATGATCGCACCCGTTTCGAGTGGGTCGGAGGTGCCATATATTGCTAGCCGGGGAGCGGTGGCGTGCTAAAGGGTTGATCGGCGGTCCGAAGTCATGGGGACCCTCGGAGTGGCTTGCTAAGTTCACGGGGGCGTAGGCACGCGCCCTACGCTCCCCCGCGAGACCTTCGCTCGAAATTCGGTCCTTGGTTCGTCTCGAAAGAAAAGCGGGGCCTCCCGGGAGAGCGAGCCATGGCCGGTTCACATCGGGTGGCCTCGATGTGTGAAGGGAATGGTGGGACCCACGAGCGGGAGGCGATTTTCAATAACGTCGAAGAAGAAAAAGGAAGGGGTGCAACACGAGGACTTCCCGGGGAGGTCACCCATCCCTAGTACTACTCTCGCCCAAGCACGCTTAACCGGAGTTCGATGGGATCCGGTGCTTTAGTCTTTGGTATGATCGCACCCATTTCGAGTGGGTCGGAGGTGCCATATATTGCTAGCCGGGGAGCGGTGGCGTGCTTAAGGGATTGATCGGCGGTCCGAAGTCATGGGGACCCTCCGGAGTGGCTTGCTAAGTTCACGGGAGGCGTGGGCACGCGCCCTCGCTCCCCCCACGGGACCTTCGCTCGAATTCGGTCCTTGGTTCGTCTCGAAAGAAAAGCGGGGCCTCCCGGGGGAACGAGCCATGGCCGGTTCACATCGGGTGGCCTCGATGTGTGAAGGGAATGGTGGGACCCACGGCGGGGCTGATTTTCAATAACGTCGAAGAAGAAAAAGGAAGGGGTGCAACACGAGGACTTCCCGGGAGGTCACCCATCCTAGTACTACTCTCGCCCAAGCACGCTTAACCGGAGTTCGATGGGATCCGGTGCTTTAGTTCTTGGTATGATCGCACCCATTTCGAGTGGGTCGGAGGTGCCATATATTGCTAGCCGGGGAGCGGTGGCGTGCTTAAGGGATTGATCGGCGGTCCCGAAGTCATGGGGACCCTCCGGAGTGGCTTGCTAAGTTCACGGGGGGCGTGGGCACGCGCCCTACGCTCCCCCGCGAGACCTTCGCTCGAAATTCGGTCCTTGGTTCGTCTCGAAAGAAAAGCGGGGCCTCCCGGGAGAAGCGAGCCATGGCCGGTTCACATCGGGTGGCCTCGATGTGTGAAGGGAATGGTGGGACCCACGAGCGGAGGCATTTTCAATAACGTCGAAGAAGAAAAAGGAAGGGGTGCAACACGAGGACTTCCCGGGAGGTCACCCATCCTAGTACTACTCTCGCCCAAGCACGCTTAACCGGAGTTACGATGGGATCCGGTGCTTTAGTCTTTGGTATGATCGCACCCATTTCGAGTGGGTCGGAGGTGCCATATATTGCTAGCCGGGGAGCGGTGGCGTGCTTAAAGGGTTGATCGGCGGTCCGAAGTCATGGGGACCCTCCGGAGTAGCTTGCTAAGTTCACGGGAGGCTGTAGGCACGCGCCCTACGCTCCCCCGCGAGACCTTCGCTCGAAATTCGGTCCTTGGTTCGTCTCGAAAGAAAAGCGGGGCCTCCCGGGAGAACGAGCCATGGCCGGTTCACATCGGGTGGCCTCGATGTGTGAAGGGAATGGTGGGACCCACGAGCGGGAGGCATTTTCAATAACGTCGAAGAAGAAAAAGGAAAGGGGTGCAACACGAGGACTTCCCGGGGAGGTCACCCATCCTAGTACTACTCTCGCCCAAGCACGCTTAACTCGGAGTTACGATGGGATCCGGTGCTTTAGTGCTTTGGTATGATCGCACCCATTTCGAGTGGGTCGGAGGTGCCATATATTGCTAGCCGGGGAGCGGTGGCGTGCTTAAGGGGTTGATCGGCGGTCCGAAGTCATGGGGACCCTCCGGAGTGGCTTGCTAAGTTCACGGGGGCGTAGGCACGCGCCCTACGCTCCCCCACGAGACCTTCGCTCGAAATTCGGTCCTTGGTTCGTCTCGAAAGAAAAGCGGGGCCTCCCGGGAGAACGAGCCATGGCCGGTTCACATCGGGTGGCCTCGATGTGTGAAGGGAATGGTGGGACCCACGGCGGGGGCTGTTTTCAGTAACGTCGAAGAAGAAAAAGGAAGGGGTGCAACACGAGGACTTCCCGGGAGGTCACCCATCCTAGTACTACTCTCGCCCAAGCACGCTTAACCGGAGTTACGATGGGATCCGGTGCTTTAGTCTTTGGTATGATCGCACCCGTTTCGAGTGGGTCGGAGGTGCCATATATTGCTAGCCGGGGAGCGGTGGCGTGCTTAAGGGTTGATCGGCGGTCCGAAGTCATGGGGACCCTCCGGAGTAGCTTGCTAAGTTCACGGGGGCGCCAGGCACGCGCCCTACGCTCCCCCACGAGACCTTCGCTCGAAATTCGGTCCTTGGTTCGTCTCGAAAGAAAAGCGGGGCCTCCCGGGAGAGCGAGCCATGGCCGGTTCACATCGGGTGGCCTCGATGTGTGAAGGGAATAGTGGGACCCACGAGCGGAGGGCATTTTCAATAACGTCGAAGAAGAAAAAGGAAGGGGTGCAACACGAGGACTTCCCGGGAGGTCACCCATCCTAGTACTACTCTCGCCCAAGCACGCTTAACCGGAGTTACGATGGGATCCGGTGCTTTAGTCTTTGGTATGATCGCACCCATTTCGAGTGGGTCGGAGGTGCCATATATTGCTAGCCGGGGAGCGGTGGCGTGCTTAAAGGGTTGATCGGCGGTCCGAAGTCATGGGGACCCTCCGGAGTAGCTTGCTAAGTTCACGGGGGGCGTAGGCACGCGCCCTACGCTCCCCCGCGGGACCTTCGCTCGAAATTCGGTCCTTGGTTCGTCTCGAAAGAAAAGCGGGGCCTCCCGGGGGAGCGAGCCATGGCCGGTTCACATCGGGTGGCCTCGATGTGTGAAGGGAATGGTGGGACCCACGGCGGAGGCCATTTTCAATAACGTCGAAGAAGAAAAAGGAAGGGGTGCAACACGAGGACTTCCCGGGAGGTCACCCATCCTAGTACTACTCTCGCCCAAGCACGCTTAACCGGAGTTCGATGGGATCCGGTGCTTTAGTCTTTGGTATGATCGCACCCATTTCAAGTGGGTCGGAGGTGCCATATATTGCTAGCCGGGGAGCGGTGGCGTGCTTAAGGGTTGATCGGCGGTCCGAAGTCATGGGGACCCTCCGGAGTGGCTTGCTAAGTTCACGGGAGGCGTAGGCACGCGCCCTACGCTCCCCCACGAGACCTTCGCTCGAAATTCGGTCCTTGGTTCGTCTCGAAAGAAAAGCGGGGCCTCCCGGGAGAACGAGCCATGGCCGGTTCACATCGGGTGGCCTCGATGTGGAAGGGAATGGTGGGACCCACGAGCGAGGGCATTTTCAATAACGTCGAAGAAGAAAAAGGAAGGGGTGCAACACGAGGACTTCCCGGGGAGGTCACCCATCCTAGTACTACTCTCGCCCAAGCACGCTTAACCGGAGTTACGATGGGATCCGGTGCTTTAGTCTTTGGTATGATCGCACCCATTTCGAGTGGGTCGGAGGTGCCATATATTGCTAGCCGGGGAGCGGTGGCGTGCTTAAGGGATTGATCGGCGGTCCGAAGTCATGGGGACCCTCCGGAGTAGCTTGCTAAGTTCACGGGGGCGTCAGGCACGCGCCCTACGCTCCCCCGCGAGACCTTCGCTCGAAATTCGGTCGTTGGTTCGTCTCGAAAGAAAAGCGGGGCCTCCCCGGGAGGAGCGAGCCATGGCCGGTTCACATCGGGTGGCCTCGATGTGTGAAGGGAATGGTGGGACCCACGAGCGAGAGGCATTTTCAATAACGTCGAAGAAGAAAAAGGAAGGGGTGCAACACGAGGACTTCCCGGGAGGTCACCCATCCTAGTACTACTCTCGCCCAAGCACGCTTAACCGGAGTTCGATGGGATCCGGTGCTTTAGTCTTTGGTATGATCGCATCCGTTTTGAGTGGGGTCGGGGGGTTGAAATAGGAGGCGGAGGCCATGGCCGGTTCACATCGGGTGGCCTCGATGTGAAGCGGAATGGTGGGACCCACGGGGGGCTGATTTTAATAACGTCGAAGAAGAAAAGGAAGGGGTGCAACACGAGGACTTCCCGGGAGGTCACCCATCCTAGTACTACTCTCGCCCAGCACGCTTACTTCGGGGTTCGATGGGATCCGGTGCTTTAGTGCTGGGTATGATCGCACCCATTTCAAGTGGGTCGGAGGTGCCATATATTGCTAGCCGGGGAGCGGTGGCGTGCTTAAGGGTTGATCGGCGGTCCGAAGTCATGGGGACCCTCCGGAGTAGCTTGCTAAGTTCACGGGGGGCGTGAGGCACGCGCCCTACGCTCCCCCACAGACCTTCGCTCGAAATTCGGTCCTTGGTTCGTCTCGAAAGAAAAGCGGGGCCTCCCGGGAGAGCGAGCCATGGCCGGTTCACATCGGGTGGCCTCGATGTGTGAAGAGGGAATCGTGGGACCCCACGAGAGGCTGATTTTTAATAACGTCGAAGAAGAAAAAGGAAGGGGTGCAACACGAGGACTTCCCGGGGAGGTCACCCATCCCTAGTACTACTCTCGCCCAAGCACGCTTAACCGGAGTTCGATGGGATCCGGTGCTTTAGTCTTTGGTATGATCGCACCCATTTCGAGTGGGTCGGAGGTGCCATATATTGCTAGCCGGGGAGCGGTGGCGTGCTTAAAGGGTTGATCGGCGGTCCGAAGTCATGGGGACCCTCCGGAGTGGCTTGCTAAGTTCACGGGAGCCGTAGGCACGCGCCCTACGCTCCCCCACGAGACCTTCGCTCGAAATTCGGTCCTTGGTTCGTCTCGAAAGAAAAGCGGGGCCTCCCGGGAGGAGCGAGCCATGGCCGGTTCACATCGGGTGGCCTCGATGTGAGAACGGAATGGTGGGACCCACGAGCGAGAGGCTGTTTTCAATAACGTCGAAGAAGAAAAAGGAAGGGGTGCAACACGAGGACTTCCCGGGAGGTCACCCATCCTAGTACTACTCTCGCCCAAGCACGCTTAACCGGAGTTCGATGGGATCCGGTGCTTTAGTCTTGGTATGATCGCACCCATTTCGAGTGGGTCGGAGGTGCCATATATTGCTAGCCGGGGAGCGGTGGCGTGCTTAAGGGATTGATCGGCGGTCCGAAGTCATGGGGACCCTCCGGAGTAGCTTGCTAAGTTCACGGGGCCGTGGGCACGCGCCCTACGCTCCCCCACGAGACCTTCGCTCGAAATTCGGTCCTTGGTTCGTCTCGAAAGAAAAGCGGGGCCTCCCGGGAGAGCGAGCCATGGCCGGTTCACATCGGGTGGCCTCGATGTGTGAAGGGAATGGTGGGACCCACGGCGGGGGGCATTTTCAATAACGTCGAAGAAGAAAAAGGAAAGGGGTGCAACACGAGGACTTCCCGGGAGGTCACCCATCCTAGTACTACTCTCGCCCAAGCACGCTTAACCGGAGTTCGGTGGGATCCGGTGCTTTAGTGCTTGGTATGATCGCACCCATTTCGAGTGGGTCGGAGGTGCCATATATTGCTAGCCGGGGAGCGGTGGCGTGCTTAAGGGATTGATCGGCGGTCCGAAGTCATGGGGACCCTCCGGAGTGGCTTGCTAAGTTCACGGGGGCGTAGGCACGCGCCCTACGCTCCCCACGGGACCTTCGCTCGAAATTCGGTCCTTGGTTCGTCTCGAAAGAAAAGCGGGGCCTCCCGGGAGAGCGAGCCATGGCCGGTTCACATCGGGTGGCCTCGATGTGTGAAGGGAATGGTGGGACCCACGAGCGAGAGGCTGTTTTCAATAACGTCGAAGAAGAAAAAGGAAGGGGTGCAACACGAGGACTTCCCGGGAGGTCACCCATCCTAGTACTACTCTCGCCCAAGCACGCTTAGCCGGAGTTACGATGGGATCCGGTGCTTTAGTCTTTGGTATGATCGCACCCATTTCAAGTGGGTCGGAGGTGCCATATATTGCTAGCCGGGGAGCGGTGGCGTGCTTAAGGGATTGATCGGCGGTCCGAAGTCATGGGGACCCTCCGGAGTGGCTTGCTAAGTTCACGGGGGCTGTGGGCACGCGCCCTACGCTCCCCCGCGAGACCTTCGCTCGAAATTCGGTCCTTGGTTCGTCTCGAAAGAAAAGCGGGGCCTCCCGGGGGAGCGAGCCATGGCCGGTTCACATCGGGTGGCCTCGATGTGTGAAGGGAATGGTGGGACCCACGAGCGAGGGCATTTTCAATAACGTCGAAGAAGAAAAAGGAAGGGGTGCAACACGAGGACTTCCCGGGAGGTCACCCATCCTAGTACTACTCTCGCCCAAGCACGCTTAGCCGGAGTTCGATGGGATCCGGTGCTTTAGTCCTTGGTATGATCGCACCCATTTCGAGTGGGTCGGAGGTGCCATATATTGCTAGCCGGGGAGCGGTGGCGTGCTTAAGGGATTGATCGGCGGTCCGAAGTCATGGGGACCCTTCGGAGTGGCTTGCTAAGTTCACGGGGCTGTAGGCACGCGCCCTACGCTCCCCCACGAGACCTTCGCTCGAAATTCGGTCCTTGGTTCGTCTCGAAAGAAAAGCGGGGCCTCCCGGGAGAGCGAGCCATGGCCGGTTCACATCGGGTGGCCTCGATGTGTGAAGGGAATGGTGGGACCCACGAGCGAGAGGCTGTTTTCAATAACGTCGAAGAAAGAAAAAGGAAGGGGTGCAACACGAGGACTTCCCGGGAGGTCACCCATCCTAGTACTACTCTCGCCCAAGCACGCTTAACCGGAGTTACGATGGGATCCGGTGCTTTAGTCTTTGGTATGATCGCACCCGTTTCGAGTGGGTCGGAGGTGCCATATATTGCTAGCCGGGGAGCGGTGGCGTGCTTAAGGGATTGATCGGCGGTCCGAAGTCATGGGGACCCTCGGAGTGGCTTGCTAAGTTCACGGGGGCGTGGGCACGCGCCCTACGCTCCCCCACGGACCTTCGCTCGAAGTCGGTCCTTGGTTCGTCTCGAAAGAAAAGCGGGGCCTCCCGGGGAGCGAGCCATGGCCGGTTCACATCGGGTGGCCTCGATGTGTGAAGGGAATGGTGGGACCCACGAGCGAGGAGGCTGTTTTCAATAACGTCGAAGAAGAAAAAGGAAGGGGTGCAACACGAGGACTTCCCGGGAGGTCACCCATCCTAGTACTACTCTCGCCCAAGCACGCTTAACCGGAGTTACGATGGGATCCGGTGCTTTAGTCTGTATCGCACCTTTTTGTGTTTCCATTTGAGGGGCCATGGGTTACTCGAGGAAGGAGGTGATTTATTATATTTGAAGACGTTATTTGGGTTCGATGGGATCCGGTGCTTTAGTCTTGGTATGATCGCACCCATTTCGAGTGGGTCGGAGGTGCCATATATTGCTAGCCGGGGAGCGGTGGCGTGCTTAAAGGGATTGATCGGCGGTCCGAAGTCATGGGGACCCTCCGGAGTAGCTTGCTAAGTTCACGGGACGTGCAGGCACGCGCCCTACGCTCCCCCGCGAGACCTTCGCTCGAAATTCGGTCCTTGGTTCGTCTCGAAAGAAAAGCGGGGCCTCCCGGGAGAGCGAGCCATGGCCGGTTCACATCGGGTGGCCTCGATGTGTAGAAGGGAATGGTGGGACCCACGAGCGAGAGGCTATTTTTAATAACGTCGAAGAAGAAAAAAGGAAGGGGTGCAACACGAGGACTTCCCGGGAGGTCACCCATCCTAGTACTACTCTCGCCCAAGCACGCTTAACCGGAGTTCCGATGGGATCCGGTGCTTTAGTCTTTGGTATGATCGCACCCATTTCGAGTGGGTCGGAGGTGCCATATATTGCTAGCCGGGGAGCGGTGGCGTGCTTAAGGGATTGATCGGCGGTCCGAAGTCATGGGGACCCTCCGGAGTGGCTTGCTAAGTTCACGGGGGCGTAGGCACGCGCCCTACGCTCCCCCACAGACCTTCGCTCGAAATTCGGTCCTTGGTTCGTCTCGAAAGAAAAGCGGGGCCTCCCGGGGAGCGAGCCATGGCCGGTTCACATCGGGTGGCCTCGATGTGTGAAGGGAATGGTGGGACCCACGAGCGGGGCTGATTTTCAATAACGTCGAAGAAGAAAAAGGAAGGGGGTGCAACACGAGGACTTCCCGGGGAGGTCACCCATCCTAGTACTACTCTCGCCCAAGCACGCTTAACCGGAGTTACGATGGGATCCGGTGCTTTAGTCTTTGGTATGATCGCACCCATTTCGAGTGGGTCGGAGGTGCCATATATTGCTAGGCCGGGAGCGGTGGCGTGCTTAAGGGTTGATCGGCGGTCCGAAGTCATGGGGACCCTCCGGGGTAGCTTGCTAAGTTCACGGGGGCGTGGGCACGCGCCCTACGCTCCCCACGAGACCTTCGCTCGAAATTCGGTCCTTGGTTCGTCTCGAAAGAAAAGCGGGGCCTCCCGGGAGAGCGAGCCATGGCCGGTTCACATCGGGTGGCCTCGATGTGTGAAGGGAATAGTGGGACCCACGAGCGAGAGGCTGATTTTCAATAACGTCGAAGAAGAAAAAGGAAGGGGTGCAACACGAGGACTTCCCGGGAGGTCACCCATCCTAGTACTACTCTCGCCCAAGCACGCTTAACCGGAGTTCGATGGGATCCGGTGCTTTAGTCTTTGGTATGATCGCACCCATTTCGAGTGGGTCGGAGGTGCCATATATTGCTAGCCGGGGAGCGGTGGCGTGCTTAAAGGGATTGATCGGCGGTCCGAAGTCATGGGGACCCTCCGGAGTAGCTTGCTAAGTTCACGGGGCGCCAGGCACGCGCCCTACGCTCCCCCACGAGACCTTCGCTCGAAGTCGGTCCTTGGTTCGTCTCGAAAGAAAAGCGGGGCCTCCCGGGGAGAGCGAGCCATGGCCGGTTCACATCGGGTGGCCTCGATGTGTGAAGACGGAATGGTGGGACCCACGGCGGGGGCATTTTCAATAACGTCGAAGAAGAAAAAGGAAGGGGGTGCAACACGAGGACTTCCCGGGAGGTCACCCATCCTAGTACTACTCTCGCCCAAGCACGCTTAACCGGAGTTCGATGGGATCCGGTGCTTTAGTCTTTGGTATGATCGCACCCGTTTCGAGTGGGTCGGAGGTGCCATATATTGCTAGCCGGGGAGCGGTGGCGTGCTTAAGGGTTGATCGGCGGTCCGAAGTCATGGGGACCCTCCGGAGTGGCTTGCTAAGTTCACGGGGGCTGTAGGCACGCGCCCTACGCTCCCCCACGGACCTTCGCTCGAAATTCGGTCCTTGGTTCGTCTCGAAAGAAAAGCGGGGCCTCCCGGGAGAGCGAGCCATGGCCGGTTCACATCGGGTGGCCTCGATGTGTGAAGGGAATGGTGGGACCCACGGCGAGGCTGATTTTCAGTAACGTCGAAGAAGAAAAAGGAAGGGGTGCAACACGAGGACTTCCCGGGGAGGTCACCCATCCTAGTACTACTCTCGCCCAAGCACGCTTAACCGGAGTTCGATGGGATCCGGTGCTTTAGTCTTTGGTATGATCGCACCCATTTCGAGTGGGTCGGAGGTGCCATATATTGCTAGCCGGGGAGCGGTGGCGTGCTAAAGGGTTGATCGGCGGTCCGAAGTCATGGGGACCCTCCGGAGTGGCTTGCTAAGTTCACGGGGCTGTAGGCACGCGCCCTACGCTCCCCCGCGAGACCTTCGCTCGAAATTCGGTCCTTGGTTCGTCTCGAAAGAAAAGCGGGGCCTCCCGGGGAGCGAGCCATGGCCGGTTCACATCGGGTGGCCTCGATGTGTGAAGGGAATGGTGGGACCCACGAGCGAGAGCTGATTTTCAATAACGTCGAAGAAGAAAAAGGAAGGGGGTGCAACACGAGGACTTCCCGGGAGGTCACCCATCCTAGTACTACTCTCGCCCAAGCACGCTTAACCGGAGTTCGATGGGATCCGGTGCTTTAGTCTTGGTATGATCGCACCCGTTTCGAGTGGGTCGGAGGTGCCATATATTGCTAGCCGGGGAGCGGTGGCGTGCTTAAGGGATTGATCGGCGGTCCGAAGTCATGGGGACCCTCCGGAGTAGCTTGCTAAGTTCACGGGAGGCGCTAGGCACGCGCCCTACGCTCCCCCACGAGACCTTCGCTCGAAATTCGGTCCTTGGTTCGTCTCGAAAGAAAAGCGGGGGCCTCCCGGGGAGAGCGAGCCATGGCCGGTTCACATCGGGTGGCCTCGATGTGTGAAGGGAATAGTGGGACCCACGAGCGGAGGCTTTTCAATAACGTCGAAGAAGAAAAAGGAAGGGGTGCAACACGAGGACTTCCCGGGAGGTCACCCATCCTAGTACTACTCTCGCCCAAGCACGCTTAGCCGGAGTTACGATGGGATCCGGTGCTTTAGTCTTTGGTATGATCGCACCCATTTCGAGTGGGTCGGAGGTGCCATATATTGCTAGCCGGGGAGCGGTGGCGTGCTTAAGGGATTGATCGGCGGTCCGAAGTCATGGGGACCCTCCGGAGTGGCTTGCTAAGTTCACGGGGCTGCCAGGCACGCGCCCTACGCTCCCCCGCGAGACCTTCGCTCGAAATTCGGTCCTTGGTTCGTCTCGAAAGAAAAGCGGGGCCTCCCGGGGAGAGCGAGCCATGGCCGGTTCACATCGGGTGGCCTCGATGTGTGAAGGGAATGGTAGGACCCACGAGCGAGGCGATTTTCAATAACGTCGAAGAAGAAAAAGGAAGGGGTGCAACACGAGGACTTCCCGGGGAGGTCACCCATCCTAGTACTACTCTCGCCCAAGCACGCTTAGCCGGAGTTACGATGGGATCCGGTGCTTTAGTCTTTGGTATGATCGCACCCGTTTCGAGTGGGTCGGAGGTGCCATATATTGCTAGCCGGGGAGCGGTGGCGTGCTTAAAGGGATTGATCGGCGGTCCGAAGTCATGGGGACCCTCGGAGTGGCTTGCTAAGTTCACGGGGCTGTGGGCACGCGCCCTACGCTCCCCCACGGACCTTCGCTCGAAATTCGGTCCTTGGTTCGTCTCGAAAGAAAAGCGGGGCCTCCCCGGGAGAGCGAGCCATGGCCGGTTCACATCGGGTGGCCTCGGTGTGTGAAGGGAATGGTGGGACCCACGAGCGAGAGGCTGATTTTCAATAACGTCGAAGAAGAAAAAGGAAGGGGTGCAACACGAGGACTTCCCGGGGAGGTCACCCATCCTAGTACTACTCTCGCCCAAGCACGCTTAACCGGAGTTACGATGGGATCCGGTGCTTTAGTCTTTGGTATGATCGCACCCGTTTCGAGTGGGTCGGAGGTGCCATATATTGCTAGCCGGGGAGCGGTGGCGTGCTTAAGGGATTGATCGGCGGTCCGAAGTCATGGGGACCCTCCGGAGTGGCTTGCTAAGTTCACGGGGGCGAGGCACGCGCCCTACGCTCCCCCGCGGGACCTTCGCTCGAAATTCGGTCCTTGGTTCGTCTCGAAAGAAAAGCGGGGCCTCCCGGGAGAGCGAGCCATGGCCGGTTCACATCGGGTGGCCTCGATGTGTGAAGGGAATGGTGGGACCCACGAGCGAGAGGCTGATTTTCAATAACGTCGAAGAAGAAAAAAGGAAGGGGTGCAACACGAGGACTTCCCGGGAGGTCACCCATCCTAGTACTACTCTCGCCCAAGCACGCTTAACCGGAGTTACGTGGGATCCGGTGCTTTAGTCTTTGGTATGATCGCACCCGTTTCGAGTGGGTCGGAGGTGCCATATATTGCTAGCCGGGGAGCGGTGGCGTGCTTAAGGGATTGATCGGCGGTCCGAAGTCATGGGGACCCTCCGGAGTGGCTTGCTAAGTTCACGGGGGGCGTAGGCACGCGCCCTACGCTCCCCCGCGAGACCTTCGCTCGAAATTCGGTCCTTGGTTCGTCTCGAAAGAAAAGCGGGGCCTCCCGGGGAGAGCGAGCCATGGCCGGTTCACATCGGGTGGCCTCGATGTGTGAAGGGAATGGTGGGACCCACGAGCGAGGCTTTTCAATAACGTCGAAGAAGAAAAAGGAAGGGGGTGCAACACGAGGACTTCCCGGGAGGTCACCCATCCTAGTACTACTCTCGCCCAAGCACGCTTAACCGGAGTTCGATGGGATCCGGTGCTTTAGTCTTTGGTATGATCGCACCCGTTTCGAGTGGGTCGGAGGTGCCATATATTGCTAGCCGGGGAGCGGTGGCGTGCTTAAGGGATTGATCGGCGGTCCGAAGTCATGGGGACCCTCCGGAGTAGCTTGCTAAGTTCACGGGGCCGTAGGCACGCGCCCTACGCTCCCCCACGAGACCTTCGCTCGAAATTCGGTCCTTGGTTCGTCTCGAAAGAAAAGCGGGGCCTCCCGGGGAGAGCGAGCCATGGCCGGTTCACATCGGGTGGCCTCGATGTGTGAAGGGAATGGTGGGACCCACGAGCGAGAGGCTGTTTTCAATAACGTCGAAGAAGAAAAAGGAAGGGGGTGCAACACGAGGACTTCCCGGGGAGGTCACCCATCCTAGTACTACTCTCGCCCAAGCACGCTTAACCCGGAGTTCGATGGGATCCGGTGCTTTAGTCTTTGGTATGATCGCACCCGTTTCGAGTGGGTCGGAGGTGCCATATATTGCTAGCCGGGGAGCGGTGGCGTGCTTAAGGGATTGATCGGCGGTCCGAAGTCATGGGGACCCTCGGAGTGGCTTGCTAAGTTCACGGGGGCTGTGGGCACGCGCCCTACGCTCCCCCGCGAGACCTTCGCTCGAAATTCGGTCCTTGGTTCGTCTCGAAAGAAAAGCGGGGGCCTCCCGGGGGGAGCGAGCCATGGCCGGTTCACATCGGGTAGCCTCGATGTGTGAAGGGAATAGTGGGACCCACGAGCGAAGGCGATTTTCAATAACGTCGAAGAAGAAAAAGGAAGGGGTGCAACACGAGGACTTCCCGGGAGGTCACCCATCCTAGTACTACTCTCGCCCAAGCACGCTTAACCGGAGTTACGATGGGATCCGGTGCTTTAGTCTTTGGTATGATCGCACCCATTTCGAGTGGGTCGGAGGTGCCATATATTGCTAGCCGGGGAGCGGTGGCGTGCTTAAAGGGATTGATCGGCGGTCCGAAGTCATGGGGACCCTCCGGAGTGGCTTGCTAAGTTCACGGGGGCGTAGGCACGCGCCCTACGCTCCCCCGCGGGACCTTCGCTCGAAGTCGGTCCTTGGTTCGTCTCGAAAGAAAAGCGGGGCCTCCCGGGAGAGCGAGCCATGGCCGGTTCACATCGGGTGGCCTCGATGTGTGAAGGGAATGGTGGGACCCACGAGCGGGAGGCTGATTTTCAATAACGTCGAAGAAGAAAAAGGAAGGGGTGCAACACGAGGACTTCCCGGGGAGGTCACCCATCCTAGTACTACTCTCGCCCAAGCACGCTTAACCGGAGTTCGATGGGATCCGGTGCTTTAGTCTTTGGTATGATCGCACCCGTTTCGAGTGGGTCGGAGGTGCCATATATTGCTAGCCGGGGAGCGGTGGCGTGCTTAAGGGATTGATCGGCGGTCCGAAGTCATGGGGACCCTCCGGAGTGGCTTGCTAAGTTCACGGGGGCTGTAGGCACGCGCCCTACGCTCCCCCGCGAGACCTTCGCTCGAAATTCGGTCCTTGGTTCGTCTCGAAAGAAAAGCGGGGCCTCCCCGGGAGAGCGAGCCATGGCCGGTTCACATCGGGTGGCCTCGATGTGTGAAGGGAATGGTGGGACCCACGAGCGGGAGGCATTTTTCAATAACGTCGAAGAAGAAAAAGGAAGGGGTGCAACACGAGGACTTCCCGGGGAGGTCACCCATCCTAGTACTACTCTCGCCCAAGCACGCTTAACCGGAGTTCGATGGGATCCGGTGCTTTAGTCTTTGGTATGATCGCACCCGTTTCGAGTGGGTCGGAGGTGCCATATATTGCTAGCCGGGGAGCGGTGGCGTGCTTAAAGGGATTGATCGGCGGTCCGAAGTCATGGGGACCCTCCGGAGTGGCTTGCTAAGTTCACGGGGGCGTAGGCACGCGCCCTACGCTCCCCCACGGACCTTCGCTCGAAATTCGGTCCTTGGTTCGTCTCGAAAGAAAAGCGGGGCCTCCCGGGGAACGAGCCATGGCCGGTTCACATCGGGTGGCCTCGATGTGTGAAGGGAATGGTGGGACCCACGAGCGGAGGCATTTTCAATAACGTCGAAGAAGAAAAAGGAAGGGGTGCAACACGAGGACTTCCCGGGGAGGTCACCCATCCTAGTACTACTCTCGCCCAAGCACGCTTAGCCGGAGTTACGATGGGATCCGGTGCTTTAGTCTTTGGTATGATCGCACCCGTTTTCGAGTGGGTCGGAGGTGCCATATATTGCTAGCCGGGGAGCGGTGGCGTGCTTAAAGGGTTGATCGGCGGTCCGAAGTCATGGGGACCCTCCGGAGTGGCTTGCTAAGTTCACGGGGGCTGTGGGCACGCGCCCTACGCTCCCCCACGGACCTTCGCTCGAAATTCGGTCCTTGGTTCGTCTCGAAAGAAAAGCGGGGCCTCCCGGGGGAGCGAGCCATGGCCGGTTCACATCGGGTGGCCTCGATGTGTGAAGGGAATGGTGGGACCCACGAGCGAGGCCATTTTCAATAACGTCGAAGAAGAAAAAGGAAGGGGGTGCAACACGAGGACTTCCCGGGAGGTCACCCATCCTAGTACTACTCTCGCCCAAGCACGCTTAACCGGAGTTCGATGGGATCCGGTGCTTTAGTCTTTGGTATGATCGCACCCGTTTCGAGTGGGTCGGAGGTGCCATATATTGCTAGCCGGGGAGCGGTGGCGTGCTTAAGGGATTGATCGGCGGTCCGAAGTCATGGGGACCCTCCGGAGTGGCTTGCTAAGTTCACGGGAGGCGTCAGGCACGCGCCCTACGCTCCCCCACGGACCTTCGCTCGAAGTCGGTCCTTGGTTCGTCTCGAAAGAAAAGCGGGGCCTCCCGGGAGAGCGAGCCATGGCCGGTTCACATCGGGTGGCCTCGATGTGTGAAGGGGAATGGTGGGACCCACGGCGGAGAGGCTGATTTTCAATAACGTCGAAGAAGAAAAAGGAAGGGGGTGCAACACGAGGACTTCCCGGGGAGGTCACCCATCCTAGTACTACTCTCGCCCAAGCACGCTTAACCGGAGTTACGTGGGATCCGGTGCTTTAGTCTTTGGTATGATCGCACCCATTTGGAGTGGGTCGGAGGTGCCATATATTGCTAGCCGGGGAGCGGTGGCGTGCTTAAGGGATTGATCGGCGGTCCCGAAGTCATGGGGACCCTCCGGAGTAGCTTGCTAAGTTCACGGGGCTGTAGGCACGCGCCCTACGCTCCCCCGCGAGACCTTCGCTCGAAATTCGGTCCTTGGTTCGTCTCGAAAGAAAAGCGGGGCCTCCCGGGAGAGCGAGCCATGGCCGGTTCACATCGGGTGGCCTCGATGTGTGAAGGGAATGGTGGGACCCACGAGCGGAGGCATTTTCAATAACGTCGAAGAAGAAAAAGGAAGGGGGTGCAACACGAGGACTTCCCGGGGAGGTCACCCATCCTAGTACTACTCTCGCCCAAGCACGCTTAACCGGAGTTCGATGGGATCCGGTGCTTTAGTCTTTGGTATGATCGCACCCGTTTCGAGTGGGTCGGAGGTGCCATATATTGCTAGCCGGGGAGCGGTGGCGTGCTTAAAGGGATTGATCGGCGGTCCGAAGTCATGGGGACCCTCCGGAGTAGCTTGCTAAGTTCACGGGGGCGTAGGCACGCGCCCTACGCTCCCCCACGGACCTTCGCTCGAAGTCGGTCCTTGGTTCGTCTCGAAAGAAAAGCGGGGCCTCCCGGGAGAAGCGAGCCATGGCCGGTTCACATCGGGTGGCCTCGATGTGTGAAGGGGAATGGTGGGACCCACGGCGAGAAGCTTTTTCAATAACGTCGAAGAAGAAAAAGGAAGGGGTGCAACACGAGGACTTCCCGGGAGGTCACCCATCCTAGTACTACTCTCGCCCAAGCACGCTTAACCGGAGTTACGTGGGATCCGGTGCTTTAGTCTTTGGTATGATCGCACCCATTTCGAGTGGGTCGGAGGTGCCATATATTGCTAGCCGGGGAGCGGTGGCGTGCTTAAGGATTGATCGGCGGTCCGAAGTCATGGGGACCCTCCGGAGTAGCTTGCTAAGTTCACGGGGCTGTAGGCACGCGCCCTACGCTCCCCCGCGAGACCTTCGCTCGAAATTCGGTCCTTGGTTCGTCTCGAAAGAAAAGCGGGGCCTCCCGGGGGAGCGAGCCATGGCGGTTCACATCGGGTGGCCTCGATGTGTGAAGGGAATGGTGGGACCCACGAGCGAGAGGCTATTTTCAATAACGTCGAAGAAGAAGAAAAAGGAAGGGGTGCAACACGAGGACTTCCCGGGGAGGTCACCCATCCTAGTACTACTCTCGCCCAAGCACGCTTAACCCGGAGTTACGATGGGATCCGGTGCTTTAGTCTTTGGTATGATCGCACCCATTTCGAGTGGGTCGGAGGTGCCATATATTGCTAGCCGGGGAGCGGTGGCGTGCTTAAGGGATTGATCGGCGGTCCCGAAGTCATGGGGACCCTCCCGGAGTAGCTTGCTAAGTTCACGGGAGGCGTAGGCACGCGCCCTACGCTCCCCCCGGGACCTTCGCTCGAAGTCGGTCCTTGGTTCGTCTCGAAAGAAAAGCGGGGCCTCCCGGGGAAGCGAGCCATGGCCGGTTCACATCGGGTGGCCTCGATGTGTGAAGGGAATGAGTGGGACCCACGGCGGGAGGCTGTTTTCAATAACGTCGAAGAAGAAAAAGGAAGGGGGTGCAACACGAGGACTTCCCGGGAGGTCACCCATCCTAGTACTACTCTCGCCCAAGCACGCTTAGCCGGAGTTACGGTGGGATCCGGTGCTTTAGTCTTTGGTATGATCGCACCCGTTTCGAGTGGGTCGGAGGTGCCATATATTGCTAGCCGGGGAGCGGTGGCGTGCTTAAGGGATTGATCGGCGGTCCGAAGTCATGGGGACCCTCCGGAGTAGCTTGCTAAGTTCACGGGGGGCTGTAGGCACGCGCCCTACGCTCCCCCGCGAGACCTTCGCTCGAAATTCGGTCCTTGGTTCGTCTCGAAAGAAAAGCGGGGCCTCCCGGGGAGAGCGAGCCATGGCCGGTTCACATCGGGTGGCCTCGATGTGTGAAGGGAATGGTGGGACCCACGAGCGGAGGCTCATTTTCAATAACGTCGAAGAAGAAAAAGGAAGGGGTGCAACACGAGGACTTCCCGGGAGGTCACCCATCCTAGTACTACTCTCGCCCAAGCACGCTTAACCGGAGTTACGTGGGATCCGGTGCTTTAGTCTTTGGTATGATCGCACCCGTTTCGAGTGGGTCGGAGGTGCCATATATTGCTAGCCGGAGGAGCGGTGGCGTGCTTAAGGGATTGATCGGCGGTCCCGAAGTCATGGGGACCCTCCGGAGTAGCTTGCTAAGTTCACGGGAGGCTGTCGGGCACGCGCCCTACGCTCCCCCCACGGACCTTCGCTCGAAATTCGGTCCTTGGTTCGTCTCGAAAGAAAAGCGGGGGGCCTCCCCGGGGGAGCGAGCCATGGCCGGTTCACATCGGGTGGCCTCGATGTGTGAAGGGAATAGTAGGACCCACGAGCGAGAGGCGATTTTCAATAACGTCGAAGAAAGAAAAAGGAAGGGGTGCAACACGAGGACTTCCCGGGGAGGTCACCCATCCTAGTACTACTCTCGCCCAAGCACGCTTAGCCGGAGTTCGATGGGATCCGGTGCTTTAGTCTTTGGTATGATCGCACCCATTTCGAGTGGGTCGGAGGTGCCATATATTGCTAGCCGGGGAGCGGTGGCGTGCTTAAGGGTTGATCGGCGGTCCGAAGTCATGGGGACCCTCGGAGTAGCTTGCTAAGTTCACGGGGCCGTAGGCACGCGCCCTACGCTCCCCACGAGACCTTCGCTCGAAGTCGGTCCTTGGTTCGTCTCGAAAGAAAAGCGGGGCCTCCCGGGGGGGGAGCGAGCCATGGCCGGTTCACATCGGGTGGCCTCGATGTGTGAAGGGGAATAGTGGGACCCACGAGCGGGAGCATTTTCAATAACGTCGAAGAAGAAAAAGGAAGGGGTGCAACACGAGGACTTCCCCGGGGAGGTCACCCATCCTAGTACTACTCTCGCCCAAGCACGCTTAACCGGAGTTCGATGGGATCCGGTGCTTTAGTCTTTGGTATGATCGCACCCATTTGGAGTGGGTCGGAGGTGCCATATATTGCTAGCCGGGGAGCGGTGGCGTGCTTAAGGGATTGATCGGCGGTCCGAAGTCATGGGGACCCTCCGGAGTGGCTTGCTAAGTTCACGGGAGGCGTAGGCACGCGCCCTCGCTCCCCCCGCGAGACCTTCGCTCGAATTCGGTCCTTGGTTCGTCTCGAAAGAAAAGCGGGGCCTCCCCGGGGGAGCGAGCCATGGCCGGTTCACATCGGGTGGCCTCGATGTGAAGCGGAATGGTGGGACCCACGAGCGGAGGGCCATTTTCAATAACGTCGAAGAAGAAAAAGGAAGGGGTGCAACACGAGGACTTCCCGGGGAGGTCACCCATCCTAGTACTACTCTCGCCCAAGCACGCTTAGCCGGAGTTCGATGGGATCCGGTGCTTTAGTCTTGGTATGATCGCACCCGTTTCGAGTGGGTCGGAGGTGCCATATATTGCTAGCCGGGGAGCGGTGGCGTGCTTAAGGGTTGATCGGCGGTCCGAAGTCATGGGGACCCTCCGGAGTAGCTTGCTAAGTTCACGGGGCGTGGAGGCACGCGCCCTACGCTCCCCCACGGACCTTCGCTCGAAATTCGGTCCTTGGTTCGTCTCGAAAGAAAAGCGGGGCCTCCCGGGGGGAGCGAGCCATGGCCGGTTCACATCGGGTGGCCTCGTGTGTGAAGGGAATGGTGGGACCCACGGCGAGAGGGCATTTTCAATAACGTCGAAGAAAGAAAAAGGAAGGGGTGCAACACGAGGACTTCCCGGGAGGTCACCCATCCTAGTACTACTCTCGCCCAAGCACGCTTAACCGGAGTTCGATGGGATCCGGTGCTTTAGTCTTTGGTATGATCGCACCCGTTTCGAGTGGGTCGGAGGTGCCATATATTGCTAGCCGGGGAGCGGTGGCGTGCTTAAAGGGTTGATCGGCGGTCCGAAGTCATGGGGACCCTCGGGGTAGCTTGCTAAGTTCACGGGGCTGTGGGCACGCGCCCTACGCTCCCCACGGACCTTCGCTCGAAATTCGGTCCTTGGTTCGTCTCGAAAGAAAAGCGGGGGCCTCCCGGGGGAAGCGAGCCATGGCCGGTTCACATCGGGTGGCCTCGATGTGTGAAGGGAATAGTGGGACCCACGAGCGGAGGCTGATTTTCAATAACGTCGAAGAAGAAAAAGGAAGGGGTGCAACACGAGGACTTCCCGGGAGGTCACCCATCCTAGTACTACTCTCGCCCAAGCACGCTTAACTCGGAGTTACGTGGGATCCGGTGCTTTAGTGCTTTGGTATGATCGCACCCATTTCGAGTGGGTCGGAGGTGCCATATATTGCTAGCCGGGGAGCGGTGGCGTGCTTAAGGGATTGATCGGCGGTCCGAAGTCATGGGGACCCTCCGGAGTGGCTTGCTAAGTTCACGGGAGGCGTGGGCACGCGCCCTACGCTCCCCCACGGACCTTCGCTCGAAATTCGGTCCTTGGTTCGTCTCGAAAGAAAAGCGGGGCCTCCCGGGAGAACGAGCCATGGCCGGTTCACATCGGGTGGCCTCGATGTGTGAAGGGAATGGTGGGACCCACGAGCGAGGGCTGTTTTCAATAACGTCGAAGAAGAAAAAGGAAGGGGTGCAACACGAGGACTTCCCGGGGAGGTCACCCATCCTAGTACTACTCTCGCCCAAGCACGCTTAACCGGAGTTCGGTGGGATCCGGTGCTTTAGTCTTTGGTATGATCGCACCCATTTCGAGTGGGTCGGAGGTGCCATATATTGCTAGCCGGGGAGCGGTGGCGTGCTTAAAGGATTGATCGACGGTCCGAAGTCATGGGGACCCTCTCCGGAGTGGCTTGCTAAGTTCACGGGGGCTGTGGGCACGCGCCCTACGCTCCCCCACGGACCTTCGCTCGAAATTCGGTCCTTGGTTCGTCTCGAAAGAAAAGCGGGGCCTCCCGGGGGAAGCGAGCCATGGCCGGTTCACATCGGGTGGCCTCGATGTGTGAAGGGAATAGTGGGACCCACGAGCGAGGCTGATTTTCAATAACGTCGAAGAAGAAAAAGGAAGGGGTGCAACACGAGGACTTCCCGGGAGGTCACCCATCCTAGTACTACTCTCGCCCAAGCACGCTTAACCGGAGTTCGATGGGATCCGGTGCTTTAGTCCTTGGTATGATCGCACCCATTTCGAGTGGGTCGGAGGTGCCATATATTGCTAGCCGGGGAGCGGTGGCGTGCTTAAGGGATTGATCGACGGTCCGAAGTCATGGGGACCCTCCGGAGTGGCTTGCTAAGTTCACGGGGGCGTGGGCACGCGCCCTACGCTCCCCCCACAGACCTTCGCTCGAAATTCGGTCCTTGGTTCGTCTCGAAAGAAAAGCGGGGCCTCCCGAGGGAGCGAGCCATGGCCGGTTCACATCGGGTGGCCTCGATGTGTGAAGGGGAATGGTGGGACCCACGAGCGAGGCTGTTTTCAATAACGTCGAAGAAGAAAAAGGAAGGGGTGCAACACGAGGACTTCCCGGGAGGTCACCCATCCTAGTACTACTCTCGCCCAAGCACGCTTAACCGGAGTTACGATGGGATCCGGTGCTTTAGTCTTTGGTATGATCGCACCCATTTGGAGTGGGTCGGAGGTGCCATATATTGCTAGCGGGGAGCGGTGGCGTGCTTAAGGGATTGATCGACGGTCCGAAGTCATGGGGACCCTCCGGAGTGGCTTGCTAAGTTCACGGGAGGCGTGGGCACGCGCCCTACGCTCCCCCACGAGACCTTCGCTCGAAATTCGGTCCTTAGTTCGTCTCGAAAGAAAAGCGGGGCCTCCCGGGAGAACGAGCCATGGCCGGTTCACATCGGGTGGCCTCGATGTGGAACGGAATAGTGGGACCCACGAGCAGAGGCATTTTCAATAACGTCGAAGAAAAAAAAGAAAGGGGTGCAACACGAGGACTTCCCGGGAGGTCACCCATCCTAGTACTACTCTCGCCCAAGCACGCTTAACCCGGAGTTACGATGGGATCCGGTGCTTTAGTGCTTGGTATGATCGCACCCATTTGGAGTGGGTCGGAGGTGCCATATATTGCTAGCCGGGGAGCGGTGGCGTGCTTAAGGGTTGATCGGCGGTCCGAAGTCATGGGGACCCCTCCGGAGTGGCTTGCTAAGTTCACGGGGCTGTAGGCACGCGCCCTCGCTTCCCCCGCGAGACCTTCGCTCGAAATTCGGTCCTTGGTTCGTCTCGAAAGAAAAGCGGGGCCTCCCTTGGAGAATGAGCCATAGCCGGTTCACATCGGGTAGCCTCGATGTGAGAAGGGAATGGTGGGACCCACGAGCGGAAGGCTG